>CALYLW010000788.1:0-317344 GCA_944989445.1 Ampullaceana balthica | reverse complement strand
AGAGTGTATAGTATAATAGCTTATGTATTTCAGTTCTATAGATATGTACTTGATTTGAGAGGCACTCTATAGGAGTTACAATAAAACGCAAAGTGATAAGACTAATTGTCAGCAAAGGCTTTCTACAGGACTTAGTCAAAGTAAATAAACTGATGAGGCTAATTAGTCAGACCTTCTACGGGACTTAGTCAAATTAAATAAAATGATGAGATTAATTAGTCGGACTTAATCAAAGTAATGACGAAGTTAACCAAAATATGGAACAGCAAAAACATTAGCCTGCCAACAAAGCTCAGGCTTTACAGAGCCCTCGTCAAAACCATTGTCCTTTATGGATGTGAGACCTGGAGACTAATGGCAACCAATGAAAACAAGCTGCAGGCATTTGAAAACAAATGCATGAGGAACATTATCCAGATCTCCTATTTAGAACACAAGACCAATGAATATATCTGGGACAGAATAAACTATTTTCGTGTCGCCAAGAAACCATCATAACAACTATTAGGAGACGTAAGATGGCATGGTTCGGTCATGTACTGCGACATGATACCCTGACAAAAATTATCCTTCAAGGCACCGTAGAAGGGGGCCGGCGAAGAGGTCGACAGCGGAAGAACTGGATTGACAAAATAAAGGAATGGACAGGGATGAGATTGAATGAATTATTGGCCGCCGCTCAAAATAGGCAAATGTGGAGATCGTTGTCTGTTGATGTGTCCACGCGCTCCCCCCAACGACCGCAACGGTCACGGGACTGATGATAATGATGATGAATCAAAGTAAATAAAATGATGAGGCTAATTAGTCAGACTTTCTGTGCAGAAGATTATTACGTGATACGCTTATCTTTGTCGCCCCTTAACTGTAGACTGTAAATCTCGGATGCCTAGGTTAATCGGCCCCGCAACCTCTTGATGTTACAGTTAAACTGCTGTGGTGTCAGAGCTAAGACCTCTCAATGTTACAGTTAAACTGCTGTGGTGTCAGAGCTAAGACCTCTCAATGTTACAGTTAAACTGCTGTGGTGTCAGACCACGGAGCTCACCAAGTTCCTCCACTACCAAATGGTGAACTTTTCTCTTCTGCAAGAAACTCCGCTACTCTGACAATCAGTATTAGTAAAGCCTGTAAGTCCTAGCGGTAATTAATAAAGGCAGACTACGTTGTGCAGGATACTTAGAAAGGATGACAAATGACAGAGGAGCAAAGAGGACCAACAAAACCCCAGAGAAAAACGGCTCAGGGAAAGCTTAGGCTTAGATGATGCAGAGCAGTGCTTCTTAATTTTTTTAGTATGGCGGACCGGCAGGAATTTTTCCATTGCACCAGTGACAGGTGAACTATTTTCCAAGTACTGACGTGGTAGCGAAATGTAATTTATTTTATTTTTTGTTTGTTTCAGTTTATCTGCTTATTTCCGAAAAAATTGACATATTCTATAGGCTATAGTGTTAATTGTTGCAAATGGAGGATTATAAATACTATAATTATATTTTTCTGTCCTTTCTTGATAACTTCTGCGTACCGGCAGCAGATGGCCCACGGACCGGCACCGGTCCACCTCTTTGAAAAGCACTGATGTAGAGAAAGATCTACAACAACTGGGCATCCAATCTTGGAGAAGAAATGCATTGGTTGGGTCTGAGTGCCTTCCACTTCTCACAAAGGAGGGGTGGATTTTCCCTACTATCGCTAGATAGGGGGTCATCAAAGTGACCAACCCAAGGGTGTCACCCTGTCAGAAGGTTTCCCCACACAGAGCCGACGTCCATTATGTTCTTCGCGGTACCTTTTGCTAATCGGTACTGGCACTCCTGGCCCTAAACAGTACCACTCACTGAAAGCTAGTGAGGTTGGCGAAACAGTCGCTTCGGATTACCCGATCCTCAACGGGTGCTTTGGTTTTCATCATCGACACCGCATCTAATGCCCTGTCTAAGATCCGTACAGCGACTGTAATCATATATGACATGACTAATAGCACCTAACCGGACTTCGGCGTTCCCCTCCAGGGTACTGTCAGTTCCAGGTCACGGCAAGCTCCTTGACCTTACACGTGTTCCGAGCCACGTATAGGGCAACCCTTTTCAGAACAATGCCCCCCTTTACTCAGCACAACCTTTTTCATAAGAAATTTCAGGGGATTTCAATGCCCACGCAGAGGAGATGGTATATCCCCGAGAAAAAACGCACCCAGATGTTATTAGGGGCCGTCCATAAATGACGTCATGCGATTTTGGCAGATTTTTAACCGCCCCCCCCCCTCGTCACAAAAACTTAGACCACCCCCCCCCCTTTTTTTCCCTTCCAATATGACGTCACAAAGCTTTGACCACCCCCCTAAAAGCCGTATTTTCTAATTGAAAATTAGCATGTTGCAAATTACTTTTTTATCATTTAAATATTTATTTAGTGTAAGTCTGCACTATAATATCGTAAGACGCCTGAATCCATTGAAAACGTCATATTAAATAAATTGAAAGCAATCAAATATTTAAGTGAAAGTTTTATTAAAAGTAGCGCGTTTGGTGTGACGTCACATTTCTTAAACACACCCTCCCCCTCGTCACAAATGAGTGACCCCCCCCCCAGGCGCGAGACGTCATTTATGGACGGCCCCTTACGAAGTAGTCGATATTAGTACCACGTTTTACGCCTACAGAGTAAAAAAAAAGTGTCCCAGCAATGTTACTGTTACACCATGGCAATAGTGCCCATTCCCGCCCACATCTAATTCTAGTCTCGGCAGAGCCCAGAGGCGAAGGCGGGCGGGGGAGTATATAGCCGAAAGTTGGATTCGAGGGCAATATTAGTGGTAATGGGGATTTCCCAATATCAATCTAACTAACCGGAGGTCTTTCCTTTAACCGTTTTCCTCTGGGGTTTTTGGTGATGCAACCTCTTTCTAAGTGTCATGGCCAGCGTAGTCTGCCCTTTAATAAAACAACCCCGTAAAAACAAAGTTTTTGACTATAAATCCTTTATATTTGCTTTTAACCCGTGGGAGAGGGGAAAGGTCTTGTCACCGCGTCGGACGTCGCGGACGGGCACGACGAACGACAGAGAGAGACGGTTCCAAACATTTACAGACTGAAACCGAAATTATCTCCCCTGCCGCTAAATATAGGTGCGAGGTCAACTCTAGCAGACGACGACTAAAAATTCTAAATAGTGATTTATATAGATAAACTAAAAATGCATTAATTTAATTACGGTACGTTCGATCGATCTGAAATTTTGATACGATGCATTGTTAGGTGAGACGGGTCTGTGTGCCAAATTTCAGCTCGATGGCTTCACTGGAAGTGGGTCATTTTCGACTTTTGTTTTTCCGCGGTTGACGAACGACGAATGAGACGGCGGTGAAGTTAATATAAGGGATTTAATAAAACAAACCCGTAAAAACAAAGTTTTTGACTATAAATCCCTTATATATGAGATATAACTAACAGTATTGATTATGTTTCAACGCGACAAAAGTCTATAAACGTCTACACACGTTCTAATTACATCAACAGAACAATTTTCATTTGCACACTTTCTGACCAAATACGTGACCTCAAAACACACCAAAGCACGTTACGTGAGTTACTCACAACAAAGATTTGAAAGCCCTTATTTACTTTTGTTTTTCCGCCCGCCCGCGAACCACAGAGATCATGACAGACAAGATTTCGAAGTTAATATATGAGACATAACTAAAGGGGGGAGGGGGGGGTAGGAGAGGGGAAAGGTATTGTCACCGATATTTACTTTTGTATTATCTCGCTTGGCTTTAAAACTAGGTCAAAACTCTAGCAGACGACCAAACATTTAAAATAGTGATTTATATAGATAAACTAAAAATGCATTAATTTAATTACGGTACGTTCGATCGATCTGAAATTTTGATACGATGCATTGTTAGGTGAGACGGGTCCGTGTGCCAAATTTCACCTCGATGGCTTCACTGAAAGTGGGTCATTTTCGACTTTTGTTTTTCCGCGGTTGACGAACGACGAATGAGACGGCGGTGAAGTTAATATAAGGGATTTAAAAAAACAAACCCGTAAAAACAAAGTTTTTGACTATAAATCCCTTATATATGAGACATAACTAACAGTATTGATTATTTTCAAACATTTACAGACTGAATCTGTCTTAACTCAACTTTGCATCATAACCCTAGTGGGGGGGAGGGGTGGGTGGGGGGGAGGGGAGAGGGGAAAAGTCTGGTCACCGATTCGCTTGACCGAGCTCAGAGTGACACGTAAAATGTAAACAAAAGCACCCGTCGCTTCGTTGGGTCGCCTCAATGCGTCAGCTCAAAATTTCACGTGGCAAAAAGACAATAACAAACCGTGAATTAAAATTACATACCTCATATAAGGATAAACTAAAAATGCATTAATTTAATTACGGTACGTTCGATCGATCTGAAATTTTGATACGATGCATTGTTAGGTCAGACGGGTCCGTGTGCCAAATTTCAGTTCGATCGGATCATGGGAAGTGGGTCATTTGTGACTTCTGTTTTTCCGCCCGCCCGCCGAGCCCAAGACAGAGAGAGAGAGAGAGAGAGACGGCCGCGAAGTTAATATAAGGGATTTAAAAATGCTGCTACTATTGAGGGATCCTGATATAGACTGTACAGTTTATGGCTGGTTTTTATTCTCCTTCTGTATTCATCCTTTGTTGGTCCATATATTTTCCTAAGACTAAGAACTTTCTTCTCACGTGTGTTTAACAGGTTTTCTGCAGTTTCTGTTATTAGGGTCCAAGTTTTACTGGCATATAATATAAGTATAAAAGTGAATATAAGTATAAGTTACAGTTGGTCTGATGACAGTTTTATGAAGAATTTTCTTTGTTTCTCTAACTCTTGTAATTGTAATGTTTTTGCTTTTGAGTATTTCCTGGCTCCTACAATATCTTTTGTTTCCGGCTGAATTTCTAATTCTTTCTTTAATTTCTGTTAATATTAACTCCTTTAAATTAATTTAGTAGTTAGTAGTATATAATAGTCTAGTAGAGATCCTAAGTATTTTAATTGGTTTACTTTTTGAACAGTCTGGTTCCTAACTTTAATGGCTTCACCTGTTAATTCTTCTTCTCATACTAATACCAAGGTCATGTATTTTGATTTTTGGTTGTTGACTTTCAGCCGATTTCAGCCCTGCTTGACATCTAATTGTAATGTCTAATGATGCACCTACTAATAATATTTAAGCCTTTATAAATTATATTCCTTTCGATGCAACTTTTTAATTTGCAAATAATTAGGACTTTCCGATATTTCCCGTGCTAATCAAACCTCCTTGTTTCTCTCCTTTTTTAGTTTTCCTTTTCGGGTTTTCTAAAAAAAAGATTTTCGGAAATATTCCATATTTAGTATTATTAAATTTGTGTAAATTACCCCCAGCCGAAGTTACTGTCTCACATTTACAATTACAAAGTAATATAAGTTACAAGAGCCAAGAGGATTTGACTTCGATCTGTAATTAAGTTGTCACATAGTAATATGGTAATATATTCAGTTTAATTCAAATAACTTTAAACTTTACAAATTGAATGTATGTCGTTAAGTTAAAGTTAAAGACTTGAACTTGAGTCGAGTTGAATAGTTGCAGTTAAAGTTTATAATTTACAGTAAAAGTAATAAACATAGTCTAAATATAGTAATAAATAAAAATAATTTAAACTAATTAGTACTACTCTATTATTTTAATTACATTTGAAAAGAATGTTGTGTAATTGTGTAAAAATGAGAGACATATTTTATGTTATTATTGTTATGGCATGATTCCATGATGCAGGCATGGCAATCCTCTGAATCCCGGTCCCAAATTATTTAGTATTAATGATAATGTGTGAGTGTGATATCACTCAGAAACTTAGAAACGTGCCAGTACCAGTAATAAACAATTGGGGGTCGTTATTGACGCATTTTCTTAATCAGTGCATATTCTAGCGTATTTTCATAAGTTTCACAAACACTGGAAGCATTTTAACTAATCAATCTTGAGTTGCTGGGGACAACAGACGCTTGGCTAGGCTATCAGAATGTCACTTACATAAAAAATGGAGTGTATGATTATTCAGTTTTGCAGCTCATGAGTTGGCTCATTCAGTTCACAGAGACATTCACACTCATACTGAAACTATCGAAGGACTGTGGTTGAAAGCGAAACGTAAATTCCTATATTTATATCAGAGTGGTACACGTTGTGGTCTTTTTGCAAGCTATTTGTTGGCCTTTTGAGTTGTGCAACAGTCACAAACATAACGTTTTCGGCAGCTATTTGCAAATGCTATGTGACTATTAGTAACTATTACAATATTTAGTATTTCATAACTGGTTATCGGACAATAAATAACACTTGTGGTGTGTTCTATCAATAAATAACAAAAACATACTATGATGTACTATACTTCCTCTTATATATTATAAGTGTAAAATAATTTGTGACCAGGATTCTGAGGATTTTTATTTTATTACATCTAATCTAATCCTTTGATTCATTATAAAATGTATAATGTTTATATAAATTCTTGTAAATTATTATTGTAATTATAGTAGAAATTATACATTATACTATTACAATGTAGTATTAAAAATTATTATTGAATAATAATTTTTAATACTAATAGTGTTAGTAATACTATTGAATACAGTGGACAGTGGTACTACTACTCTTGTCACAAAAAATTCAGGTTATAAACAACTTCAAAATTTTTTGTCTCAAGTAAACAGTGCCTTGGCCTTGGGCAGCTTGGATTATGATGATGAACGCAGGCAAGAGAGGTAGTGAGAGAGAAATAGCTAGTTTTCACGTTTAAGTTTAAGTCAAATGTTAATGATTCTGTACAGTCCAAATGAAAATTAGCCATTTTTTTAAGCAGCACTAACATTGCTTAGTACCCTAGTTTTGCATGTGTGCTCAGCCTTGCTTTCATTGGTCTTACTACACAACAGTAAAAGATTGATCATCAGTGATCAGCAACGTGCTGTTCAGTTTATATATTTCATTATTTTCTTTTTTAACCTAACCAATTATGTGTTATCTGTTACAGACACTTCTTCTATACAGAAGATTATTGCATCCTATGCTTATCAATGGTTTGTGTATAGTCTTGCATCTTTATTATAGTTTTAAATGTTGAAAAAGTGTTGGTTTCCCTGGTTTCTTCATGCAACCCATTCCAAGCCCAAATTCCGGATGGGAAGAACGAGAATTTGCATACAGAATTTAAAAGTGTTTTTTTTATCTCTGTGTCTATTAGAGGGTTTTATTAAGTTATCTTTGTGTTGTACATGTATTTCTAAATTATAATTAATTGCCCTATGTATTATAAGTACTTTGCTCTTTGTTCTTCTATCCTCTAGTGTTTCAAGGTTTAATGATTTAACCAGGGGCGGATCAAGATTGCACGGGGCCCCTGGCTGCAATTCTACCGGCGGCCTGGTCCAGCCACCTTTATTATACAATATAATAAGTTTGGGGCCCTTAAATTATTGGGGGCCCCTGGTTTTAGCCCTATCAGCACCCCCCTTAATCCGCGATAGGATTTTACTAATGGTGTTATTCTGGTCAGTTTTTAATATTCTCCAGTAATGAATCTGGCAGCTCTTTTTTGAATTTGTTCTAGTTTATTATTATTTTTTTTTGGTAGATGGGTCCCATACAGAAAATGCATATTCTAGTATAGGTCTCACCAAAGTTACTGTAAAAGTTTCTTTTTATAAAGCATAAGGTTTTGTTTTATTTTTTAATTACTTCATTGACATTGGGATTCCATGATAATTTCTCATTTATTATTCGAAGTGTCTGCTGCTATGACAAAGTAACGGCAGACAACTCGACGGGATGTTGCTAGTGCTACGACATGTTGTAACGCTAGCAGCATCCAGTCGAGTTGTCTGTTGCTACGACTAGTCGTAAAAAATATGCTAGTGCTTATAGTTACGACTAAAGCTGTATTTTAATTATGCTAATATTAAACATTACTTCTCATAATCGAATTTCATGATTACTAGGTAAGCCGATTAATGAATTTTAAAGGTAAAAAAAATTTGATTGGTGTCCATTTATGATAAACAAATATAATTTTTAAAAATCGCAATCTGACATGAGCTAGTTGAAGCGATAGTGACGGACAATACTTTGATGTTATAACCGATAGGTTGGTTCAAATCTCGCTCTCTGCGAATTTTAAAAAATTTAATTTAGAAAACATTTTTTTTTAAAAACTACAATGAGCGTGCTGGTAATTGTAATTTTATAACTACTTATTCTGAAAAGTGAATATGTTGATATTAAATATATTTCAATAAATTTAGATTTTAGAATTAATACACACATAACACATAAATAAGCCAAGATCTTAGTTCAAACCTTAGTTATTAGTTCAAACCCCGATGCCGGCAATTTAAATTTTTAATATAAATGTAAAACTAGACGCCCCGCGGCGTAGCATGCGCCGTAGACTTGCTCATGGAGAGTGCAAAGAAAGTGGAGAAAGAACGGACAAAAACTACAGCACAAAGAAATCAAAACAACGCGAGTGAACGTCGGTTGAGGGGGGGGGACTGCCTACTCATTATTGGTTTCGTGACATTTGGAGGTGAAATTCGGTACACCCCTAACTTCTATGAAGTCAGCTATAAAACTATAATTGGTTTAAAATCGGAGTTCCATAATCGATAATCGGTTTTCCAAAAATAAAAAAAACAACAACACGCAATTAACAACCCTAAATATGACTAACCCTTGCTAGGGTCGGCCAATCACAGTTTATGTTTTTAGGGATGGTAGTATTAAATGGGAGGCGGGTAACAACAACCTCAGTGTGCATGTCTTCACGTTTACTCGCTATTTTTTTATTTACTTTGTGCTGCTTTTTGTGTCTGTACTCTCAAACCCCCCTCCCCCCAACCGTTCTTTGCACTGTCTACGCCGCAGGTCTCTCCAGAGTTCCTTCTTTTCATTCACTCAAAGTTGTTTGCCCAAACCAACCCCATTTTGACAACTGTGTCTTTCAGGAAGTCTACACCCGTCACTAAATCATTAGCGGCGAGGCTACACCGCGGGTCAGCTAGTGTTGGCAATAAAAGGGTAAAAGAACAGGCATAAACAGACATTTAAAAATTTTTTAAAAAACAATGTTTTCGCTGGGGCTTGAAACCAGGACCTTCGCTGTATGAGGCAGACGTGATAACCAGTACACTACGAATCTCACGTTATTTTGTGAAGGAACAATGCAAGTGAAACGCAAGGACCATTGTTGGTCTCGGTACATTGGTCGACCCCAGCAAGGGTCATTCGTCATGCTCGGTTGCACATACTTGCGTTGTGGTCCCACGAAGAGAATAATATATATAGATATTTCTTTTAACCATAATTAGGGTGTTGGAAACCTGTTGATTGTAATTTTTGTACTGCTTATAAGTTATTCTGTAAAGCGGATACGTTGATTAAATATTTTAAAATAAATTGAGAATTTTGGAATTAAAACACACATAAATAAGCCCAGATCTATTAATATCATATTATATATGCGTATAAAATATTAAGAAGAGTTTGTTAAGATATGATAGCGACTTAGTTTTTTCGAAGTGTCTACGACACGCCATAACGCTAGCAACATCCCGTCGAATTGTCTGCTGCTACGACAGTCGCAGCAGCAGTTTCCTGGCTAGCGCTCCTGTAGGTTCCATTTTTAAAAATTTAATAAAGAACCATAAGTTTTTACTGCTATCTTTAGAGATTACATTGTTTGTTTACTCCTTTGGAGGTTTTGACTAAGTTTTTGTATCAAATGTTTAATAATCTATAAGTATTTTATGTGTGTCCTTGACTTTTTAAAATGTTTGCCTTAAATTTTTAAAAAATAAGCTCTACTTTTTTTTTGCAAAGTTTCTTTAATTTAGTATTGAACCAGCATTAATTAATTTATTTGATGATAGTTTTGTTGGAACATTCTCATCCATTATTGATTTTCGATTGTTTTTATAAATTCCAAATTTCTTCTACTGGGCTATTTGTGTTGTATTTACTTTGGAAATTTTGTTGGAAATTAGCAGTTGTTTGGTGTAATTTTATTGAATTACATTTATTTCATAGTAGCAGACCCGTCGTGCGTTGCAATGATCTCAGTAAAAATGAATACATTTAAAGAAACCAATGAGTGTTATGTTTAAAAAAAATTATGCAGACACCTTCGCGGAAGAGTGGAAAAAATTCCAAGTTTCATAGCAAACGGATAAATAAATTAATAATTAAATAGCGTACAAAAGAAGGAACGATATTAAGGGCCCCGGCCCCAAAATGAGTGATAATATAGTTTTTTTTATTGCCATTGTACTCAAGCTATATTCCTCAATATCGTGTAAAATTGAATAGGGAATACAATTATTAAAGTTCAGTAAAAAGACATTTGGGGCCCCCAGACATTTGGGGCCCCCAGACTAAGTTTGGTCAAAATCCAGTTATTTTCTTATTATCTAACGCTTAAACTACTTTTTATATAGCTAATATAGGGGGAAAATGACATTAAGGGGCCCCCGGCCCATTCGGTGCAAGAGGTCAACTTCAAAATCCTGTTCATTTTAATTCAGTTTTATTGTGGATATATTTCTCAAGATCTTTAAAAATTGAATAGGAAAAATATCTTAATATGGGCTACCAAGTTTTTGTATACAAAGTTTGGTGAAGATCTATTCATTTACTAAGTAGCTAACGAATAAACTAATATTTATATAGCTCATATAAGCAAAAAACGAAATTAAGGGCCCCGGGGCCCATTCAGGGCAAGATATGAAGTTCAGAAACCTGTTCATTTCAATATGGATAATAGTGGATACATTTACCATTATTTGTCAAGTTTTTTAATAATTGAATTGAGGAATAAAATCTTAAAAGTTTAAATAAAAAGGTATTTTGGGCCCCCAGCCCCGAAGGAGTGGCCATTAGGAGTCAATTGCCCGATAGTATTATAATATGGGCTACCAAGTTTTTGTATACAAAGTTTGGTTACGATCTATTCATTTACTCAGTAGATAACGCTTAAACTTAAACTAATTTTTATATAGCTCGTATAAGCAAAATATGACATTATGGGTCCCCCGGCGCCCCATGAGTGTTAAATTTTAAAAAAAAGTAGCCAGTTACCATCCCGGAAGCATACTCAACGGTCTCGAAAAGTTTCATGACGTTCGGGTGAATGGTTTAGTCAGCTATCAAGGACATGCACACACACACACACACAGACATACTTTGATTTTTATATATATAGATATAAATTCTTCTTCTAGGTATCTTACATACATGTATTACATACATTTCTTTATTAGTCTGATGTTGATCTATGGCACAGTTGTTCAAATTTATATCCAGAAGATTAAACTCCCCCATAATCCAAAGTACAGCATTTTTATGATTTTATTTTATGAATGTTAATTGGCTGCAAATATCTCTCTTATATTCTAGGTTTGTATTGGGTGATCTATACATGCTGCCTACAATAAGTGGTCCTGAGGTCGGTGTGACTATTTTTTTATAAAAATGACTCTATTTTAATATTTGGTTGTGGTTTAATTCCTTCAGCTATGATAGTGGATTTTATTGCTAGTAGCACACCTCCATAATTAATTGTCTAAACCTGTCTTTTCTAAAAAATATTATAGTTGCTATTAAAAATTGCATAGTTATAAATGTTAGCGTTTAATCCAGAGCTGTCTTTACACCAGTTTGGGCCCCCGGGCCCCTTCCCAGCAGGAATAAAAAAATAAATATACATAATATATATAAATAAACATATTCCCATGAGGCCCCTATCCTCGTGGGCCCCCGGGCAAATGCCCAACGGGCCTATGCGTTAAGACGGCCCTGGTTTAATCAAGTTTCTCAATCAGGAATTATGTCTGGTTCTTCTGGTTTTATCAGTAACTCTAAATCTGTAAAAAAAAATTATACTTTGGAAATTAATTATTAGCGTTTTATGAATATTTTGATTATTATTGTTATTAGATTTCTTATAGTTATTTTTATGGATTTGTGTGGCAGGTTTCATCCTAGCTAGTGGGTTATTTAGGTTATATTTATAAGGATTTACTAAGACACTCTATTTGAAGTACGGAAGTGGTCTTGTGAAGAAGCAGAAACTTAAAACTGGAGATAAAAGAAAAAAATTATGAAAAAGGAAGAAAATGGTGGTTGTGTCTGTGACATTGCCAATAAATGCTAATGAGTACATCATAAAGAACAAAGAGTCCAGGGAATACAAATTTCATTAAAAATGTATTTTATTTTCGAGATCGCTTGATTTTAAACTGTTCCCTGTGCTACTAACTACTAATACTACAAACCTGTCAGATGTTGACAAATCATGCTCACTGATAAAAATCTCACTGAACTGAGTCTGTGTATTGGCATCCAACATCAACAATTTACTGCAACTCTCAACAAAACAGTGAAAATGAACGAGTTTTTTTATTCGTTTTTTCCAGCATGGTGGCATGATGCCTGCAGTGTTGAAAAAAGAAATTGATTTCTGTTAATTATGAAATGGACATACAACTCCATGGTGTACTTATATCAATTGAAAAAATATATTTATGTTAATACTTACAGGTATTAAAATATTTTTTCTTATCTAAAAAAAAAGGTTTCAGCGAAATGCTGCCAGCACACAAAGATGTCATAAGAACTAATTATAACAAGCTGCGGGAATCAATCAAAGATGAAATTGGACATGTCTGCAGAGATTTATTTTCAGCTAAAGTTATATCTAAAGCAATGATGGAGAGAATATTGCAGGTAATGCTCACAATCAAATTATAACACTATGAAACACAATTTTTCATGTGAGTGAAGATTTTTCTTACAAATTAAAGTACAATAGTTAATTTTGTTAAGATACAGATAAAACAAATAGTATTTATACTAATTGGGGTTAATTTTGAGAGAACCTTAGTTCTCATTTTTTTAAAAAAGGTAATTTCTTTGAGTCCTTGTTTGGCATCTAATAGTTGTTATTTAGCATGTGGGTGAGGCAAGGAGACTGAGAAGAAAACAAAGTCTACTAACCTAACAAGATGGTAAATGAGCTTCAAATAATGTCTGGTGATTTTTACATATTATATAACTTAGCCTTGGCAGCTATTTGTTTATTTTCAGGAAAGAAACTGTAGATTTGGTTGGTGCACATCTCTTCCACTTTAATATCTTTAGTTGTTGTCATGGTTAGGCTAAGTGAATACGCTATCATAAATAGAGAGATAGAGAGGAAAGAAATTATGAATAGTTTACACTTATTTTGTTGCATTTGGCCTTACTCAACTTTTTTTTTGTCCAATGACTACGTGGTCGTAGGGAGTTCTAATGTTTCCATTAAAACCTTCTCGTGGCTTGGTAGACCTGGCGGCACCCATCTCCAGTCCAACTCAGCATTGGATTTTTTAGCGATAGTCATTCATCAATATCTTTATTGTAGCTTAATGTGGGCTAGATCCCACGCACCTCAGCTTGTGAGGCTAGCACACTATTGACTTCGCTATCCAGCCGCGACTTACTACTCAACTTACTGTAGCTCAAAACAGAAACATAAAACAGAATCATGGGTCCAAACCAGAGTCAGATCTATGTAACAAAAAGATTTTGCTTCTCTAAATGAACAAAATACGGAAAAAAAACAGCAGCGCCGGCAAAATTAAGAAGGCTAGATATGAAAGAGAGGCGGTGTCTTAAGTTTCATATGAAAGGAATCCAAAGTGGCTTTGAGTTACTGACACCATTAAGATAGCCGGTGAGACAAGGACCCCCCCCCCAACTCCTCCCTCCACAGTGAAAAAAAAATTAAAATGGGATATTTCTCAAAATAAAAAAATCATTTTTTATTTAAATTTGAAACTTATGTATTAAATATCTTTAAGTTAATATATTTGTTTTATTGATTTTTATTAAATGCATGCAAATAAAAATATCTATGTAAATAAAAGATTTCTCTAATAAACATAATTTTGTTGAATTTAAGTACTTATTGTAATTTCCTTTAACACGAAATTCTTTAAACATGAAGACTTATCACAGTCCCATTGATTTCATATTTTTACTGTATATATATATATATATATATAAATATATTGTGTGCAATGCTTTCTGTGTCAAAAGAAAAAATATTCCAAAATATAATTAAAAATGAGTGCAAATATTCCTTTTATTGAAACATTTTGTATACTTACAGAACCACAGCAATAATGCTGATCGAACCATGGCACTTTTAGATCTGCTACCAACAAGAGGCCCTTATGCCTTTGAGCAGCTGTACAAGTCATGTGTTGCCAAGGAGCTACATGGAGCAGCAGATGCCCTGAAGCCCCACCTACCCACCCACTTTAAGTCTTCTAGGGTAGATTATCCACCTGGCAACCAGAGCGAGGATTGCAATCTGCCAGATGGTGAGTTGTGGTCTGCTGGTGTGGAGATAATTTTTTACAAATTAAATTTATGTAATCTTTAAGAAATGAAAAATTGGGTCAAGCATATCTGTGGTACAAAATACCATTGAAGTATTTGCCTAATTAGATTTTATCCATGATGGGAAATTCTAGTGCTTAATAAAACAATAAATAATTTCATTAACTTCTATAGAATAAATTATTATAAAATATTTCCATAAATAATAGTAATTTGATAATTTATATAGCACAGTACCCTAGCAATCAACTGGGCTTACAGTGCTTAACTTAAAAATTGTAACAAACATAATTATCAATTCATTCAATGTAAAACATAAATACAACATATAGTGATATTACGGTGCATATAAGCTATGTTTTTCATTGAAAGAAATGTTTGAATTGTTGTTAGTTTAACAAATTAATTTTGAAAGTAAAGTTTGAAGAGATGTGTTTTTAGTGCAGTCTTGAAGGCCTTAGTAGTTGGAATACTGCTAATGTGTAATGGTAGAAAATTTCATAGTTTAGGGTCTCAAAAAGAGAAAGACCTTACACCAAATGTTTTAGTTTGTGTCTCAGGAACAGAGAGAATACATGTGTCTGCAGAAGAATAAGTCCCCACCCTAAATCTGATCTTAAGCAATAGAAATTAGTTATAGACTTATTAGAGGAATAAATTGAATTTGATTCCTAGCCTGGCCATCACAAGAGATTATCACCAATAGCACCGAAGTACGCAAAGTCAACAAAGAAGATGTGGAAATCATAGAGCGATATAAGAAGTCCTTGTCACCTGAAGGTCAAGTAAGTGAAAAATAACATATTACAGTCGGACCTCTCTAAGTCGAACTTAAAGGGACCCGCAAAAAAAAAGACTTACGGAGATTTCGAGTTGGGGAAAATAACCTTTAAGCCCATATTAATCAAGGACAATGTTGATATTGAGCGGGTGAGTGCAGGGGGGGACAGCCGTACTGGCTAGAAGGCTTGACAGGAAAGAGAGGCGGTGTCTGGTGTTGCACATGAAAGGAACCAACTTTCTTTTACATACCGACACAAGCCCATGAGAAGAGACACCTTCCCTCCCTTCTCCCACTTTACTATCTGCACAGTGGGATGGGGAAAGAATTTTTTTTTCTTTTTACAAAGATTCACAGCATGCCTTGGAAATTTTGACTAAGGGGCCATCCATATATAACGTACGCAAAAAATTTGTATTTTTGTACCCCCCCTCCCCCCTGTTGCATCCCGTACATTTTCGGGACCCCCCCCCTATGCGTACGTACAAATTCGCTCACCCCCCCCCCTTTTTTTTTGAAAAATAAATTTTAAGCCGGAGTCAAAAGATATTGGTTTTACTCTTTGAAGCCGTCCATAAATGACGTCACACGCCTTAAAAGGGGGAGGGGGTCACGCATTTGTGGCGAGGGGGAGCGGGGTGTTTAAGAAATGTGACATCACATCGCAGTAACATATTTGAAAATGCTGCTTTTTTATTTATTTAATTCTTTTTGCGAGGTCAAAGCTTTGGGGCGTCCATTAATGACGTTCCGCGATTATGGCCGATTTTCATCTCCCCCCCCCCACATCACGCATCGTCACTAAAAGTTAGACCTCCCCCCTCTTTTCCAATATTACGTCACAAAAATGCCCCTTTCCCCCCCCCCAAAAAAAAACAAACAAAAATTTTTTTAATTTGAAAATTAGCATGTTTCAAATCGCTTTTTTGTCATTTAAGTTTAAGTATGTATTTAGTGTGAGGCTGCATTTTAATATCGTAACACGCCACTTTAATATCGTAACACGCGTGAAGCCCATGTAAAACGTCATTAAATAAATTGTAAACAATGAAATATTTAAGTGCAACTTTTATTTTAAGTTACGCGTTTCGATGTGACGGGACATTTCTTAAACTATCCCTCCCCTTCGTCACAAATGGTCGACCCTCTCCCCCTTCTAGGTGCGTAACGTCATTTAAGGACGGCCCCGTCTCCGTCCATAAATGACGTCACGCAATTTTGGCAGATTTTTCACTCTCCCTCACGCGTCGTCACAAAAACTTAGACCACCCCCCTCCAATATGACGTCACAAAGCTTTGCGCCCCCCCCCCATACAAGCTGTATTTTCTATTTAAAAAAGAGCATGTTTAAAATCACTTTTTTGTCATTTAAGTATTTATTTAGTGTAGGCCTGCATTCTAATATCGTAACACGCGTGAAATCATGTAAAACACTGTGTAAAAAATCAAATATTTAAGTGGAACTTTTATTTAAAGTTGCGAGTTTTGATGTGACGTCACATTTCTCTAACACCCCCCTCCCCCACGTCACATATTGTCACAAATATGTAGACCCCCCCCCTTTTCCCCTAGGTGCGTGAAATCGCCGTCCCGTTGTGTGTTTATAGCGGCTAAAAAGGCACCGGTGGGCGAAAGAGAAACTTCATCTAATTTCAAGAAATAGAAATATAAATCCGACGGATATATTTTAGTAACGTGTAAACGTTTGGTCTGAATCAAATGTTAATTACTTCCAAGTAATTAAAAGTTCAAAATTTTGTTTGCAATAAATTATAAACATTATTGCATATCAGTCTTGGCTCAGTCGATCTCGAATGCCGTTTGCAGCCAGAGTGGTTTACGTTACTATGCTTAGTATTATGCAAATTAAATTTGTTATGCGTACGTAATATATGGATGGCCCCTTAGGGAGGTTGGAAGCCAAAAATCTTCGAGTTAAGGAGATCTAAAATACATTAGTCTTATGGAATTTGGCCGGGGCCAAAAAATTAATCCGATATAAGGAATTATTTGACTTGGGGAAGTTCGACTTAGCGAGGTCTGATTGTACAGTCGAACCATTTAACTTGAGCCCAGTTAACTCGCCCACCTTACTGACTCGACGTTTTTTATTGGAACCTCCAAATTCTCTCTTTGTCTTAGCATTTTCTCATCGGTTAATTTGATTTTTTTAAGTCGCCAAAACCTAATACCTCGAGCACAAAAGAGGGCCAAATTTGCAACTTAACGTTGGTTAGCTCGATCCTCGTCTTTTCGCCTAGCAATGCACTTTGGCATTTTTAGTTCAAAACAGTGTTGACATCTCGCTTTCTTCGAGATTCCGGCTATTGTGTGATTCTACACTAAATAAAAATTACCGGATGTTTTTCTTTCAATTTGATTCCGTGTGTGAATTAGTTTGAGTATGTATTCACCTGAGGTGCTAGAAAATCGCGTTAGCGGTCTTTAATCCGTCATTATTTCGCAGTACATGTTATATTATTATTAAACTTAATTCATTTTCTGATGCATTTTATTTTTTAAGATAAACGAATATCTTTAGAAATTGAAATAAAGGTTTGTATCGAGAATCGACGGTGGTTTTTATTTAATTAAATAAAAAATTATTATTCTTTTAAAAGTTTGTTGTTGCTTTATTACCAGTAAGATACGTGACTGTGACTAACACGCGCGTGACGATGAAATCAAATCATTTTCTTAATATTCCAGTATATATATATAATATACACGTCATCACTGTTGTAGGTCGAATTCTGATAAGGAATGATATTTTAAAAAATTTGCTTATACTTAGTTGCCGGCCGAGCTCTAACACACAGCGTGCTGTGATCAACGGTCAAGGCCGCAATAGTTTTTTTTATATTATAAGTTTGATTGACTGAGGAAATTCGAGAGCAGTTCTAATAGTCACAGATATCCTGCACTTCAAAAGCATTAAACTTAAAATTACCATATTGATATGTTTATTTTTTATTTTTTTTAATTCGCTGATTCGACGGGCATTGCAAACGCGAGCGGCTGTGACATGCCACGCGCACAAAAATTTGACCTTAGTTTTAACGCATGCGCAGACAATTATAAACTGGTAACTTTTTTTAAAAATTATTAAATTGAATCGAAACATGACCACAGAGACGTAATTAAGTCCTTTACTTCGGCATAAAAATAATTATATATAAAAATTCCCGACTAGTCATAACTTTTCCCGACTTTCAAGGCCGAGAAATTTTTTAAAAGAATTCCCGACTTTTTCCCCGTTTTCCTGACTGAGTGGGAACCATAGTTATATTTAAACGGTCCTTAAAAAACTTTAACAGTCATTACAACCTTAGTAAAGAGTGAAGAAATATTAGGGTCCCGATATTCTGATACGATTCCGATTAATCGTCCCATCACTAATTAACGCTACATCATGTACATAAAGAAATTTCAAGCACATGTTAATATTTTGCCGCCATATTGGTTTTCGTTTAACTCGATCATCGGTTATCTCGACGCCATTTTTCATACCCCAACGCCGTCGACTTAACCGGGTTTCGACTGTATATTGTTTGTATGGAATTTTATAGACATGAATGTAAGTTAGCAATTTTTGTAATAATTGTTATAATTAACGGTGGTCCTTATGTTACGGAGGTTCATTTTACTGACGTATGGGTGATTACCCTTACAAATTGTGAAAATTATGTGCTATAATTTTGTAAATGAAGATTACAGAGCATAGACTTGTCACAATATGTTTTAATGTTGATGGTTTTTAAAAACATATTTATCCAAAAACCAATTTCAGAAGGAATTCTATGCCATGAAAAACGGAATCAAGGGCCACGTACTTGTAATCAACAATGAGAAGTTTGCTAGATTGCGCCACAGAGAGGGAACAGACAAAGACAGACAGAGTATAGAGTCTGTTTTTGCGGAGCAGGGACTTGGCTTTGACGTTACTGTTCATTCCAACAAGACAGGGGAGGTAATTATTGGTATGGCTTTGACATCAATGTTCAGTCCAACAAGACAGGGGAGGTAATTATTGGTATGGCTTTGACATCAATGTTCAGTCCAACAAGACAGGGGAGGTAATTATTGAAATTCGCAAATAAAAATGCAATGAGCTTTATTTATATTTTTCATAGATTTTAGGCTGTGCCGATAATCATCTCACTCCTAAAAAAAATTTTTGGGCTTTTGTTTCAATGATGGCATTGGTAATTGTATATCAAATATTTCTGAACAATATGCCTGGTACTATCAATGAAAATTTTTTGATCTAATCTATCAATTTTGTTTTGTAATTATAAATATATCTTTGTTCATTCAACAGAGAATGTGGACTATTCTTAATCAGGAAGCTGCCTTAGACCACAGCCAATTTGACTGCTTCATTTTATTCATCTTAAGCCACGGCGAGGAGGGTGTTGTGTTCGGAACAGACGGATACACAGAAAATAAAATACATTACAACTTTGTGTCTATCTCAGACATAAGAAAGATGTTCTGCAGCGTGCCAACGTTGATTGGCAAACCAAAGATCTTCTTCATCCAGGCTTGCCAGGGAGGTAACTACAACATAAGAATCAACGCTTATGAAATTTAAAGTATCTGTAGTGTAATCTCCCTTAGCATGAATGCCTTATATCTTTAAAGCCAAGGCTTTTTCAACTTTTAGAACTATAATAAAAAATATTTAAATAACTATAAGATCTTCATGCTCTGGCATAGTCTTACACTGAACTTATATCCCACTTACACTGTGCTAACACTGTGATTACACTGCCTTTTACTCCTCCCTGGGCATAAGCAATAAGCAGTTGACAAGAATTTTCTATTCATTTTAGTCCTGTGCATTCTGGTACAATTACTTTCCAGTCTATCCTATACTTTGAGTGTCTGCTTCTGGCTCATGTCTCCGTGTGTTATGGACTCCTCAGTGTTATCTGTGGTTTCATCAAGACGTTGTCCTTACTATGTCTTCAGCAGTTGGCCCTAGGTATGTTTTCCTTTCTATGTCTTCAGCATTTGGCCCTAGGTATATTTTTCTTAACATGTCTTCAGCATTTGGCCCTAGGTATGATTTTTCTTTCTATGTCTTCAGCAGTTGACCGTACGTATGTTTTTCTTTCTGTCTTCAGCAGTTGACCCTAGGTATGTTTTTCTTAACATGTCTTCAGCAGTTGGCGCTAGGTATGTTTTTCTTTCTATGTCTTCAGCAGTTGAACCTAGCTATGTTTTTCTTTCTATGTCTTCAGCAGTTGGCCCTAGGTATGTTTTTTCCAGTAAATCTTTTTTTTTGGTGTGGATGTTTTTGCTATTTTATGCTCTTTCTAAAGCCCTTAGACTAGCAAAACAGAATTTCTCCTCCGATTAAGACATTCTCCTAATTAAGACATCTAAGCATTGTCTGGCTTACTGCACTCCTTTTGTTTTTCCTTAATTAAATTATGTCTTTCTATGTCTTCAGCAGTTGACCCTAGCTATGTTTTTCTTTCTATGTCTTCAGTAGTTGGCCCTAGGTATGTTTTTTCCAGTAAATCTTTTTTTTTGTTGGTGTGCATGTTTTTGCCATTTTATGCTCTTTCTAAAGCCCTTAGACTTAGACTAGCAAAACAGAATTTCTCCTCCGATTAAGACATTCTCCTAATTAAGACATCTAAGCATTGTCTGGCTTACTGCACTCCTTTTGTTTTTCCTTAATTAAATTATTGAAATTTTGGTCAGCTAAAAGATCAATTTTTGGTCCATATTGATACACTGATTTTTAGGGAACCTTGCCCTTTTTTTACTTGAATCCCATGAAACTGGATTTTTTTTTAGTCAAATAGTTTATTAAAATTATCTGAAAATATGACCTTAAGATGCACAAAAGACTGGCCATTTCCTGCTATCAACTATCTTATTGTCCCAATGTTTAGTTGTGATTTTCATTTTCCTCCCTGATTGCTGAAGCCTGAGACTTTTAGAAATGGGTTATATTTGTTGTGCGGATCTAGTCTCACGCTGACCTAGTCTCACGAGAGGCCTGTATTTAGAAATATCCTTCAACAACTGTGACAGTTTATCAGTGTCATCTTACAGTTGTGGTGTCCTGAGTGATCTTGTCATTGTCAGCCTACAATAGTGATCTGGTCGTCTTTGAAATAGCCTCCTGGTAGAAGAGTTAGCCTTTGCACTAACTAAAAATATATTTAATTTGTATATGTTTATTAATGTCCATTTTTTAAATTTAGCTTCAAAGGATACAGGATTTTACACCAACCCGGCTGACAGGCCTGCAGCAGACAGGTTGGTGAGACAGAGTCAGTCATTAAATCCTGGTCCCAGCATAAAGACTGAACCGATGGATGTGACTGTGAGTCCTGGGCCTGCATCTGCTGCCAGCTCTTACATACAGGCTACGCCAGTAGATGTCATAGATAACCAGCGTGCTGAGTTAACAGAGGTAGCGCCAGGTAAGTCGCTGGCGTAAAACTTGATGAGCTTACTGTTACAAAACTCTTTGTTGTAGAAACAGACAGTTATACAAATGATTGCTGTACGCGTATGTGATTACTGTACTGTAAGTTACAAAAGTGATTACTGTAAATTTAGTAGGGGTGTACCGGATTCAAATTTGTGAAATCCGTCCGGAGCCGGATTTTAAAAAGTGAAATCTAGCCGGAGGCGGATTTATAAAAATGGCCGGATTCCGGATTTTAGGTACACCCCTAATATTTAGCTACATATGTGATTGCTGTTAAGTTAGTTGCACATATGAGTACTATTCAGTTAGTTACATATGTGATTACTATACATTTAGTTACATATGTGATTAGTGTACAGTTGGTTTCATATGTGATTACTGTACATTTAGTTACATACATGATTACTGTACATTTAGTTACACATGTGATTACTGTAGTTAGTTACCTATGTAATTGCTGTTAAGTTAGTTGCATATATGATTACTATACATTTAGTTACATACGTGATTACTGTATATTAAGTTACATATGTGATTGCTGTTAAGTTAGTTGCATATATGAGTAGTATACATTTAGTTACATTATACGTGATTACTGATGTGATTACTGTAAGTTAGTTGAATTATGAGTACTATACAGTTACCGTGTATACTCGAGTATAAGAACCCCCAATGTGAGACTTGAAAAGTGGAATTTTAAGATTTCTTTGATGATCGCTACTGTAAACTCATGACTTATAAGGGGCCATCCATATATTACGTACAAAATTCGTAATTTTGTACCCCCCTCCCCCTGTTGCACCCCGTACATTTTTCTGGACCCCCCCCTATGCGTACGTACAAATTCGCTCACCCTCCCCCCACCTTAGAAAAAAAAATTTAAGCCAGAGTCAAAAGATATTGGTTTTACTCTCTGAAGCCGTCCATAAATGTCGTTTTCAATGGATTCACACGTGTTATGATATTAGAGTGCAGCCTGACACTAAATACATACTTAAACTTAAATGACAAAAATCTAATATCCTAACACGCTTGAAGCCCATGTAAAGCGTCATTAAATAAATTGTATATATAATATATATTTAAATGTCAAAAAAATTATTTGAAACATGCTTATTTTCAATTAGAGAATACGACTTTTAGGGGGGGGAGGGGGGGTCAAAGCTTTGTGACGTAATATTGGAGCAGGGGTCTAAGTTTGTGTGACGAGTAGGGCTGTCAATATTGTTGAAAAATGCTGCCCGGGTACCCGTCCAAATTTCGAACGGGTACCCGGGTTACCCGTTCAAAACATCGCATAATTTTCCCCGTCATGACCGCTATACAATGCAACCTAGCCACCTTCCATGCACCTCATTTCACAGCCGACGTCTTAGGGGCCGTACATGAATGATGTCAAGCGATTTTGGCCGATTTTTTTTACCACCCCCTCGTCACACGTTGTCAAAAAAACTTTGATCCCGCTCCAATATGACGACAGATATTTCTCCTTAGATGTTTTTTTTTCACAGCATATATTTGAAACAAAAATTTTCATTTGATAAATTGTTTCGCGAGCCGCAAATTTAACACAAAAAACCGCATGCGAGCAGAAGTTTGGTTAATATAGACATCGAAGCCAAATTTTCACGGGTACCCGGGCGGAATTTTACTACCCGGGTAATCTCACGGCAACGGGTACCCGGGTCCCGGGTACCCGTTGACAGGCCTAGTGACGAGGGGTCAAAAATCGGCCAAAATCGTGTGACGTCATTTATGTATGGCCCCTCAGTCGGTCTCGGATGCCGTTTGCAGCCAGAGCGGTTTACGTTACTAGGCTTAGTATTATGTAAATTAAATTTGTTGTGACTACGTACACTTTCAGTGGAGACCCCCCTCCTTCCCCGTACGCATCCATACGCAAAATGTTGTTAATTTAAGACCCCCCTCCTTGCGTACGTAATATATGGATGGCCCCTAAACAATAAAATAGTATAATTTTAATATATTCCTATATAAATTAAATTAACAATATTAACTCTTTTTCTCCGGAATTATTTTCCTTATTCTGCCGGAATTATCTATTCTGGAAATTTTTCGCGGGCTACCATGCTATCTTAAAATGGTAATAACTTTTTTATTATTTAACACATAATGATATATTTGGTATTGAATTAAAAGGGAAAAAATGTTGTTTTTAGGCAACACAGAGTCATGACTTTATTTTCATAAAATAATATGATTTTGTTTTAGTGAAAATAAAAATAAATTAAAAATAAAACACCACATTTTTTTTAAAAAATCTCATTTTAAGTCACAAAAATCTAGATTTTTATCCAAAATGTAAGAAAATGGTGTTTTTTCCTGAACTATATTCATATTTACAGCGAACAGAAATAACTTCACATTAAAAAAAACAACAAATAAAAAAATTAGAGCTCTATATCCAGGGTACCTATACTAGAAAATAATAGGAAAATTGTACTGTTTACAATGGAGGTGGAAGTTATTCTATGTATTGCAACTAGAAATGATTTTAAATTCTATCCGAAATTGCACTTAGTTTTAGTGAAAAAGTTTAGCAGCTTTCAAATTGGACTACATGTATTTATTTCCATATTATTATATATAGTAGATATATATTATCAGTTCATCACGGCATTTGAGACGGGGGCGGGGCTTGTTTTATCAACAGATGAATTGTCAACTTCATTGTCAATATCACTACAACTACTAGCACTAGGCGTATGATTCATCAGCAATTTAAAATTACTATCTGAATCTTTATTAAAAACAATACCTATTTCTTGTTCATCATCGTAGTATTTAAAATAATATTAGATCGATAACCAGATGAGCTGGTTGAATATCCATGTTTGTAAACAAACGTAAAAACAAAAATGAAAACAAGCCTTTCAAACGCTTCTTTTGCGGTGAAAACACATTCAAACAAAGAATTTCCGACTTTTTTATTCAAGGGAAATCATTCTTCTAGATTACATTAAAACTAATTTTAGTTAAATAGCTAAGAAAAGAAACGAAACAATCCAGTTTTAATAATTCGACGCTCCCATCGTGGATCTGTCAAAAACGTCTTTTAAAAAATCGACGATGGGAGCGTTGATCCGGAGAAAAAGAGTTAACTTACTGTCATGAAAAAAACAGACATTTCATCAAATGTTATAAAATGGTAGACATAGGTAGCGCAATTTTTATTAATTATTATTCGACTATAAATCAACACTGTGACCGAAAGGTAGGTGTTTGCTTTGAAATGTTCATCCAAACTACGGAAACCTATTTTGATCTAAAATTAGGGGTCTACCGATATGCCTTTTTGCCGATATTACCGATAATTTTTTTGCCGATATGAGTATTGGTTCGGACAAAAACCAGCGGTCATATTTGATGACGTCATTCTGAAATTTATCACTCGTAATTATTTATCTTTTATATTAGGGGACTACCGATATGCATTTTTGCCGATGTTACAGATATTTTTTTTTCCGATATGAATATTTGTTAGGACAAAAACCAGCGGTCTTATTTGATGACATCATTCTTAAATTTATCACTCCTAATTATTTATCTTTTATATTAGGGGTCTACCGATAAGCATTTTTGCCGATATTACAGATATTTTTTGCCGATATGAGTATTTGTTAGGACAAAAATAACAGCGGTCATATTTGATGACGTCATTCTTAAATTTATCACTCGTAATTATTTATATTTTATAATTAAGGGGTCTACCGATATCCAGTTTTGCCGATATTACCGATTTTTTTTCCCCGAAACGAAGTTTCCGATGTGTTTACAAGTTCCAGATCATGACCTACATAGGACTCATAACAAAACTAACCATCCTTTATAAAAAATATAATTATTAATTCTAACCAATAGTTTAATGGCTTTTGCACACTGCCACCTTTATGAATGAAACAATATCACAAAGTAATAGTAAAATAGTAATACTAGTAATAGAATGAAAATGAGGTTGAATGTTGAATGGTTGCCAATGACAACAAGTCTTCACACGGTACATTTTGTTATTCCATACGAAACGAAATGTTTTAGACATCTGCGATTCTGCGTGCATCTTTGCTATTAGAGCAATTACGTGAACATAATGTTTACATGTTATACATTTATTAGAGCAATTACGGTATACTTGGCATCGGCACTATTTACACAGCATTTCTGAGCATACGAAAATCGGCCGATACCTGCATAATATCAAAGCACATGGCACACTGTATTGTGGCTGCACATATTAATACTAGGACTCTTTTGACTATTTCAATACCGGTATCGGGGTCGATATATTAATTTGTCGAGATATTGTAAATCTAAATGATAGTTTTTTTGTTTCCGTTTGTTTTTTTGGGGGGGTCAAAATGTCACTTATTATGAAATATCGGTGACGTCAATATCGGGACCTTTACATGCTACCGATACCGATATTGCCGATATCCAGATATCGGTGCCGATATATCGGTAGACCCCTATCTAAAATATGACATTTATCCTGTTACTGAAATTTTAAAAATGAGTTATGCGAGCATAAGTCGACCCCCTGATTTTGGCCAAGAAATTTTGAAAAAAAATCTCGACTTATACTCAAGCATATACGGTAGTTACATTTGTGATTACTATACATTTAGTTACATATGTTATTACTGTACATTTAGTTACATAGGGGGTTACTGTTAAGTTAGTGAAGTAAATGATTAGCGGCTTGTCATCTAATTCCTACTTTACATTGAGGCTTGTCTCCCTTTATACCACACTTCTAGTCCCGCAACTGTCACCTGATGGTGCCGATCAGGACATTGATTTAAGACAAACAATACAAGCGTTGCGCGTCGGCTGGGATGCAGAGCTGGAACAAAATGATGCATACGGAGAAAAGACCGCCAGCCTAGCAGATGCTTTCATCGCCATGGCAACAACGCCGGGTAAGAGGAGTTACCTTGTTTCTTTTTGGTATATATTACCTATAATAAAAAGTGATGTCTAATTTTTTAGCATCTTTTTTTTTCCTCACAAATCTATTAAAAAACTCTGATAACCCCATGGCCCCTCTGGTTGATAGCCCTAACGTCCAAATCTGGTCAGTGACTTAATTTTCTGTCTGCTATTTAGGAAACATGGCATGGCGCAACACTAAATATGGAACATGGTTTATCCAAGCAATAACTTTTGTGTTTGCCAAGTTTGCCTACAAATACGACATTCAGACACTGATGACTCTGGTAAGTGTTCCGTATAATACGCAGACATATTTTTGGACCTGGTCGTTACGCTACTAGGATGACCTCTTCCCTCACCTCTCTGATACTTTCACATTCAAATCAACTTGTTTTAAGCATCAGGCATTTCATCTATGTCTGTCATTGGAAACTACATAGGGGATAAACTGAATGCCGTTCACTAATATCTCTATTTGAAAAAGATATGAAATAGGTATAACATAGGAAGCAAAGTGTCGGAAGGGGGGTGGGGGGGGGTCCACATGTTTATCCATAAACTAATAAAATTACTCTCGGATCTGTTCAGTTAAAAAATTCTTAAATGGTGGAGTCACCATCATATAACAAACAAACTGCCTGAATAGCACAGTTTTTGTTATATCTCTATCTAATAATAACATATCAGACTTTAATACATGTATAACAAAATATGTGCATAACAAAGCGTAACACAGTATTTTTATAGAGATAAAGAAAATAACATATAAGACTTTAATAACACATAGCCTTGCATAATACAGTATTTGTATTAGAGATATCTATAAAATAAAATATCTGCATAACACAGTTATTTGTCATAGCGTTATCTATTTTTAAAAAAAACAACATATCAGACTTTATTTAATGTCGATCAATTTCCCACTCCTTGCATCAAGTGTTTGATAGACATGTATTAATGAAATACATGCATTGATTGGTCCAACAGGTGAACAACTTGGTGAGTAAAGCAATGACCATCGAGGGACAGTATAAACAGGTGGCAGAGAAACGAGACACGCTGACCAAGTATTTGTACCTGTTTCCAGGGTTACCCGACGAGAACAGATGAGAGGAGAAAATAAAGATCAAACTTTTCATATATATTTAATAAAAATAATAATTTGAGAAATTATATGGCATATTACCCCAGCAAGCAGCTGGGTTCACAGCGCTTCACATAAAAATAGTAACACATACATCTACAAATGAATTTAATTTAAAACATTTATTTCCTAATTCCAAAAAACATATAATGACATTTTGGTGCACATTAGTTACATTTATCAGTCAGAGAAATGTTTGATTGTTAATTTGGAAAGTTAAAGTTTGATGTGGGTTTTTTTAGTGCAGTCTTGCAGGCCTTAGTCAACAATCAATAAACAAAATCTAAGGCTTTTCTCCAATAGCTTCGTTTTTTTTGTTTGTGCTAGACCCGATGACCAATTGTGCACTTACCCAACACTGAATTGAATAAAACATTTTATATGATCGGAATGACACCAGTGACCTCCAATTACCCTTCTCAAAGTTTCATTATTGAAATTTTTTTAAATTTGACATTAAATGAAAAATAATCCCCAATTAAAAGATTTAATTCCATAATGACTTTTGAGTTACTATTTCCTGTTACTAGTTTTGAATTTCTTTAAGTGATGCTTTCTTGAATGTGAGCACAATAAAAAAATTAGAAAGTGCAGGTTAAATATAGAATTATCCATGTAGGGATGTATTTAATCTCTTGCTTTAGTTTCTCAAAGTGCAGGTTAGCTATAGAATTAGCCATGTAGGGGTGTATCAGTTAGCTATAGAATTAGCCATGTAGGGGTGTATCAGTTAACTATAGGATGAGCCATGTAGGGATGTGTTTAATCTCTTGTTTTAGTTTCTCAAAGATCAGGTGAACTATAGAATTAGCCATGTAGGGATGTAACAGGTGAACTATAGATTTAGCCATGTAGGGATGTATTTAATCTCTTGTTTTAGTAGAGTAATGGTTCTGAGAAGGATTGACCTCTACGTGGTTCAGAACACAAGTACGGCCATGGAGCTGGCCATGACCCGAAACCAACAGTATCCTAGTGGGCATTGCCAAAATTGCTTGAACCTCCAACAGTGCAGGAGGAAGGTTATGACCTGAGCTGCACGCTATTCATAGCATATGTCCACGTCCTAATAGAGGCAGTTGTGAGGGAGTCCAATGAAAATCTTAGTCTGTGCTCTTGTTCTCTCTCATCTTGATTATTGTAATTCCCTTCTTTCAAGTTCGCTCCAACTATACATAATAAAACTACTGAAAGTTCGAAATTCAGCTGCCAGGCTAGTTCTTAAAGAAAAACACGACATATTACTCCTCTACTTGATTCACTTCATTGGCGCGCATTAATTACAAACTGTCCTTTCTCTGCTACAACTTCTTTTCTGACTCATGCCCTTTACTTCTTATCTCTGTTTACTCGTCAGTAGTTGTTGTGAGTACTCGTCAGCTACGCTCTTCTGTAGACACACATATTCTCTCTGCTTGTAAGACACACACTAAAAGATTTTAACGAAAGGTCATCCTCTTTTTGTGCACCCAAACAATGGAATTCTCTATCATTAATCATTCGCCGCAGTAATCCTACAACTATGGCCTTCAAGACTGCACTAAAAACACCTTTACAAACTTTACTTTCCAAATAAACAATCAAACATTTCTCTAAATGATAAACGTAGCTTATGTGCACCATCACCTCATTAAATTTTTTTGGTAATTAGGATATGAATTTTTTTATAGGATGCATTTATAAATATATTTTAATGTTTCTATTTTTATGTGAAACGCTATGAGCCCAGCTGCTTTCTGGGGTACTGCACCATATAAATTCTCAAATTATTATTATTATTGAATTGTGATCTATGTGATTATCAATAATGAATTTAGACTATCAATTCAAGTCATATTTAACCACCATGTTCCACCCATATTACACACAACAGACCATGTTAACTCATCCACACTGACCGTTACCTTCCTTGCTGTAGATATGGCTGTCTTCAGTCCTCCTGCTCTCTTCTTTCAAGTGCCACACAACTCAATTTCGCCTTCATCTTTCCTTAAACGCATTATTTATTCTACCATCAATATCTCTAACAACCACAGAATAAGAGTCGCCTTCCCCGATGAAATCAAAATCAACCCATGTTACATGTACGATTTTCCAAAAGTCAGCCGGATCAATTAATTTTGTTGCCTCCTTTTTGGGATCATCACATGATATCCAATTGTATGCCTATACATGGATTTTAGGGGACGGGGGTAGCTTTACAGACAACAAAGATTGACTTTTGATTGATACATCAGAAACGATGTATGTATATAAGAATGTGTATATTTTATGAGTATCCAGTTTGGTAGTTAGACAACAAAGACTGCCTTTTGGTTTATACTTAAACATCAGAAATGATGTGTGTATTTATGTATGTAAATATATGTTTGATTATTTTACAAAGTATCCAGTTAGGTAGGTGACACTTCTTCTGGTGGGGGCGCTCAGTCATTTCGCGCCCCCCTCTCGCAACCCCCCCCCCAACAACCCGTCAACCCTCTCATGACGCTGCTGCAGGCTATTTTAATTTTTTTCCCAGTTGTTTTTTTTTAATCCTTTATATTAACTTGTGGTGTCTGTTTGAGCCCTTGCTTGCTTGTCAAAAAAACTTTGGATCGATTTTTAATCCACTTCCTCGTAAGCTATCGAGCTGAAATTTTGCAGGCAGTTTCGTACTGATAATAAAAATGATATATCAAAATTTCAGATCGATCGCATGTACTGTAATTAAATTATTGAATTTTTAGATTATTTTATTTATCTCTATGTATCATGTTATTTTTTGAGATAGTGTCGCAGTGCGTATTATATTGAACAACCTTTCTGTCGCTCAATAAGGTGCGTATTTTATTGACAACACTTTTGATAAACATATTCCTGATCGGTGCGCATTATATTGAACATGTTTTACGACACATAACTACAATTTTGTATTATAATGAATATTCTTTCAGTTATAAAGGATTTATAGTCAAAAACTTGGTTTTATACGTTTTTTTTAAATTTATCATCACGTTTTACACCCCATTTTTGTCCTATTAAATAATAGTGGAAAGTACGTTATTTATTAGGAGCAACTTTACCTAATTTATATTAGGGCTGCGGAAATTAACGATTAATTTCTGGATTAATCGTTAAAAGTTTTTATCTATTAAAATTATTTTAATCGATAAAAATTCGATTAAAATTAAGGAAAATATTTATAATATTTTTTTAAAAATGTAGTAATAAATAATTAATAATATGTTATATGTTTTTTTACGTACAAACTTCTCCCGCGTAATATTATAATTTATTTTATTACTTTATGTGGACCGGCAGACGTCAACTAAAAAAGGCTGACAGCATCAGCGCAGTTAAATTTAAACATATAACTAGAAAGTTGAGCAAAAATTTTGTTTTTAAGCTAACTGCGGATGGCAAAGTCAAAGATGGTGAAAAAGTTTACTGTGTTCACTGCCATAAACAATTCTCTTTTAAAGGATCAAATACATCGCTGACGTACCACCTTCAGCACAAACATGCGATCAAGTATCAACACATTGTCATAAAATTTAGTTCAAAATATTCTTAATTTTCAATGTCGTGAGAAATGTTCAGTTTAATGACGTCATAAATTTCTATTTTTGGCTTTAATCGAAATTATTGATTAATTAATCGATAATTTTTCAAAATTTAACGTTTAAATTAAAATTAATTGATAACATCCCTAATTTATATGCATGAATGATGTGAATGATACCTTGTACTTGCCACGTATCCCCGCTTTTTTGTTAATCTACATTGCAACTTGTAATTTATACGAGGGGGGGGGGCAGAAGCGTAACTGGGTTTTCCCGCGCCCTTGGCTAATTCAATTTTGGCGCCCTTCAGAAATAGCGAAAATAATAAATTATACAGAGTAAATTGATTATTGAAGGATTAGCCCTTGGCAACTGCCCCGATGCCAAGGCGTTGTTACGCCTCTGGGGTGGGGGTATTCCCTTACTGTGGTTCTGACCAAGCTATTTATTAATATTCAAAATTCAATAAATACTTTTTCCACTGTTCAATAAACAAATTATGTCATTCAATGATTTTTAATATTTGCGATTTTGTCAAAGTTTGTCATCAATTTCAGTCAGAAAGGCGCATTATATCCCCCCCCCCTTTTTCCAATAAATTGTTTTATACATCTAAATGAGTCGTTGCATTTGTAATTCCACACGTGGATTTGTTGAACAGCCATGTTGCCATCCAAGGCAAAGTTACTCGTCAAGTCCTAATGAAAGTTAGGCTACTGGGATTAAGTTGAGACCATGCAGCTCCCTCTAGACGTATGGGGTTACTAGTTCCTCTTACTTGACTACACAAAGTTATGTTTAGTCCTACTGACTCCTACTCGGCTAACTTGACTAAGCTATATTTAGTCCTACACTGCTAGCTATCTTGCATCGAGGACAGTGTACCCCAATAGGTGATCTGCGGGTCGGCATGGATCCGCTAACCTCAGACAGCACTACATGAATATTTTTGTTCAAGAAACAAAGACCCTGGTGAAATTTCATATTTTGTCTACCCGAGTTGCCGAATTTAAAAGTTTAGAAATACGCTGCTCTAGTTTGGTCATTCAGTTTCTGGGGGTCCGGCCGTAGAGGCGAAAGGTTTTAGCTAAGGTTCTACATGGGTTGTAGCGTCCATAAAGTACGCCACACTATTTTTGACAATTCCCCCCCCCCNCCCTGACACAAACTGTCACACTTTCTTACACCCCCCTTCTCTGGAGCGTGACGTACTTATGGACGGCCCCAAAGATGATATGTTTTAAGATACATCTAAATAACAGAGTCAATAGTGCACTCGCCTCACAAGATTCACAAAGCTTTGATTGAGGTCGTTGGATGTAGGCCGCGCTAAGCCACAATCAAAATAGTGATGAATGAGAATGACTATTGCTCAAAAGTCCAACGCTGGCTTGGAGAGGAGATGGGCGCCGCCAAGTCTACCAAGCCCCGAGAAAGTTATAATGGAAACAAAAGAACCCCCCTACGACCACGAGGTCATGTGAATACTTCTTTTCAGTATATTTGAGCTGAGTTTTGAAAATCAGGGCGCGGTGTGCATGCTCGGCTATCATGAGCAAATAGCGCTATACAACAAACAAAGAAACAATCATGATGATGATCAACCAAATGATGTGGATGAAATAGGAGTCAAGGTTTGGTCTACTCTCAGTCACACACAGCCAGCTTTAATTACTGGGGTTGAGGATTGCTCTATAAAATGTGCAAGGATATAATTTTTTTATCATAACACTTGACGGACCACGTCTAGCTTAAGATGTGAGGAATGAAGAAATAGTGGAGCAACTTGCTATCTATATGGAAACTAAACGCCGCAAGCTATATTTTCTTATGAGAAACACTACAGTTGTTTTTCAATTAAACAATTAATTTTTTTTAAAAATCTTGATTATTTTTAGAAAAAATAAGCTTTTAGTTATAACGATTTAAATATAAATTCAGAGTTATTCCCAGAGAGTAGCAAGCCACTTTGTAACTGACGGGTTAGAGTTTTGAGCTACTCTCCTAGACAAAATTCTGATGGGTTGCAAAACAAAACAAAAAATGATGGTAGAGTACCTCCATTTTTGAGTGGCTAAGACAGAATGATATTGACCGCAAGACTTTATGTCAGTAATGGTGGGGATGGCGGAGGAGGCAGTGTTGACGCCAAAGGCGTCACTGGGGATGGTGTCACCTTGTGCGGTAGCTCATGGTGTATACCTTTAACGACTTACCCCACAGACCTCCTTCTAGTCTTTCGGCGCCAAATAATAAAGGGAACATATACAATACAATTTTACATTTTGATGTCATCGCTTGTGATGGTGTCACACACCCGGTGCGGTCCGCATCCCCCGCAACACCCTGATGACGCTTCGCTTCTTATTCGCGTTTTCCCCGGGGGCAAACAATTTTTAGTGTCAACATAAACAACTGGCAAATAATTCAAAAGTCTGGTGGACCCAAGTCTAGTTGGGGGGGGGGTTGAGAGCAAATGTCTTGACCTATGGTCAACATAAACAACAGGCAAAAAAAAGTGAAAATGTACTTACTGAGTTGTGAAGTGACGTCATGTCTATAAGTGTGAGCCATCAACGTGGAAACTGATGAACTTATCATCATTTAAAGGCTGGACCTAGAACTGACCAAACCTTTTTGGAGCCCCAGTTCGGAAGGGTCCAGTGTCCATGTTAACATCAACCTTGGACATTGACTGGAAATAATAAAAATTCATTAATTAACATTACCGATGTAATTTGTTTAGAAATAATAATAAATGTAATTGTAAAATATTTATTTATATAAGCCGTAAGACTTTAAAAAAATAACTGACAATTAAATATAAAAATAATTACACAATACTTAATGTTTATAAAATGAAAATAAAAGGATAGAAAATATTTGAGGCTGCAAAATTTAAGTGTCTTCGTGAGACTGATGGCTATGTGGTCAAGACGCCAGGCTGTCTTGCTAACATCGTGACTAGTGGTCATTGGTTCTGAACAGGATATATTACAAATTAAGGCACGTAGAGACATATAGGAATATCTAAGATAAGATATAGAACAATACGTAGAAATATATATAGAATGATAGACAACTGTAGATACACAGAGATACAGAGAGATCTAGCAAGATGGTGATAACGGATATGATAATGGTGACAAAGTCGGTGGACCGAAGTGGCGATTTTGTGACGAGAACGGATTACGGAGACGGCAATGGCAACGACGACAAAAGAAATATACAAAACATTAAAAACTCACCATGTTGATGAATAATAATGAATAGTTCTAATAATAAAGCCTTTTTTCAAAATCTATTAGAAAATAAATAATATGTGAGATATATGAAAGTTAAAAAATTCTAAATGATCTTCTGTTCTTGGTAAATGAGGTTATGGCTTTCGTAATCGAACGTCGATTGGCTAATGCGTCGTTTACGTCAGCATTTCCCAAGAAAACATTGTCGGATCCTAGGGGCCAGGTAAATTGTTTAAAATATATTGTGTAATACGTGTATGGGGTCGTCCATAAAGTACGTCACGCTATTTTTGACCATTTTAACTCCCCCCTCCCCCTGTCACAAATCTCGGAAACCCCCCCCCCTAAAGTACGTCACACTTTCGAACAAAAAATATGTTTTTATTAACAAAATAGTTAAAATCTAGTATAAAACACCGTGACGTCACACATGGCTGGACCCCCCTCCCCCCTGTCTCAAACTGTCACACTTTCTTATACCCCCCTCCCCCCTCTGGAGCGTGACGTACTTTATGGACGGCCCCTATTCTAATCGGTTCCAGTAGTATAGGGTAAGCCAGGTGGTAGGTACGGCCCTATATATAGTGCTTACCTTGGTTTGGCGCAGGACTCCCAAACACGCGGGCCGCATGCGGCCCACTAAATGGATTTATGTGGCCCGCCAGTAAGCTTGCAAAAAAATGTACACTTCGTGAAATTCAGACAGCTAGTAAAGGATTGAAAACTAGAAACAATTTTTTTTCATTTGTTCGTTTGATTATTTCTCTTTTCTTTCGTTTTGTTGTTTTCGACAAGCTTTCGTGGTACCTCGAGATACGAAATTAATCTGTTCCGGGGTGGCTTTCGTATTTTGGATTTTTCGTATGTCGAACTAAGTGTAACATATAAAATGCCTAATCCGCCCCAAATCACTCAGAAACAATACTAACAATTGAAAATATCATGGACAACAAGAGAAAATCAAAGTAGGATTCCTCTATCCTTAAAATTACACATTATAAATCTAATATATAATACTGAAACATCTAAACAAAATAAAATAAAAATAATATGTACAAAACTCATGAACCCTTAACTTTCGAGTGAGGCGAAGTGTCGGAGGAGTTGGTAGGGGAGGAGAGCGAATGGCAGAAAATTTTCCTTTACGTACGAAACACTTAACTTTATACTTTATGAAAATAATACGTTATGTACAAATTTTGCAGGAATTAATGCTAAATTAACACTTACATGTAGTACAACTGTACACTAAACAAACGTAACATAACACTTAAACTTATGTTTAAAAAAATCATTTTAAAATTTAATAAAAAATTATGTTTTGTTTTTTTTGTGTGCTTTCTAATGTTTCTTTTACACCTTTCAATTTCTTTGCCTAACTTACACCAACATCTTCGCTTAGCAAGATATTGTTCCAAGGAAAATTGTTTTTGTCTGCTTTTTACAATGCTTCTGAAATGACTCAGGCAAACGTCACTGAACTGCGCAAAAACAATACCTGTTTGAACCTTTTCAGTCACGTGATGCCCAGTGTTGTCCGCTGTGCGTTTTGCGTATCTATACTATCTTGGAATTTCTTTCGAACTTGGAACAAAATATTATTCTAGTGGTCTTTCGTATCTTTGATCTTTTGTAACTTGAGGCATTCGTATCTCGAGGTACCACTGTAGCTACTCATAATCGTGTCCAGGAATAAACAGCTCAATGTGAAGCCGTTCGTACCAAATCAACTAATATTGTATCAATTTATTACAACCAAATTTATATCAAGGAATGGTTATTGGGCATTTTTAAAAAAAAGAAAATTTTAAGAACAGTTTTTATGGTGTGGAGGTGGAAGTGATGAATAGTGAAAATAGTACCTTAAATATTTGTTTTCGAAATAGTTTCCGTCGCATAAGTATTTCTTTGTACAAGTTGGTTACTAATAAAATGTGGTTTCAAAATAATTAACCATAACTCTTTGACTCTATCTGGCAACACGGAACAAATTTATTTATCAGCTACCAGTTAATCTAGTCGTGATAATCCTAATCAGCAGATCAGGAAGCGATTGCCAAAACATCGATTTTATGTAAGTCATCCACGTATGAGCAATGGGACCCAGCTGTTGTAAAATACTCAATAGTAAGATATTTTTAAAGATTGTAATTTACTCAATTTGGTAATTGTCATTTCTTTAATTTAAAAAAGTCAAATTGATGTTTTTAATTTTGTTTGTTTGTGTTTTTGTGTTGGTGCGGGGGTTTCTTGGGGAGGAAAAGTCCGGGGGTGGAAAGGGGGGAGTGTTGTTTTCGGTGTTTCTCTCTGAGTATCTAGGATAGCCGTCAAGGAAGGATCTGCGACTAAAATAGTCTTTTCTAAACTTCGCACCCTCTCACGACTATATTTAAATAGTCTGACAACCTCCCAATTTTTTAACATTTAAAAAAAAACTAGTTCAGCGCCCCCTTCAGCCCTTAAAAAAGTTTTTTTACCTACTCTTCCATACCCTTTGGCCCTTACAAAAGATTGGTTTACATGCATTAACGACCCTTCAGTCCTAAAAAAGCTACAGTGCATTCTTAAATAATGTACTTCATATTTATATAGTAAATTAATTATAACGAGAATCGATTGCACCCAATGGGGGTGGGGGGGGGGTCGCACACACCCAAGTTGAAGACCCTCGATCCATGACGACTAAAAGTTACGGCGTGTGGTGCAACCGCCGATCAAAGTTAGATAATCTAACTTTAGGAACTTATCACTCTCAACAGTTTCTAAAAATAGAACTCATGGCCGACCTCTCGTTCATCCGTCGATGACGTAGCTTTGGTCGTCCATGGGATAATAAGGGCTCTTTCTGGCCGGCACCCGTCATCATTACCCAGTTAGCAGCCTCGCCATCCACTGCGGGCACCTACAAGTTGTGGACATCTTTTTTCTCGTCACCCCACGACTGAAGAAAAAGAGGGGCGCCGGGGCGTCACTCTAAGAGTCTGCCTTATTATTGTTTTTAAATCCGATGCAAAAAGTCGTCAGGTAGGAATATTGTGGGCATAATTCAATGACGTAATCTTCTGTTAATATTAGAAATACCGTACTGTTAATACAATACTTCAGTGACGTTTTTTTTTAAATTGGATAAACTTTTACTATAATTCAGTGACTTAATCTTCTGCTCATATTAGAATGTAAGCATTAATCAGTTGCATAATCTTCTGTTTATATTAGAGACACTTTCAACATAATTCAATGACGTAATCTCCTGTTTATATTCCTTTAATTTTATAAAGACGTATGGTGTGACATGTTGACTGTGTCGTCAAGCGGTATACAGCGAGGTGTGTGTGGGTGTGGGGGGCTATATAAGGGCACCGATATTCAACTTGTAATGTGAAAAATAAATGATTCAGTACATGGCTGTATTGACTATACAAAAACCAATGCGTGTGCCTGTCATAGCCACCCCAAGGCTCTGTAACTGTATGTGGATATATTCCAAGAAACAAACAAACAAACAAAAACAACTGACACCAGATTGCCGTGAACGTTTGTTTCACGTGCTGGGGTGCCGATTCGGTTTGAAGTCGTGGCCACACAATGGACCGAAGGCGTACTGTTCCAGTAGGTGCGTTACTCGGGGGTGAGGGGAGAGGGGGTCTCTGTCAGGGTGGAACTTTAACATTTGGGAAGGGGGCCGTCCATAAAAGACGTCACGCACCTAGAGGGGGTGGGACGGGGTCGACCAATTGAGACGAAGTGTGACGAGGGGGAGGGGGTGTTTAAGAAATGTGACGTCACATCAAAACGCGCAACTTTAAATCAAACGTTCCACTTAAATATTTGATTGTTAACAATTTATTTAATGACGTTTTACATGGCTTCACGCGTGTTACGATATTAGAGTGCAACCTAACGCTAAATACATACTTAAATGATAAAAAAGTGATTTGAAAAATGCTCATTTTTAAATAGAAAAATTGCTTTTACTTTGATGGGGGGGGGGTGGCAAATATTTGTTATGTCAAATTGAGGGGGGGGGTCTACATTTTTGTGAGGATGTGTGAGGAGGTGATGAAAATTCGGCCAAAATCGCGTGATGTCATTTATGGACGGCCCCAAGGGGGGATGTGGCGTTAGGGAAGGGGGAACGATTCGATGTAAGGTCTTTTTTTTCCCCTTCCAAATCACACATATGAAAGAAAATGTTTAGCTATCTGATGTGGTGATGGCACTCTGGCTGAACGTGTCACTTAGCGGGGACATACAATTGCAATGGTTTATACTGAGATTGATATGTCACCCCCACCCCTACCCCCCGATAGGTCTGTTATGTAATGATATTATTTTTTATACCAGGAATAAGATCCGGGCCATGGCTCGGCTACAACTTCCTGATTTGTTAAACAATATTTGTTTAAATCATCTTTAGAAATAGACATTGAAGAATAGCCTTAGATTTTGTTTATTGGTTGCTGACATAAGCTATTGCTGACAAGAAGCAAGCTGAAATAATCTATGGACGTTCGATAACAGCCATAGGCATTGAACAGTACTTCAACCCACTTGTGACATTAATTGGAGAATTGACTTTTGAAGTGTAACGCAGTGCTTCTCAAAGTGGTGGTCCGCGGACCGGTGCAGGTCCGTGGGCCATCCGCTGCCGGTCCGCAGATGTTATAAAAAAAAGGACAGAAAAAATTGTCAGTGCAGGGAAAATAGTGCACCGGTCCCTGGTGCAATGGAAAAAATTCCTGCCGGTCCGCCATACTAAAAAGTTTGAGAAGCCCTGGTGTACCGCACCGATTGTCTACCGCGTTATGACGTCATGGGCCGTGCCAACCACAGTCAGTCGACATTTCTATGGAGATTAACATTTATTTCTTTTGGGCGTGGCTGAAAAAAAAATGTGTCGAGATCGGTCACGGGGATTCGCAAAGTTTAAGAGACAAAGAAAAAAATTAAATGTGTGCCTTAAATGAGAACAAGAGTCGATAAGACCACACCAAACCACGTCCTGCCCGACCTTACAACTTCACTAGGATTGTAACCCAAAGAAACTTATCAAAGCATACGCCAGGCTCTAAATTGAGTCACGTGACCTAAACAACTGAACAATCATCATCCAAAGTTCCTACAATTTATACTAGGATTGTATTACGAACAAACTTATTTAAGGCAGTCACAAAAGCTAAGTTCTAAATTTTTGTCACGTGATCTAAACAACGGACCAATTATAATCAACATCCTCGGTTCCGTAATTTACACTAGAATTGTATTCCAGACAAACTTTTTGAAGCAGACCAACGCGCTAAAGCTCTAGATTTAGTCACGTGACCTAAACGTCGTCCTCAGATCAGACCATGGTGATCACGACTTTGACATCGGGGACTCTGGAGCCTCCTTGCACCACCCTCTCCAGTGCACGGCGGTGCGCAAGGGTGGGTACGTCAACATCAGGGACAGGCCGTGTAAGGTGGTGGACGTCCACTCATCAAAAGTGGGAAAACATGGCCACTCAAAGGTAGGCAACTCGTCAAAAGTGGAGAAACATGGCCAGTTAAAGGTAGGCTACTCGTGTAAGGTAGGGAAACATGGCCACTCAAAGGTAGGCAACTCGTCAAAAGTGGAGAAACATGGCCACTCAAAGATAGGCAACTCGTCAAAAGTAGGAGAAACATGGCCAGTCAAAGGTAGGCTACTCGTGTAAAGTAGGGAAACATGGCCACTCAAAGGTAGGCAACTCGTCAAAAGTAGGGAAACATGGCCACTCAAAGGTAGGCTACTCGTGTAAAGTAGGGAAACATGGCCACTCAAAGGTAGGCTACTCGTGTAAAGTAGGGAAACATGGCCACTCAAAGGTAGGCAACTCGTCAAAAGTAGGGAAACATGGCCAGCACTCAAAGGTAGGCTACTCGTGTAAAGTAGGGAAACATGGCCACTCAAAGGTAGGCTACTCGTGTAAAGTAGGGAGAAACATGGCCACTCAAAGATAGGCAACTCGTCAAAAGTGGAGAAACATGGCCACTCAAAGGTAGGCTACTCGTGTAAAGTAGGGAAACATGGCAACTCAAAGATAGGCAACTCGTCAAAAGTAGGGAAACATGGCCACTCAAAGGTAGGCAACTCGTCAAAAGTAGGAAAACATGGCCACTCAAAGGTAGGCAACTCGTCAAAAGTAGGGAGAAACATGGCCACTCAAAGGTAGGCAACTCGTCAAAAGTGGAGAAACATGGCCAGTCAAAGGTAGGCTACTCGTGTAAAGTAGGGAAACATGGCCACTCAAAGGTAGGCAACTCGTGTAAAGTAGGGAAACATGGCCACTCAAAGGTAGGCAACTCGTCAAAAGGTAGGGAAACATGGCCACTCAAAGGTAGGCTACTCGTGTAAAGTAGGGAAACATGGCCACTCAAAGGTAGGCAACTCGTCAAAAGTAGGGAAACATGGCCACTCAAAGGTAGGCAACTCGTCAAAAGTGGAGAAACATGGCCACTCAAAGGTAGGCTACTCGTGTAAAGTAGGGAAACATGGACACTCAAAGGTAGGCAAACTCGTCAAAAGTGGAGAAACATGGCCACTCAAAGGTAGGCAACTCGTCAAAAGTAGGGAAACATGGCCACTCAAAGGTAGGCAACTCGTGTAAAGTAGGGAAACATGGCCACTCAAAGATAGGCAACTCGTCAAAAGTAGGAGAAACATGGCCACTCAAAGGTAGGCTACTCGTGTAAGGTAGGGAAACATGGCCACTCAAAGGTAGGCAACTCGTCTAAAAGTAGGGAAACATGGCCACTCAAAGGTAGGCTACTCGTGTAAAGTAGGGAAACATGGCCACTCAAAGGTAGGCTACTCGTGTAAGGTAGGGAAACATGGCCACTCAAAGATAGGCAACTCGTCAAAAGTGGAGAAACATGGCCACTCAAAGGTAGGCTACTCGTGTAAAGTAGGGAAACATGGCCACTCAAAGGTAGGCAACTCGTCAAAAGTGGAGAAACATGGCCACTCAAAGGTAGGCAACTCGTCAAAAGTGGAGAAACATGGCCACTCAAAGGTAGGCTACTCGTGCAAAGTAGGGAAACATGGCAACTCAAAGGTAGGCTACTCGTGTAAGGTAGGGAAACATGGCCACTCAAAGATAGGCAACTCGTCAAAAGTAGGGAAACATGGCCACTCAAAGGTAGGCTACTCGTGTAAAGTAGGGAAACATGGCCACTCAAAGGTAGGCTACTCGTGTAAGGTAGGGAAACATGGCCACTCAAAGATAGGCAACTCGTCAAAAGTGGAGAAACATGGCCACTCAAAGGTAGGCTACTCGTGTAAAGTAGGGAAACATGGCCACTCAAAGGTAGGCAACTCGTCAAAAGTGGAGAAACATGGCCACTCAAAGGTAGGCAACTCGTCAAAAGTGGAGAAACATGGCCACTCAAAGGTAGGCTACTCGTGTAAAGTAGGGAAACATGGACACACAAAGGTAGGCAACTCGTCAAAATTGGAGAAACATGGCCACTCAAAGGTAGGCAACTCGTCAAAAGTAGGGAAACATGGCCACTCAAAGGTAGGCTACTCGTGTAAAGTAGGGAAACATGGCCACTCAAAGATAGGCAACTCGTCAAAAGTAGGGAAACATGGCCACTCAAAGGTAGGCTACTCGTGTAAGGTAGGGAAACATGGCCACTCAAAGATAGGCAACTCGTCAAAAGTAGGGAAACATGGCCACTCAAAGGTAGGCTACTCGTGTAAAGTAGGGAAACATGGCCACTCAAAGATAGGCAACTCGTCAAAAGTAGGGAAACATGGCCACTCAAAGGTAGGCTACTCGTGTAAGGTAGGGAAACATGGCCACTCAAAGATAGGCAACTCGTCAAAAGTAGGGAAACATGGCCACTCAAAGGTAGGCTACTCGTGTAAAGTAGGGAAACATGGCCACTCAAAGGTAGGCAACTCGTCAAAAGTGGAGAAACATGGCCACTCAAAGGTAGGCAACTCGTCAAAAGTAGGGAAACATGGCCACTCAAAGGTAGGCTACTCGTGTAAAGTAGGGAAACATGGCCACTCAAAGATAGGCAACTCGTCAAAAGTATGGAAACATGGCCACTCAAAGGTAGGCTACTCGTGTAAGGTAGGGAAACATGGCCACTCAAAGATAGGCAACTCGTCAAAAGTAGGGAAACATGGCCACTCAAAGGTAGGCTACTCGTGTAAAGTAGGGAAACATGGCCACTCAAAGATAGGCAACTCGTCAAAAGTAGGGAAACATGGCCACTCAAAGGTAGGCTACTCGTGTAAGGTAGGGAAACATGGCCACTCAAAGATAGGCAACTCGTCAAAAGTAGGGAAACATGGCCACTCAAAGGTAGGCTACTCGTGTAAAGTAGGGAAACATGGCCACTCAAAGGTAGGCAACTCGTCAAAAGTGGAGAAACATGGCCACTCAAAGGTAGGCAACTCGTCAAAAGTGGAGAAACATGGCAACACGTCACAAATGGGGAAACATGGACACTCAAAGGTAGGCAACTCGTCAAAAGTGGGGAAACATGGCTAAGCAAAGGTAGACTATACATAGAAAACAGAGGAAACATTAAAAATAATTGTAAAATGGAAAAGTTAATTACTAGTCTGTATGTTCCATCTGTATGTTGTTAAGTTTGACTCTATGTCTGTCGCAGGTGAACATCACAGGTCTGGACATCTTCACGGACAGGAGATATCAGATTGTGCACCCGTCCTCCCACAGTGTGGACGTCCCGGTGGTCAACAAAACCGACTACATTGTAAGTCAATTTGAGGATCACTGTGGGCAGACCAGCTGTCATATTCATATATAAGTATAATACATTCTACCATTGGTCGCAGTTTTATAACCTCCCCCAACCATACACACACAGAGGCTGCGTTAGGTACACGCGAGGCCTGGTGCAACAAATCAATTCTTGCGCAAACTCAGTAGTGCAATATCTGCCTGCTCTTTAAACTCTTTTGTTACTAAAATATAGTCTCAAGTCTGAAACGCGAGGCCCCCCTAACCGTGGGCCTGGGGCGATTGCCCCAGCTGCCACCCCCAAAGGCACACACAATTCACAAATGTTCTTTTTCTCACTCACAGATACAAATGAAATTTTTCACTAGTGGTATACATGATATAAAATTTACTCTTGTTAAAAATGACACCCTGCATTTATTATTGGGGGGGGGGTGTCCGCTTTTTTTAATAATTGTTTTTAATGTTATGCTAATATTCATTGTTGTCCTCAACCGGTCGTAAAACTCACGATGTGTCCAATATTGTGTCCCTCTCAGTTGGTGGACATTGGTCCCTCATCGATGTATGTGCTTGACGACAAGGGCAGACTCCGCAGTGACCTGAGGGCACCAGGTGAATCCATGATCCATGCAATCCAGGAACTGATGGCCGCTCAAGGTGATCACACAATCGTGGTGAGTTGTGTTTGTGTGTGACTTGTATGTGTGTGTGTGAGTTGTATGTGTGTGTGTGTGAGTTGTATGTGTGTGTGTGTTGTATGTGTGTGTGTGAGTTGTGTGTGTGAGTTGTATGTGTGTGTGTGAGTTGTATGTGTGTGTGACTTGTATGTGTGTGTGTGAGTTGTATGTGTGTGTGTGAGTTGTATGTGTGTGTGTGACTTGTATGTGTGTGTGTGAGTTGTATGTGTGTGTGTGAGCATTGGCCACAGGAAATTTGACTCACGTATGACATATGAATTGACCACACAGAATTTGACCCTAGTATGATATGAGAGCTGGCCACACAGAATTTGACCCTTGTATTACATGAGAGCTGGCCACACAGAATTTGACCTTTGCATGACATAAGAGTTGGCCACACATAATTTGACCCTAGTATGACATGAGAGCTGGCCACACAGAATTTGACCCTTGTATGACATGAGAGCTGGCCACACAGAATTTGACCCTTGTATGACATGAGAGCTGGCCACACAGAATTTGACCCTTGTATTACATGAGAGCTGGCCACACAGAATTTGACCCTTGTATGACATGAGAGCTGGACACATAGAATTTTACCCTTGTATGATATGAGAATTGGCCACACATAATTTGACCCTGGTATGATATGAGAGATGGCCACATAGAATTTGACCCTTGTATGACATATGAATTGGCCACACAGAATTTGACCACTGTATGAAATGAAAATTGACCACACATAATTTGACCATTGTATGCCATGAGAATTGGCCACACAGAATGTTGATCGTTGTATGACATGGGAATGGGTCAGATCTGCTCAAGCAAAGACAGATTCATCCCAGCAGCAAACTCTAGTTTAAAAAGGTTGTAATTAATCTTACTTGGATGAACTTATGATATTCATGACATGAGCTGCATCCAATATTTCTGCTGGCAGTGTTTTTTTTACTGGGTTTTTTATTTAAACAACTAAGGATAATTTGGAGAGCCCGAATTTAACCTCAGTTATTAACTTGTTTTTTCCTCAATACATTTAAATTGAATTTCAGATCCAGCCAATTAAATTTACAAGGGCAATTATTTATTCAATTAACCATATATTCTCCATCCATTAACACTCTGAGTGCCTTGCCTCCCTTAATTAATACCTTCACTGAGATGTATCCAGTCTTTTGGTGCTAAGAAAAACTCATAAAAGCTTCCAATCTGTACAGATAACAGTCCTCGGTGCCATGGGTGAGGAACAAGTCATCGGAGTGAGATCTGCTAAAGACTAAACGTTCATGAGATGGCAGTCAACATTGATGTTTTCTGTCTGCACAGATCACAGAGGCTTAAGTTGGACGTAAAGATCAGACTATCGATGCATTGAACTATTCATGTATAACAGAATTCAAGATTTGTTTTACAAATTCCTTAAATAGTTCCCAATTTTTTTATTTTATCCAGGTTTAGTTGATTGCAAAATCATTTCAATCAGGTGTTAAATGGAGAAAATGGAGCTGTGGTTAGATATAATAACGATGGATCTACAAACAGTTGATTTTTATTTAAATTTTCAAATTATAAAATTATGTATTAACAAAATAAAGAATAAAATTTGTAAACATTTGGTAAATGAAAATCAACTTAAAGAAATAATAAATGTACATGTTAAATCATAGAAAATGACAAAAAATGTCAGATCATTATTAAAAATTAATTTTTAAAAAATACATTAGCAGGTCAAAAGTTAAGTTTAAAAAAAAATTAAAATTTAAGTTTAAAAAAAAATACAGAATCCTTTCAGATAATATTATAATTCTATCATTTTCTCACAAACTCTTGTCTATATGAACACCATAAAATATTATATTATTACAATAATAAAAAATATATAACAGATTTTTCCTTTATAACCATTATCAGAAAAATTAAACATTTTGAAAGAAATAATTTGTGATGTTTTGTTTTTCTGTATTTTTAAATCCCTTATAACTTCACCATCTTGTCTGTCGTGGTTCCGCCTGCTCGCAGAAAAACAAAAGTAAAAAATGACCCACTTCCCATGATCCTATCGAGCTGAAATTTTGCACACAGACTTGTGTCACCTAACAATGCATTGTATCAAAATTTCAGATCGATCATATGTACCATAATTAAATTAATCAATTTTTAGTTTATCTCTATGCATTTCAGCATGTGTAGTCGTCTGCTATAGTTGACCTCCAGGGGTCACTGGTTCACTCCAGCCCTCGATGTAACAGGGGTCTGTCGCACAGTGCGTATTATATTGAACATAATCAATACTTTTAGTTGTCTCATATTTAAGGGATTTATAGTGAAAAACTTTGTTTTCACGGGTTGTTTAATTATGAGTTAATGTCATAGTAAATGTTCCCTTTAATCCACACTAAACAACAGCTCAAGATTTAAGTTGGCTAAGTTACTGGTGAAAAATACTAGTTTAAAAAAAATAAAAGTAATATACACACACATTTACATATTTGAAAAGTACACAGAAGAGTCCATTTGTTCACAAGCTCAGTCTTGCTGGAAGTGTCTCACTAAAACACTGTCTTAATTTCAATTTATTTTGGTTGAAAACACGTTGCATGCTTAATTTCTTTCAGTCTTTTTTCTGGCTTTTGAATGGAGACTTGGAAAATTACATATTGCATTGCTTAAGTATCAGAGTTGATTTCAACTTATAGCTTAAATTATAAGCAATGCAAATTTAAGTAAATTCTTTCTAAATTTCATCCAGTGATTTCTTCCATATGGGGAACATGTTAGTTATCATAGACCAATAGTTTGCCTGCAGAAGAATTTTTTTTAAACAATTACCATATATACTAAATTATAAATGTGCTGTTGCTGAAAGCTTAAAACATTTGTTAATTTTAAAAGCTTAGTAAGTCTAAAATATCCGTAACTGAAAATATGAAGTTTTAAATAAAATATTTCACTCCATGTTTTTTTGTGTTTTTTTTTATGGCATATAAACATTGTTAATCATTACAATATTTACTCAAGTTAAGATCTGGCAACGTTTTCAGCAACAATTTTACTGTAACTTATTTATTAAATGTAATATTTCAACACATTTTAAAAACTCCTTCCCCTTGATAAACATTTAAAGAGAAAGATCTCTTCTCTTAACAATTATCACAATTAGCTGTAAGGAAACATATTAACCGGATTACAAGTTGGTAATAGTGAAGTTAAAAACAGAAAATAATATTTTGAGTTCATTCCCTTACCTGAAGGTTGGCTAATCTTGGACTTAATGGTTCTGTCAGGCTTTCATTCAACTCCTTTTCAAGAGAATTTATATCCTATGAGTATGAGAAAAAAATGTAACTTTAATCATTTCTTTTTACACAAAAAGTTAACTTGAATATCAGTAGGACAAAATGAATTCACTTACTTATTGTAGTGATATTTAGCAAAAACGATCAAACCTCTTTATTTCTTAAAACTGTAAACATTTTTAACTTGGTTGAACCACTTGCATGGTGAGAGAACTGACTAGATTTGTAGAATTTATGTTTAAGAAATTTGCTCTGTGGGGAATTTAATGCTTTTCTAACCCTAAAGTTATTATATTAGATTCATCTGTTAGTGTAATCAAAAAACAAAAATGTCACTCTATGAAAATTCACTTGATAACTATCTAAAAAAAATTACAAATACATTGCTTGTATGGAAAAAAGGAGTCTGGCCTGTATCTGAACTTAAAGGATTATGCTTAAATTACATCAATTTTTTTACAATATGAGAATGTTAGTCAAACTTATTTACAATAATATGACATTGGGGTTAGAATAGCATGGCATTTTTATGGATGGCCCTAAACTATTAAAGAACTAACAAACATACAAACCCATAATACAGAAACTATCCCCATATTATATTTTTATTTCATTTATTGTTCTGCATTTTTTCAGTAAAAATAATGCCACTTTTCAGTGATTGTACTTTGGATACATTATATAAACTAATTTTACTAAAACTTAATTACACATAACAAATTCAGAAAAATAATGAACCCAAAATACAAGTGAGGAATATTTAACATTTCAAACCTTTATAAGTTTGTCTCTTCTTATTGCAGCATCAGTATTGCTAATAGGAAGCTCATTCTGTGCTCCTTTCTGCAAAAAGTTTTTTGATGACCTCAGCAAAGCTTCCCGCTTGTTAATTCTGCAGGAAAAAGTGTAATTGAGATATTATAAAATGAAACAAAAGAACTAGTACAATGATTCTAATTAATACAATTAATACTAATTTGACTTACTCTTAGTTAAATATCTATATAATATAGTAACTACTATTTGCATTCTGATAATTAACTCTTACTTGAGACTGATTTATTATTTTTCTATCACTAAACCATAACAGTAAATCAACATCAACTAATATCTTTTTAGCAGTTTTAGCCTCCTGATGATATTACAATTACTTATTATTACTTGCAATTGTACTCATTCAATACTGCAATGCTGTGTTATGCCAAGTTTATTTGTTTTAAAGAAGTTATCTTCTTATCTTATCTTATCTATAGAGACGCTCCTTCTATGCAGAAGATAGTTGCGTCACAGACCATGACAGATGATCTGTTGGCAAGTGATGCAGCGTTCACAGGCCACGGCTTTGTGGGTTCCACGCATTACCCAGCCGCCTAACTACGTGTAGTGTTATCTTATCTTATCTTATCTTATCTGTTTACAGACGCTCCTTCTATACAGAAGATTATTGCGTCCTAAGCTTATCTATGGTTTGTGTTTAGTCCTGCATTTTTATTAGAGATTTAAATGTTGATAAAGTGTTGGTTTTCCTGGATTCTTCAGGCAACCCATTCCACGCCCGAATTCCGGACGGGAAAAAGGAAAACTTGTATGTGTTTGTTCTTGCATACGGAATAAGAAAGGTGTTTTTATCCTTATGTCTATCTGAGGGTTGTATTAAGTTATCTTTGTGTTGTATTTCTAAATTAGAATTAATTGCTTTATGTATGATTACTACTTTGCTCTTAGTGTTAGGTACCCATTCAGAGCGGGGTGACTCAGGGACGCCCTAGGCCCCGGGAACAAACCCTTGCCTTCACACGGATTCGAACCCGTGACCATCGGTACGACAGTCCAGTGCGCTGCCACTCGACCACCGCGTCCCTACTTAACAATATTAGTATTTTACTTAGACTTAGATCCAATTCAAAATAATTTTCATTATCTGGTATTGTAATTATAAATATTTTACCCTTCTTGTAATTGTAAGACTAAAGTATCAAGCACTAGACTAGACTAAACTTTAACACTGAAACTTGAAATGAATTGAAATGCAATCTGACTGCACTGACTGATAACCAAAACAAAGGCTTTAAAACACAAAAATGCAACACTCATTTAAAATATAATTTTTTTAAAGGTAATGTATGCGTTTAGAATTATTTAAATAAAATATCCGTAAAAATCACATCTCTTCATGCAACAAATTCAGTTGAGCTTCTTTTGATGTCCACATTTCTAGCTTGGTGTTGTAAGATGATTCTTTCTCGCTTTTCCATTCGTTCATCTTTCCTAAACTTAATTTGAATTTATAATAAATTTTAATAAAAGAATAGTTTAAGATATTTCTATTGAAATCCACTTCTTTGATGCAGTGTTATTCAATTAAAACGTGTGTTCTTTTGCCATTACTAGGGATAGAACAATTAGTTGCCATCAGACGCCTGCAAGGGATGAACTCTTCCTTAAAAGAAATTAATTAAAGATTTTAAGTAGTATAAGATATGGAATAGACTCATTCTGAGAACAAAACAAAGTGTTCGTTGAATAAAAATAAATAGATCTAAACTTTTTTTCTCATACTTAATCTTTAACTTGAACATTATTGTAATTAAGAAAATGCATTATAAATTGTTCTGATCGATTTCTTGAAATAATCGTTAAGGGTAAATTTTAAATTAGTTAAAGATAACTATTTGTATACAAAACTACAATCACAACAAAATTTACGAAAGAACAACTGGAACTTTGAAATTTATGTTGCCATTATAAATTACCTATTGTTAGAATAGTTTAAGAAAATTCATTCTTGTCATTTATTTTGCAACAATTTTAAGCCTCATTAATAAATGCAGCTTAGGTCGCCTTTAACACTTTAATTCATGTCTCTGCTCCAATAATCAATTAGCAGTTTCAGTGTACAAAATATAATTTATTTTACAGTTTTAATGAATTTAATGCATTAATTTATTTATTAGACGTTTCAATGCATGAAATAACTTAACAGAAAATTTAAAAAACTTATTATGGGTTTAAAAAATGTATTTAATTTGTAACAAGGAACTTTTACTTTAAAAAAATGTGTAGCCTTTAACCGGGCAGTAATAAAAATTGGTAATTTTATAATCATCGTGAGTCAAACACTGAGTGCCATTGGTTGGCATTACTTTCTAACCCGCTCCTCCCCAAGTGTGTCCCGAATGGCGTTGCAACACTTGGACTTGGACTCGATGCTCCAGTTTTTGACCTAAAAAACTGTGGACCCTACCTACAGCAATAGTTCGGTGGTCCCAAAATTTGTATCGCGGCTTGGTCAAAATGAGTCATATGTGTGCTATGGGTTACGACTTACGAACAATTGAAGGGGAAAAAAATCAAAATTAAACAAGTATATATTCATATATTTTAAAAATAAATAAAAGAAAAATGGATTTAAATGTGATAGAATTTAACATTAAAATGTTGCACAAAGCAACTCAGTAATAGATGTATGATGCTGTATAAGCTGTATCCAGTGGTGTGATCTTAACTACGTGTGATTTGTGTTATACATATTTCCATACACTTCCTTTAAAAATATCTTTTTACGCAACTAACTCGTGACGATGTGACGTGAAATGCCATGAAAAAAAATAGATTTATACAAGGGGGCTGAGATGTTTATATGTTGGAAACCTCTTCAATAAACAGTCACCAAAAAAAAATGAAAAGTTGGAATGTCGGTCACCGGCAGAGTTGTTTGTTTGGGGGCTTTTTTAACATTTGAGGTTTGGGGCCCGAGAGAGAGAGACCAACTAAAGTTACGCACCGGGCAGCACCATCCATTGCGCGCACCAGGTAACAGAAAGCCATAGCTGCGCACTAGGTAGCACCAGCTATAGCTATGCACCGGATAGCACCAGCCCTAGCCACGCAACTGTTTTCAGAAATTCCCTGTCAAACTCCGTTGAAAAAACTCTCTATCGAATCAGAAGTCGGCTGCATTTATTTCCTGTTATTTCCTAGGCTCCTGATCGCCTCTTTGAATATATGAAAGTTGTTATTTTCATTCCTCAACATTTTCCTTGCACTTTTAATAAATGCCATTAAAATATTGCCTCTTTCTATGAAACATCAAAAATGTTTGTCTTTTCTTCCAGGTTTTCAAATAAAAATAAAATGGCTCATCCCTACAACAAAATACAGTCTCTGACCCCTGACCTCGCTCAAATCGCCATATCACGGTCTGTAGGAGTAGGAAATGTTTATTAAAAAACGTTACATTAAAAAAAATGTTACGGTACGTTTTCAACGTTAACTTCTAAATATAAACACCCAGCGAATAAAATTTTGAGATTGTGATCAGTCACGTTGAAAGGAAACGTCTGACGTAAGCTTTTCGAACTAACAACAGATCAGTGACCAAATGACCAGTGTTTTGACGGGGCCATTGTCATCTGCCAAAATTTGCTGGACCCTCGAGCCAGTTGACGCTGGTACAACGGAACATTTTACCACTTAATTTCAGAACCACAAACAATATCGTCAGTCATAACTTGAGTCATATGTTATAATCATTCTATACCTCTAAGAAAAATACACGCTCCCTACCATTTAAAGACAGTATTAAATTTAAAATTATTAAAATTAAAAAAACAATGATGTTACAGGTTTAAAAAAACAACTATTCATGAGTTTTTAATTAAATTTAAAATAAATAAAAAATCATGTAAAAAAAATTACACACGTTTATTTATAGCAACATGACAGGTAAGTACGTTTATATTGCGTAAGCTTTGAGATAATTTGCTAAAGGAAGCCGAAGGCACGTCCTCATGGCCAAGCTGACTTCTACCAGATCTCATGGGATGGAGACGGTGAACTGTAACAACCACGGGGTCACCATTGACACCAAGACGTGATGCTTTCTAACGACTATAAAAGATTGGTGGTCTTTAGGTTGTTCTTATTTTAATGGACCGGTCAGTAGCAGTGTGCGTCCACGATTGGTGGTCGGTTTTATTATTTACTTTCTTGCGATGGTCAGTTTTCATGAGCTTCTGATGTGCAGAGTTTTGTAAAATAATGATTTAAAAACGTTCGGTTCTTTCTATAATAGAAATCAAAGTTCTGCCGCTCTTGTTATCTTCTATTCGTGTCCTGTTTGCTCGCGATGGCTTTCTGCCGAAACATTCTTCTGATATCTTGAAGCTCTCGGACATGGCGATATTTGTTTGAGATCAACACTTGGTTGTCATAGGATTCGGTTGAAAATCGTAATATATAATATAAATAATATAATCAGGATTTAGATTTTGATATAACTGTGGAATCGTGAATTTTCTTTAACAAGACAGTTTTGTTATTTAATGTTCACAAGTGTCGAATTCGTCATTTCATTGAAATATATACTTGGATCTTGATTATTGCTTTAGTTATTTGTGTAAGTTTATGATTTTATTCAGGTGGCTGTTACGCGAATACCAGAGAGCGCAGCGCAATTGAAATATCGCAGAAAGTGGCGCAAGTTAAAGTCCGCAGAAAGGAGCGCTTTATATATATATATATATATATATATATATATATATATATATATATATATATATATATATATATATTATAATTTAGGCACAACGTTGGAGCCTAACATTAGAGACGAAAGATTGTTCTGGAATGGCAGCCAAAAATAGAATATTAGAAAGCAGACGAAAAAGTCTGGAGTCTCTGTCAGGTAACAGGAAGTTGTCGGAGTTCAAACTCGACACAGGGAATTCTTCATCTCATTAAAGAGTTATAAAAGGCAGAACATAAGTAAATTTTGGTGAGAGTGAGGTTTGTGCGTGTGTTTTAAGGGTTGGAGTGGACTGTCCAATGGTGAGTGACATGAAATATTACCTTTTCTGAGCTAGGTAACAAGGAGTTTGTACTTAAAAATTTGAGTACATTACCTATATTAAAATCATTTTAGAAAATTCAATAACACTTTTTAAAAAAACAATTTGAGTAGAGTCAACAGAAATGTCGCAAGTTAGCCCCCATTCCCCCCCCCCTCCCCACCCCACAGACCTTGCTTTCTTATCTGATGAAGATTTTTAGATTGAACTTGAACTAAACTCAGTTATCAGATCACTCACAATGCCAGCAAAGTTCAACTTTATTTTAACGGGTTTAAGTTAATTTATTGTTTTATTTTACGAAATGAAATTCTAAAATACTACTATTTCAAAATTCAATTACTTTAGGACGACTTTAGAGAATTGATTTTTGGTGTCATATGATATAGTTTGCCGGCGAAGAGCTAAAAAGACCGAAAATGAGAGAGAGAAAGAGGGTGCATGGAGAAAAAATGGAATAAGATAGGGAAGCATTAAGGGACATGAAGGAAAACAAGTAGGGAAGGGAGAATCGGGGTTTAGAGAGTAATGGAGACAGAGTGGGGAGGAAAAAAAATCGAATGCAAGTTGGAAAGTAGAGAGAAGATGTCACCGACAATGAAACTCTTCTCTTTGTGGAGCAACAATCGACTCTGTGCTCTATAATATTATTTTAGTGGCCAGATTACCTTCAGACATTCAAAATCTTAACACCTCTCAAAGTTACCGCCCTCCACGTGAACAAGATGGCGAGAACGGGGGGCGCCACGTGTCACATTACTTCAAAGAAAACGGCCGTCTGCCGGAAGCGCATCCTGTTGAAAACGGCACCGGAAAAGGCGCCAGCACCAACAATGGCAATCAAAGTTCCGGCAAGGTATCAGACGCTAACAACCAAAGTTCCAGAAAGACAGCAGACGATAAAAACCGAAGTTCCAGCAAGACAGCTGACGACGACAGCCCCAGTTTCCTACAGAAGGTGTTCTCGTGGCGGGGCGCCATTGTTCTCCTGCTCCACACGTCCTTCATCGTCAACGTGCTGCCCAGGAACACCCTCCCCATGGCGCTAGTGTGCATGGTGGACCCTTCCAAGGCCGGCAGAGGCAGCGGAAACGCCACCACGACCTTTCGAAACGGTTCCCATGACGACACACCCGACGGAATATCGCGTAATGACACGGGAGTTGAGGTATGAGGTGATGATCGCCATACAAGTCTAACCTATTCTCTGAAATAAAAAAAATAATATTTAAAAAAAAATCTTAACCTCATGAGATTAAATATCCTACCTAAGTTGTTTTGTGTGTGTGTGTGTGTGTGTGTGTGTGTGTGTGTGTGTGTGTGTGTGTGTGTGTGTGTGTGTGTGTGTGTGTGTGTGTGTGTGTGTGTGTGTGTGTGTGTGTGTGTGTGTGGTGTGTGTGTGTGTGTGTGTGTGTGTGTGTGTGTGTGTGTGTGTGGTGTGTGTGTGTGTGTGTGTGTGTGTGTGTGTGTGTGTGTGTGTGTGTGTGTGTGTGTGTGTGTGTGTGTGTGTGGTGTGTGTGTGTGTGTGTGGTGTGTGTGTGTGTGTGTGTGTGTGTGTGTGTGTGTGTGTGTGTGTGTGTGTGTGTGTGTGTGTGTGTGTGTGTGTGTGTGTGTGTGTGTGTGTGTGTGTCTCCCATAGCTTGTGAGGCGAGCGCACTACTGACTTCGCAATTCAGCCTACATAATTTTAAAAACCTCTAAAAATCATTTCAATGGCTTCGTCATTTCTCCCCGCCCCCCCCCACCCACACACACACTTTTCCCACGAACTGCTAGCTAATCAAGTCTAAAAAGGATTTTTCATTTTGTTTAATGGAAAAACAACAACAAATAATTAGGTTTACAAAAAAAAACAGCACACAATTAAAATCAAGACACACGTGCGTGCGTCACGATTCACATCCATCAAATTATTCTCATGAACCAAATTATTCACATGGCCTAAATTATTCCCATTGCCCAAATTATACAAATGAACTATTGCCATGAACTAATTGAAGTATTGTTTGACCATTCTTCGAATTTGACTTCTAAATGGAACACGACCTTCTTGTCCGCCAGGTGGCGCAGTACGAGTTCGACTGGGACTCCGAACTCCAAGGTCTCATCCTCACGGGGATTCAGTTCGTCTCGTTCATCGGGCCCATCATCAGCAACGTCCTGAAAAACTTCATCGGCAGCAAGAACTGCATGACGGCCATCTTCTTGGCAGGGGCCATCTTCAGCATCATCTCCCCTTGGGCGGCACGTGTCAGTCCCTATTTCCTGTTGGCTATCAGGGTCCTCGCGGGACTTTTCGCGGTAAATTCTATTTATAGTTGGATCAAATACAGTATTTTCTTTTATATCTTTTTACTAGAGCCAGAGGTAAGTTTATTAAACTCATAGGGAAACCCCTGAATTAAGCCGACATCTTCTTCCAGGAAAGATTTTAGTAAATAGAGGTAAAAAAATGATTTTAAAAAACCACGTTTTTTATAAGTGGACTAAAATGAAGAAAATAATTTAAAATATATAAGTTCAAGTACTTTCATTTAATATGACTAAAAACGTTGGACGGGCGCTCATGAAGGTTTTACATATGCAGTTCACCCATTCTCTCACTTATAGATCTCTCTTTTGCTTCTAAATTATGAATCTTTAATTTTTATATCAAACACCTATCTTTGTGTTGTATTTCTAAATAAGAATGGGATTTTGAAGCACCCGCCCCACGTTTATATATATATATATATATAAATTTTAAAAGTCAAGTGAAACAAAATATCAAAATAAAATAATTTATTCTATTTCTTTTTTTCCCTTCTATTTTTAAGCGTGGAGAGTTTACTTCATTACCATTGTCCCCCTCTTTGTTTCCACAGGGAGGCAATGTTCCGGTGGTGGGTGACGCCCTCGCCTGGTGGACGCCCGACTCAGAGAAACTCTCCTGGGTGGCGTGCTCGTTTGCAGGTAATGTTCACGGGTGGGGGTGCGTCGTCCTAAGATGTCACACATTTGATATCTATAGAGTGTTGTGATTTCATGTCTAGCTGAAGATGTGTATTAGTTTAGTATCATGCTATGATTGGAATAAATATATTAATATTATACATTGACAGGAGAGACGGAGAAAAAAAAAGAGAAAGGGATAGAGAAAGTAAATACATGACAGAGAGGCCGAGAGAAAATTGAGAGGAATGAAAAGATGAGTGAGAGATTAAAAGTGGAAGGAGAATAGATTCTGGGATTTAAAAGGCAGAGAGAAAATGTTAGAGAGAGAGGGGGCAGTGGGTATCCATATATCTGTGGTTGTAACCACCCGATCACCTGTATGTTTTTGTATCGTATCCACATATCTGATGTGGTAGCCACTAGAGCTCTTGTATGTTGTGTTATCCACATATCTGATTTGGTAGCCACTAGAACTACTGTATGTTGTGTTATCCACATATCTGATGTGTTAGCCACTAGTGCTATGTATGTTGTGTTATCCACATATCTGATGTGGTAGCCACTAGAACTCCTGTATGTTGTGTTATCCACATATCTGATGTGGTAGCCACTAGAACTCCTGTATGTTGTGTTATCCACATATCTGATGTGGTAGCCACTAGAGCACGTGTATGTTGTGGTATCCACATATCTGATGTGTTAGCCACTGGAGCTATTGTATGTTGTGTTATCCACATATCTGATGTGGTAGCCACTAGAGCTATTGTATGTTGTGTTATCCACATATCTGATGTGGTAGCCATGCACTAGAGCTCTTGTATGTTGTGTTATCCACATATCTGATTTGGTAGCCACTAGAGCTCTTGTATGTTGTGTTATCCACATATCTGATTTGGTAGCCACTAGAGCTCCTGTATGTTGTATTATCCACATATCTGATTGGTAGCCACTAGAGCTCTTGTATGTTGTGTTATCCACATATCTGATGTGGTAGCCACTAGAACTCCTGTATGTTGTATAATCCACATATCTGATTTGGTAGCCACTAGAGCTCTTGTATGTTGTGTTATCCACATATCTGATGTGGTAGCCACTAGAACTCCTGTATGTTGTATTATCCACATATCTGATGTGTTAGCCACTAGTGCTCATGTATGTTGTGTTATCCACATATCTGATGTGGTAGCCACTAGAACTCATGTATGTTGTGTTATCCACATATCTGATGTGTTATCCACATATCTGATGTGTTTTCCACATATCTGTTTTTAAATCCCTTATATTAACTTCACGGCCGTCTCTGTCTCTCTGTCGTTCTGTCGTCATCTCTCTCTGTCTTGGGCGGGCGGAAAAACAAAAGTAAAAAATGACCCACTTCCCGTGATCCGATCGAGCTGAAACTTGGCACACGGACCCGTCTCACCTAACAATGCATCGTATCAAAATAGATCGATCGAACGTACCGTAATTAAATTTATGCATTTTTAGTTTATCCTTATATAACGTATGTAATTCAAATTCACGGTTTGATATTGTTTTTTTTTCCACGTGGGAGTTTGAGTTGACGCGTTGACGCGACCCATCGAAGTACCGGCGTGCTTTTGTTTACATTTTAAGTGTCTCGCTGAGCTCGGTGAAGCCATCGGTGACCAGACTTTCAGGGTTATGCAGCAAAGTTGAGTTAAGACAGATTCAGTCTGTAAATGTTTGTCGCGTTTGAAAATAATCAATACTGTTAGTTATGTCTCATATATAAGGGATTTACAGTCAAAAACTTTGTTTTTATGGGTTTGTTTTATTTATTCAGTCATCACATCAACTTTGTTTTTTACTATACCCGCCAATTCTCAGGTCTCAACGTTGGCGGAATTGTGTCATCTCTGATCTCGGGTTTCATGTGTGCTATTCCCGTGGACAATGGATGGCCGTTCATATTTTACGTAACAGGTAGGCTGGTCAGTGGTTAATGGTCAGTGGTCAATGGTCAGTGGTAAAAGATCAGTGGTCAGTGGTCAAGGCTCAGTGGTCAAGGGTCAGTGTTCAATGGTCAGTGGTCAATGGTCAGTGGCCAGTGGTCAATGGTCAGTGGTCAGTCAGTTGATGCCGAAGATAATCAGAGATAGAATGGCCAAACTAGTGGCCGGATGTGCCTAAAAGTAAGTCAAGCCTACCATATGTTATTTTGGATTAAGTCAACACCCACGAGAGGTTAGTTTTAACTAAGTTAGTCAACCCCACGATGCATTTTTTGGACTAAGTTAGTCAACCCCACGAGAGTTTTTTTTGTTAGTCCAACCCCACCCCCCACCCCCCACAGGAGGTTAATTTAACCTGGTTAATTGAGTCTCAACATTATGATTTAAAATTTAAGACTTAACATTTTAACCAGTTCATCAAACTCATCCATCGGTCACATTACCAGAGGCGTAACAATGACTTGGCATCGGGGCAGTTGCCAAGGGCTAATCCTTCAATAATTTAAAATCAATTTATTCTGTATAATTTAGTATTTTCCCTATTTCTCAAGGGCGCCAAAAATGAATTAGCTAAGGGCGCGGGAAAACCTATTTACGCTTCTGCACATAACATTAACATTGTTACATGCAGTTCAGTTTTATCTTTCCACATAACGCTCAAGAAGGTATACATGTTATATATACTCTTGGCCCTTTTGTAACAGTATTATGTAGAGAGATAAAACTGAACTATATGCATCGTGTTACAATGTAAGTGTAATGCGACCGATGAATGATTTTTTTATATTATAATTGTATTCTTCCTAAAGTACGGTATCAAATTCTACAATGATTCTGATCTCCCAAACCCACTTCCCTTAAAATAAATAATAATAATAATAATTAAAAAATAAATTTTTTTTTAAAAACCCTTCCTTCTTTATCCATTTAATGACGCCGCCCGTGTCTCCAGGTGGGTTGAGCTGCATCTGGGTTGTGGCCTGGCATTTCCTGAGTGCTGAGAAGCCGGAGCTCCACCCCTACATCACGGACAGAGAGAAGACGTACATCATGGCCAAACGGCTGGGAATGGGAGGCGCGGACAAGAAGGGGGCGGTGAGTAGGTGTGTCATATAATGTTTAACTCCGCCCCTTACATCACGGACGGACAGTAAGAGAGAGAGAGAGAGGGGGAGAAAGAAAGAAAGAAAGAAAGAAAGAAAGAAAGAAAGAAAGAAAGAAAGAAAGAAAAGAAAGAAAGAAAGAAAGAAAGAAAGAAAGAAAGAAAGAAAGAAGGAAGGGCAGACACAGGGACACTCTCCCCTTATACAACTACTCTCAGCACAAAGACTTGTCTTTTCTGTACAGACGCTCCTTCTATACACAACATTATTGCGTCCACAGACCATGCCGGTCTGTTGGCAAGTGACGCAACGTTCACAAGGCAATGGCTATACTAGAATGGTGCCACGCATTACCCTGCAACTTTGTTTCCCTAAAAAGTGTTAGGTACCCATTCGGAGCTGGATGGACTCAGGGACGCCCTTGATCCCGGGAATTAATCCCTGGCTTCACATAGAATCGAGCTTAGTTACTTAAAGAATGATGCCGCCTTCATTCTCATTATAAGTATAAGATCATAGAATAGGATATCACGCTTTTGTCTGATTTCCCGGTTGAGTCCGTCCAGGGGCGGATTAAGACTGCACGGGGCCCCTGGCTGCAATTCAAACCGGGGCCCTATCCAGCCAGTGTACCTTTAGATAAAATGATTGCTAGCAGCTAATATAAGACTGTAACTTGTAAATATTCATCCAAAATGATTATTCATGTAAAAACCGAATTCGAAGAAATAACTTTTTGCCGGTATCCTAAAATTGAGTGTAAAAGACAATTTATAAAATTAAAAAACATATGAAAAAGAAAAGTCACACCCCTACCGGGGATCGAACCCGCCACCGCTTGCACCATAAGCCGTAGTACTTCACATTCGGCCACGAGAGCTCATATAGAATTGTCGATTTAAAATATATATATAATATTCTTTAATAATTTCTGTTATTGAGCCTATCAAATCAGGTTTTTTGACTGCTAAGACTATCGTGTGGGAAAAGTGATCATTTTAATAGATGAGATTTTATTAATTTATCACATTTTCAGCAATTCATGTATACATTTGTCCACATTTATTATAAAATATGCTAAGTTTGGGGGCCCTAAATCATCGGGGGCCCCTGGCTTTAGCCCGTTCAGCCCCCCCTTAATCCGCCATAGAGCCCGTCCTACTTTGTCCATCATTTTAGTTTCATGGCTCGTGGCATTAAGTCCACAGCAGTCCTACTCCGAACCGACGGTACAATCATTTTATATTCAGTGTCTTTAAATCTCCAGCAGACTTCGTGAGACGCCATGGTCAAAGATGGTGACGCATCCTTATATTCGTATACAGTGTCTTTAGTTTTTCTTTGTTGTTATATTTTGTGTGTGTTATTTTTAAAAAATCACTAGCCGTCTAGCCCCACCCAAATTACGTAGCTAAAAAATAAAATATCTGTTTGTTAATGTACATATTTGCTTTATCATTTTTTAAATTAATTTTTTTATTTATTTATTTTGTGTGTGTGTAAAATATGTGTTGAAAAATTTCCCTGTCAGGTAGTTTTTTAACGCAATTTCCTTTGGAAAAATTGCGTTTATAGATTCGAAATGTCTGTAACGCTTGCACATGTAACTCCTCCATACCAGATGCCAGATGGAGGGTTCGGGTCTTTTTCAAATATGTTAAGGAGGTCTCAAGGATGTACAAGGGCCAAAAAAATACCGAAAAGGTTTACTGGGTTTCCTGGAAAATAAAAAATAACGAAAAAATATCAGCATTTTGTAAATTATCGCCAACCATAACATCTATCGTGTTGAAACAAACGCCAAACGATAGCTAAGAACATTTAGAGCAAAGTTGAAGGAGGAATTTTTTTTAAATCTCTGAGTTCGACTCCCGTAATTTTAGCAGCAATTTGTAGATAGCAAATGTTTTGTTTACTTTCATAATTATTGATTTGACATTACTTTTAATGTATCTTATCTTATCTTATCTGTTTACAGACGCTCCTTCTATACAGAAGATTATTGCGTCCTACGCTTATCTATGGTTTGTGTTTAGTCCTGCATTTTTATTAGAGATTTAAATGTTGATAAAGTGTTGGTTTTCCTGGATTCTTCAGGCAACCCATTCCACGCCCGAATTCCGGACGGGAAGAATGAAAATTTGTATGCGTTTGTTCTTGCATACGGAATAAGAAAGGTGTTTTTATCCTTATGTCTATCTGAGGGTTGTATTAAGTTATCTTTGTGTTGTATTTCTAAATTAGAATTAATTGCTTTATGTATGATTACTACTTTGCTCTTGGTTCTTCTATCCTCTAGTGTTTCAAGGTTTAATGATTTAACTAATGGTGTTATTCTTGTCAGTTTTTGAATATTCTCCAGTAATGAATCTGGCAGCTCTTTTTTGAATTTGTTCTAGTTTATCAATGCTTTCTTTGGTGGATGGGTCCCATACAGAAGATGCATATTCTAGTACAGGTCTCACCAAAGTGAGGTAGCATTTTAGTTTTATATCTCTATTACATTTGTTAAAGTTCCTTTTTATAAAGCCTAAGGTTTTGTTTGATTTTTTAATAACTTCATTGACATGGGGATTCCATGATAGTTTCTCATTTATTAAAACTCCTAAGTATTTTGCATCTTTAGTTTGGGTCAGTTCTTTTCCATGAATGTAATATTTTGAATTTAGTTGTTTCTTTTTCTTTGTTACTCTTAACAGTTGACACTTTTCTGGGTGGAAAGACATACTCCAGTTAGTTTCCCATTTTATCAATTCATCTAAGTCTTTTTGTAAAATGTTGCTATCTTGTTCTGTAATCTAGAATGATAGTTAATGGGGTTTTCGCGCTTTGTGAATGCTTATTTTAGATTGTTGCGTGGTGCGCATTATGTTGACACATTCTTGGTGTGACGGAGCGTGAGGTGATATGACGTCATATTGTGTTTACTTTCAGAATTACTGATTTGAAAAGACTTTTATTGTAATCTAGAATGATTTCCCTTGAATAAAAAAATAGGAAATTCTTTGTTGGCAATTGCGTTTAATTACTCATTCGAGTTTTTATTACTTTGTTTTTCTTTAAGCTTTTCGTTGAGTAAGAAAGTAAGACTAACATTGAATTTGCATTATTTTTTGCATTGTGTTATTATGCTAGTGATTAAAAAAATGTTGACTTTATTGAAAGGGTTGTTAAATTTTCTTCCACAGAAGCCGGTCAAAACTCCTTACAAAAAAATACTGACGTCAGTTCCCGTCTTCGCCTACGTCATTGCATCAGCTTGCCATATATGGTCAATGAACGTGACCTTCTCCTACATGCCGATGTACATGACCTCTGTGCTCAAGCTGTCAGTGGAAGAGGTACGCCAGGCCAGGGTGTTGTCTTGCGTCAGCGCCAGGGGCGTATCTCAAACATTAAATGGGGTTGGATAATAGTTGGTTATGTAATATTTTAGACCGCACGGATTAAGGATTCTTCATCTTTTGGCCATTTAATTAATCAGTAACGCTACTAAAAACAGTACGTATAAAATCCCCTAAATTTGCACTAATTTAGATTATACCTAATAAAGACATATTTAGTTTTCTTTAAAGGAAACTTACATCTTAATGACATAAGTCTGTGATGTAAAATGGTCTGTACAAAAAAAGTTCACAAGAATGAAAAAAAGTGTGCACTGGTTACCAAGGGAAGCTGGTTTAGCACTATCCGGATCTTATAAATATAAAGTGCGCTAATTAAATTAGTATTATTTTTTACATTTAAAAAAAATAATTTATTGAGTTATTTTTTTTAATATTATTTTTATTATCATTATTTTATGCAAGTATTTGGTCTACCAAAAGACAGAAGTTGTGTCACCTGACACCATTGTTTGGTCTACCAAAAGACAGAAGTTGTGTCACCTGACACCATTGTTTGGTCTACCAAAAGACAGAAGTTGTGTCACCTGACACCATTGTTTGGTCTACCAAAAGACAGAAGTTGTGTCACCTGACACCATTGTTTGGTCTACCAAAAGACAGAAGTTGTGTCACCTGATACCATTGTTTGGTCTACCAAAAGACAGAAGTTGTGTCACCTGACACCATTGACTGCTTTACCTAATGTCTACCTTTTCTAATTTGCGATCAGTTTTTTTAAATAAATATATTTATTTTATATAATTTTACGTACTTTATTTTCAATTAAATCTCGAATTTTCCTGATACCTTCTGTAATCCCCCACCATAATATCAGCGTCATTTGTATGCAATGTTCCTCGCAGACAGGTGTTGTGTTTGCCAGCATATCGTCTGCAAGGTTCTTCGGCACGTTCCTTTGGACAGGGCTGGGAAACTTTCTGCTCACTCGCCCCTCAATGACAAAAAATAAAGTCCGAAAAATCTGCATATTTTTCGGTGAGTTGAAAATTGTTCCATTAATTTAAGTAATCTCCAAGTCAAACTCAAAGGGACCCAAATCGAAAAATTTGACTTACGGAGTTTTCAAGTTTGGGAAAATGGCGTAATAATATGGCGGGAAAATGGCTGTAATAACTAAATATTACTTTCTTAAGTAAATTAAATAAAGAAACCCCGTAGACTTACATGATAAAAAATATCATTCGCAGAAAAATAAGGGTACCTTTATACATTACAATTACAACACCCACGATACATTCCTATTGGAGGTAGATTTTGAAAAAAAAATTAAAAAAATTTAAGAGACAGTTTGTGAAGAGTAGGGTGTCCAAAATCGGTGACATATTAAAATAAAAGCCCAAAATATTATGGGATAGTGACTGACTAGTGTAACCAAGAGAGAAAGGGTACAAAAAGTGTGTGTGTTTTTGTTGTTTAAATTTACTACTCTGTGGGCTATATCTACTATGTACATGAACCTGAACTCTGAACTATCCATCCATTGGAACTGTTGCTAAAATGGATGTCTGTTAGTCCATTAGACAATTGAATCAACAGATAATATCTATTGGTTTATTTTCAGGTTTCGCTTCTGCCGGGGCCACCAACCTGGCCATCTCCTTCTTCGATCACGAGTACAGGGGCGTCGCCATCGGGGTGTTGACGCTCCTCATGATGGCCCAGTCGGTGGGATCGTCCATCCTCACGGTCATCCCCCTTGACATGGCGCCCAGGTAAATGTGCTACACTATAACTTGGCAGTTAGCAGCGTTGAGTTGTCTTATACTTATACGGTTTAAAATTAACAGGTTTTCTAGCCATCTTCAGTTTCAATAAACACTTGAACATAAAGAAATATAACTTGAAATAGACGCTTGTTGCAACAATGGTGTCCCTTTTAAAATATGGATGGGACTGCATTCATTTTTTTTAAATATACTTGTTTTCGTCTGTTTGTTTTTGAAGAAGGCTCTTTGCCGAAACGTTCGTTGTTTTATGACGGGTGACCCGTCAAAACGGCCCCAGACGAAACGGCCCCGGACGAAACGGCCCCAGACAAATTGTTAACATTTTTTAACAAAAACTTTACTTTTTTTTGCATTTTAAGCTTTTGTCAACTTTTCACCCTTAAAGGAAGTGGTAAAATTGTAAAATTATTTCTTGTGATGTTATTATATTGTTTCTTGTCAAAAAACAACCGTGATTCGTACCATATCGAGTAAAGGCTATAATTAAATTCACTTTTGTGGCGTCATTATTATTGTTTCTTGTGAGCTAAACTTGACACTGAATAGGTATGAGTAAAAATACGAATACAATATTTGATTGCGCATTTTACTATTAGTCCATATCTATTAGTCCAGGGCCGTTTTGTCGGGGCCGTTATGTTGGAGCCCATTTGTCGGGGCTGTTTTGTTCGGGGCCGTTTTGTCGGTGAACCGCATTCATTTTTAATTTTTTTAAATACTTATTTTCGTCTATTTGTTCGTTGAAGAAGGCTCTTTGCCGAAACGTTCGGTGTTTTATGACGTCTTGTCTTTACATGACATATAAAAACATATCTACTGTGCCTCTTTCACCATGCAGGTATGCTGGCGTCATCTCAGGGTTCAACTTCTCTTTTGGCATGTTGATATCAATCTCTGGACCCCTGCTGGTAGCCATGATTGCTCCCACGGTAGGTTGACCCCTGCAGTTAGCCATGATTGCTCCCACGGTAGGTTGATCCCTGCAGGTAGCCATGATTGTACCGTTGTACCCACGGCAAGATGATCCTTTGGCATGCTGGTAGCAATCTCAGAACCCTGTTGGTAGCCATTTGATCACTGCTGGTATCTCAGGACCCCTGGTGGTAGCCATGATTGTTCCCAAAGTAGTTGATATCTAATGGCCAAAGCCGACGCAGAGGGCTACATTTGTTTTCCCCAGGCTAACATTAATTTAAAAAAATCATTCACCCTTTAATCCGGGATGGATTACTTTCATGTTCCAGCATCCTATCCATTGTTCAAAGGCCATGTTCATTTATTTATCAACCCTTCTTTGTGTGGCCTCGATATTTCACTGAACAATGTAGTTAAATAATGAACACTATTTCCTTCCTTTATACGGCATAATATTGATGACGTCATTTTGCCCTAATATCGTTTCTTCTAATTTTAAACACACTCCCAGAATTCCTTTGAGGAGTGGCGAGTGGTCTGGATCATCATGGCCATCTTGTTCACTTCATCGGCCGTCATCTACGTCACCCTGGGCCAGGCCTCCCTCCAGCCGTGGGCAGAGGGCAGGAAGCGCACGGACGTGCCCAACATCGTGGCGCCCTTCGTCAGCATGGGGCGCCGGTTCTCGTCGTTCGTCGAGGCGCCGCCCCTGAGCCCCGTGCTCAGCCCCGGCACCAAGCTCAAGCGCTTCAACTTCAGCCTCAACGCCCGGCTGGCCAGCATGCTGCCGGCGCTGACCGAGACGAGGGACGGGATCAACATCGCTGACCAGCTTCACCTCCAGCTTGACCTCAGTCCTCAGGTGCAGACGACTCGTCCCAGCTTCGCTGACGCGGGCACGCAAACCGGCGATGACCCGGATTTCGTCCGGGCGCCCGAGGGACGTCACCTCGCGGGGCTGGATAACAAATCGTTTAACCCGGAACTGGAAGTGTTCGTTACCCAGGAGTCTTCGCGAGACGCCATGGTCAAAGATGGCGACGCCTCCGTATATTCAGAACACTTTATGGAAATCAAACTCGGTGACACGGCGTCTATGGATACCGATCGTCCGCAATTGATGGCAATCATGGTGAACCCATACAGAGGTGAAAGTTCATCACCGCTGGACTCTACCAATTTGTGAACGATTTGCTTGTCTTTTAATGTCTTATAGTTTAACAAAGTATATCAGTATTATTGAAATGTGCATGCTTGAAGTGGGCGGGGCTTGAAAAGTTCTACGTGAGTTCAAATGCAAGGCGCGTATCGAAAAGGAGTCACAGCAACACGCATGCGCCGGTTGAAAATATATTATATTCATAGATTACTATTGAAACAACGCTCTATCACTATCACACTATTTATCTCACTATAATGTCTAAAATATAAATTGTTTTGCGGTAAACGGTTGATGCGGTTGATGTTTTGAATATATTGAAGGGAGTATCTCTCTAAAATAACCATCCATGTGATCGAAAATTTACAAATGAATACAACTGTGAATAGAAAATAATAATTGTCGAAATCGTTAACCTCTTATATTCTTCTTCTTTCCTTTTCTGTGATTTAAAAAACAAAATCTTTACTCTATTATTTTTCCATGTTATGTTATGTATTATATAATGTAAATTTAATTTCAATACCTGTGTAAGTTATTTGTACTGGTAGCTATAACGCCTACTTGTGTATTAGTCTGTAAATAAAGCTTTAGATTATTGTCTTTGAGCACACAGTTCGTTTGTGTATCTTAACCTCTTATAAGAACTATTTATTTGTCTATCGTAATTTGTGTTTAGCCAAATACAATTTTCATGGAATGCATGATGTAAACAATAAAATATTTTATAATAATTTCAAACTTCAGTAACCGCAAAAGATTTAATTCGATGATTTCATCTTTGAAAGATACTGGTTTGAATGTGATTGGCGCATTTTGTATTCATCACAAATGCAATCGATTTTTAGATTAACATTCTCGTCAATAACTCACAAATTATCTCGTACATGAAGTGATTGCAAACAATAAAGGAATAAAGTGGCTTGATGTCAAATTACATTCTTTTTTGCTATTACTATTAATACTATTTAATAGTCTATTATGCTGGAAATTCCAATCACAGTAGTGGCAATACATAAGGCAATTAATTCTAACTTGGACCAACGACACAAAGATAATCTAATACAACTATACTACCCTCAGATAGACATAGAGATAAAAGCACTTTTTCTTATTCTGTTTGCAAGAACAAACACAAACAAATTCTCGCCATTCCCGTCCGGAATTCGGACGTGGCATGGGTTGCCCGAAGAAACCAGGAAAACAACCACTCTATCAACATTTAAAATTGTAATAAAATGCAAGACTAGACATAAACCATGATAAAGTCGAGGACATAATAATCTTCTGTACAGAAGGAACGTCTGTAACAGATAAGATAAGATCATATGTTATTATTACACGCCGCCGTGAGTCCGTGAGTCATTATTTCAATCATTGGTGAAATGTCCCACCTCAGGGGCGACGTGAACAAAGAGGTGATCACAACTGGTGGGAGCTGTCCTTCAAAAAGTAGTGGTGGTGGTGGTGGGGGGGGGGTGCAAGGAAAACCAAAACCCTCGCGAGAAAAGCTCGTGAACTACCAGATTTCCCACGAGACAAGTTTCCCCAGTATTACATTGAGTGATGTCTTCCCAGTGACAGATTATGGCGATAACGGAATGTCCAGCCCTGGACAATGGGAGGTGGTGGGGTGGGGTGGGGGGGAGCGAGTCGCCACAAGAGAATGGACGGGTACCGCTCGTGTTTACATTTCATCGGTGGACGTGTCTGTATGCGTGGTTGTGTCCAGGTCTAAGGTATCACCGTGAGTCCGTTGTTGTGAGGGAGACGGACGGGGTGACCAACCATCACATTCTTCACTGACAATGGCGTCTGAGAAGACGATTATCAATGTGACGGAGAGAAAAGAAGATAGCGTTGACCTGGGGGCAGGGAGGGGAGGGAAGGGGGTTGGAGTGTGACGACCCATTCACGAAACAGAAACGGGGTTGTTGAACTAGCGGGGGTCGGGGGACTAGCCCATCTTCATGCAAACAAGCATCACAATCACCATGAGTGGGACCAGACTATGGCGCTGATGTCTCTCAGCGTTTTGGCTCGACAGAAATTTTTTTCATAGAAAGTTTCTTCACTTGTATATACATTATCTAGGGAGGTTCTCAAAAAAAAATATATTTTCGCTTATAGCAGATCTAGGGAGGTTCTCAATTTTTTTAAATCGCGTATAACATATGTAGGGAGGTTCTCAAATCTTTCTTTTCGCGCATAATATATTTGGGGAGGTTCTTAAATTTTCATTTTAGCGTATTAAAATATCTAGGGAGGTTCTGAAAGTTTTCTTTTTTTTTCTTCTTTGAAATATTAGTGATTTTAAGTTTGATTTTTTCAAAATTATGTTTTTAATGTATTTGTAATGTAATAAAAATGTACTGTTATGAAGAAAAAAAAATTACGGGACAAAACAATTTGAAAAACTCCATGGTTCTAATAAAACTTTATTGATAATTAAACTGAACGAAATGGCAAGTCGAGCAAAAACACAATGGCGGCACACGGGGGAATTTAACTGCACCTCATAAACCTGTAAATAAACCACTAAGTAAACCACCAAGTAGACCCGTAAAGCTTTACTCTCTCACCATAATACTTTGCTGTGGATTATCTCTAATGCTGGTAGATTCCACCACGGGCATGGTGACTGATCGAGAGATTGGCAGTAGCTCAGCTCTGGGGCTGGGTTTGGGAGCGGGGTAGAGAGGTGGGGCACCACTCCATATCGGTCTGGGGGTTCAAAGTCACTCATTCTAAAGGGAGGGAATATCCCCGGGATTATCGCCGAAACCAAGAACGGTAATTTGGTAAAGGCAGCCCATAAATAAGATTATAGCAAAGAAAGCGGTGGCCAACACACTCCGCTGTGAGGCATGGTAGAAAAACGGAAATGTTTAACTCAGTGTGCAAGGATACAAAGTGGTCATTTTGAACAACAACAAAAAAATTACGTTGGAGGATACAAAAGAAGTCATTTGAGGTGACAAATTAAGTATTTGTGAATTCAAAGGTTCCATTTGTGGAGACAAATTGGTCATTTTTAAAAGAAAAAAAAATGATAATTGTGCATACAAAGTAGTCATTTAAAAAATAATAAAATGGATATTTGAAATTGAAAACAATTGTATACAGAACAAATGCGCATCTTGGAGTGAGTGTGTGTGTGTGGGGGGGGGGATTTTAACGAATGTCCAGACATACAAGGTACACATCTTAGCTACCCTCAAGGTCAACATACCGTCACTACAGCCTTGGAACCACGTGATCACATTAAACAATCTTTCAAACAATCACTTTTTTTTTCACAGCACGTTTCTCTCGATCGTTTACAGTTGACCAAACATGAGCAGTAAGTACTCAGAGGGTCAGCCGTTTCTACCACGGCCTCCATACGTCATCATCAAGTTCTACAGACTGGCCGTGAAACCTCTGGTCAATGGCGGACCATGACGTACCAGAAGTGGACGTCAGACTCGCCGACTCCGGCACCCTCACGCTGGGAGTCACCGACGCGTGTGGCGCGACGTCACGAGGACCCGAGGCCCAGAAACGACGAGTGTGTGCAGGAGGACGTTGATCACTGACGAGCTGAATGTCGGTGTTTCTGCCCTCATCTCCAGCCCGTGTTTCTCGCTCATCCGGAAGACGTTTTGGTGGTGAAGTAACGCAAAGGTTCATTGGCAGATAGTTTGGGGCACTTCCTGAAAGATATTGGTCTCTTGGACTCGCACTACGTCCCTCGTAAATCGGTCTGACCCCATGCGAAAGTCTGAACTCCACTTCTTGGAGCCTATGGCTTGTGTCGCACGATGTGGTAGCGAGACCCTTGTCGTGTCTATATCTGCAGTGTGTCGGCCACACATCACGGGGGTCGGCTTTCGTTTGGACTGGATTCCGGTCATTGCCATGGTCACTGCCGTTGAAGGCGAGTAAGGCTAATGAGCCACTTGCAGTTTGGTCCTCTGACGACGCACACGGACATGGGAGGACATGCGCACTGTCTTTGTTACTCGTGCTCAGGTTTAAAGGCTCCGATGAGCTTTGTCGCACGAAAGCGATCAATTTGTAATCAGAAGTTACGCCCGTGTCCGAGAACGCGGCGAGGGATTGTGAAGATCTGTTGAGGAGGGGATTTTCCGAAGTCGTCTCTCCGTGAATACAACCCGTGCCGCTGACGTGGCTACTTCCTGGTACCGGGTTACCGTGGCAACGCATTGACGACCTTGTGTTTCGAACAATGTTCGATTCTTCGTCACGGCTAGTAGAGCAGTTAGCCCCATAAAGAGCCGTGGTTATACCTCGACAAATTCCTGCGCACTCCTTGTATCTCATAACCCCAGTGTTGTTGCTACAATTTCTACCAGCACAGCACAGAGTTCTGATTGCGGGTCTTCGAATTTCATCTCCGCACAAATGTCCACTGGGCGTTCCAAGATCAGACGAACGTTCATCGCACCACAAAACAGATTCGAGCTTCGGCCGTTTATATAGACCAGAAAAATGTGCCGGCTGCTGGCGCGTGCTAGGGTAATGATGACTGAGGTCACGAGCAGGGTACGAGGGGTGTATATCTGACCGAGGGCAATTCAAGTCTCCGAATCGAGAAGTCATTTGTGTCCGTTTGTCCCTCTCGTGAAGTTCATCTGTAGTGTTGGGGAGTTTACGTTTGGGCGCAGGCTTTGGTAATCTGTTCAGCTGTGAGGCGATTTGGGGAACAATAGCAACTCCTTGAGATTCCTTTGTGTCCCGAATTTCTTCATTGGTGACGATAGAGAGAAACGGATGTTTCCTTTTTAACTGTCCCATTGCTTGAGTACTTAATGTGGGTTGGGTTTCTTGATGACTTCGACAGGCCTCGAGAACCCTCGGAGGGGAACCAGCTTCAGAGACATGAACGTTGTTCAAGTAATGCTCGTCTGCCACGCGACTGGGGGAATACGTGCCGCGACTCCTAACTGAACCCAGTCTCGCCTCAGTCCCCGTCTCAAAACAAATCACTTTGTTAACATTTTTCTTGCTTGAATTCGCCACCACTTCTTCTCTTGAACTTTCTGGCGACTCAGCTTCGCGACGAACATTTGAGCTTGACGCAGCTTCAACGCGAGCGCTCAAGACTGGCGCTCGGGCGTTAGAGTTCACGTGACTATCGACGAGGGGCGCGGCATCTCGTAGCCGATTGGATTCCGTATCGTTGTTCGGTGTCGGTAGGCAAACAGCCGATGATTTCATGAGAAAAGCTCGTGTGAACGACTGTATCTCGTCCTCACCGAATAAAGTCTGCACGTAGATAGGCACAAGACACGAGGTTACGGAATTTCCCGAAACGGGTGCGCACGTTGTGGGCGGGTTTGCAGCGAAGAACTTTTGGAACGGGAATTTCCCTTTATCTTGAACGTCAACATGTTGTGCTGTAGATTTGAGCAATGCCGAGAAGGGGTTCGATGCACGGTTTAATGGCATCTCCGTTAGACTGCAGCCGTCTGTCTTACAGTTTGAGTCAAAGTTTGATATTTTATCACATGATCTTAGCGACTCATCAGATTGTCCTCCTCCGATTTCTCCATGCAAGGATGTGTTTTCTAATCCTTCGTGATTTGTGTCTGTTGTTTTCTCAGACTCAAGACTCATGCGCACCTCTGTTACGAGAAATTGCGAGATTGAGGAAGATTTCTGATCCGTATGGTTGATTACAGGTGTCTCATGGATTGAATTTCCGCCATACTTCTCACTTAAGGTTTCCCAACTGTCTAAGTTTTTTTCATCAATTGGGTCTGAACATTCGCTTTGAGCAACGCGCTGAGATGAAAGGTTACTTATGGAAATGTTTAGAACCGTTGGACCCTGAACCTGGCCAGCAGTGACACTGACTGACAGCCCCTCAGTAGTGTTCGTGTTGGCTGTTACGTCATTCCTCGGCACATCCGTGTTGAGACATCCTGATGTGCTGTAGGCGTCGCCCTCTCCTGATGGCATGCAACTATCAGATGACTTGCCACCATCAGATGTCACTTCACCAGTCTCCTCGGGCATCGAACAGCCCTCGTTAACCTCCTCAGTGCGGCTAGATCCATGGGTCGGGGCACAAACCACGTCCTCGTGGTTGTGACCGGACACCCGAGCGTCGCCGGCCGCACCGTCGTCAGAGGTGGACGAGACGATGGTCAGCGGGCTCGTGGCCCGTGGCCGTGAGCGCGTCACAGTGGTCAGATGTCCGGACAAGGTAGTGGAAGACAGCAGGCACCGGGCGATGATGGAGGAGGCTTTGAACTGGCTTCCGGGGGTCGACTTCTGCGCCGCCTCTGTGGGAGGTCAATAAGGTCAAGGTCAATACGAGACAAGGTTCTACGACTACGAGACAAGGTTCTACGACTACGAGACAAGGTTCTACGACTACGGGACAAGGTTCTACAACTACGAGACAAGGTTCTACAACTACGAGACAAGGTTCTACAACTACGAGACAAGGTTCTACAACTACGAGACAAGGTTCTACAACTACGAGACAAGGTTCTACAACTACGAGACAAGGTTCTACAACTACGAGACAAGGTTCTATGACTACGAGACAAGGTTCTACAACTACGAGACAAGGTTCTACAACTACGAGACAAGGTTCTACAACTACGAGACAAGGTTCTACAACTACGAGACAAGGTTCTACAACTACGAGACAAGGTTCTAAACTACGAGACAAGGTTCTACAACTACGAGTCAAGTTTCTACAACTACGAGACAAGGTTATACGACTACGAGACAAGGTTCTACAACTACGAGACAAGTTTCTACAACTACGAGACAAGGTTCTACAACTACGACAACTCAACCACAAAATATCAGTTTGAAACAACAAACGTTAAAAATTGGAGTTGATCTATTGTACACTCGACCCGATAAGAAATCCGCCCACGGTGTGAATGTAATCATGTTGCTGTAGCTTTGATCCTCACCTGTCAGTGGCGGCGAGGACGACGGGGAGTCGGGGGTGCTGTGGGGCGCACAGCCGTTGAGGTGGTCCAGGAGGCTGCCCTTGATGCGGGCTGCCAGCGGGTTGGCCGAGCTGAGGAACTGGTTGACCTCCTGGGTGCACTCGCTGTAGCCGAGGTTGTAGGAGGTCCCGCTGGGTGCTGGTGTCTTGTCTAGCGACAGAGAGACAGCATATCGAAATATACGCGCACAACTATGGCGTTAAGTGACTTCTGAGCTCGGGAATAGGGCAAGACATTATTAGCCGGAAGTCGATTAATAGAAATATTGGGGTCTTTATTGGGGACGAATTTCATAAAAAGAAGTTAATAAATGAGTCAATATGTAAATGTATGTATATTGAAACGGAAGTATTTTGTATCAGTATTTGTTAGATCGTTAAGATAGATAGATAATCGATACTTGGAAGCCGAGAAAAAGATAAAACTATATAATTTGCAATTGTCACGCAAGTCAATCTGTCTGTCCTGGCGTACTAATTTTAGATAGCAGGGAAAACCAAATTACTGCACCATGCATCAAAAGGTGTGCAAATTAAAGATACGCTGTAAAACATAGTATATGACGTCATTGATTTAGTTCATATAGTAATTTTGGAAAAGGAAACAATGTAAAAAGAGAATTTGATTATGGTAATTATAAAATTTAAAAAACTAAAAAAAAACTATTATAAAATACGTTTGTCGGTACATTGTCAGTGAAAGTTTGAATATTTCGTATTTATCAAACAAGTGACAAGCTATGTTGGGCTTTTGAAAAAAATTTTCGGCGCGTAGGCGCCCTAAAAAATAAGTGCATTTTTAAATAAAATAAATAGATTTCAGTTGAAAACTTCGTCATTTTATGACGGGTGTAGCTAGTTAATAATAATAAACAAGAGAAGTTATATATTGAAGCGACGCTGACATTCAAATTACCTTTATTGACTTCCTGTAAGTGACGTAAGTACTGGACGGCCATTTCCAATATGTCGGCTTTCTCCAGTTTGGTGTATTTCCGGTTCTGTGGGGCAAATTAAAATTAAAAATAATAATAAATGGAAATTAAATGGTACTCTGAAGCAAACTAACATAATCTCTTAAATGGCACTTTACGGACATTATTCACATTTTTTTAAAAAGTTCCTATACACTAAAATGTTTGAGAAGCGCTGCTCTCCTCCAAATATTTTTTTGTGCCAGGAGACAGTTTTGAAAGAAATCAACGGCAGGGGCCCTAAAGATCGCAAGAAATTCATACGACACGGGTCAAGGTGGCATGGACATCGTGCTCATGGTGCCCCCCCCCCTCTTTACGGCCCTGACTGGATGTGATTCGTGATATTATGATGTGATCTGGATTTTCTTTATGAATTTATAATGAAAAATTTACTTTATAGAATTGGTGTGATTATGGGGAACGGAGGATAATCATCTTTATTTTTAGCAACGAAATAACCACTAGCCGATGGGAATTGAAATTACAATAAAACCTGAGTTTCCCCACCAAGAACAAAACAACCAACAAAATGTGTATTCACTTACGTCACGTGTGGGCGTGTGTGGGATCAAGGAGCGTAACTCTGCCAGACTGGCGTTGATTCTCGCTCTTCTGCGTTTCTCCATTGCCGGCTTGGACTGCTGTGAGAACAAATGAGAATAAATTTGACGTTTAAAAATTAATAAAGTCGTTATTAAAAAATTTATATTTCTCAAAGAAGCGACTCTTACGGATGCAGTAGCTACACGCGTATTGCCAATGTGAGGCTAAATGAAAATCAAACTCCATCACAACACTAACATGCTGAACACTGACATGCTGAACACTGACATGCTGAACACTGACATGCTGAGCACTGACATGCTGAACACTGACATGCTAAGCACTGACATGCTGAACACTGACATGCTGAACACTGACATGCTGAACACTGACATGCTGAACACTGACATGCTGAACACTGACATGCTGAGCACTGAAATGCTGAACACTGACATGCTGAGCACTGACATGCTGAACACTGACATGCTGAACACTGACATGCTGAACACTGACATGCTGAACACTGACATGCTGAACACTGACATGCTGAACACGCTCGTAAGTAAGAGATGTGTTTATGTTGACTCAAGTCCATGGGGCCTGCATATAAATCCGGCAAAGTCTTATTTAACACTGACTTAAAGCTCAAATAAAACACCGAATGAATCGTCAAATATTAACACCGAAGGCGTCAATGTATGTATCAACTAACACATCACCGAAAGTATCACCGAATGCGACACCAAATAAATGGATCACAAAATGTATCACCGAATAATCACGAAGTTTAGAACAGGGATGAAGAAGCCATATATATTTAAAAACAATCTCCTATTTGAAGGAAGTTTGATTACCTTGACGCCTGGATCTCCGGCAAGACTCCTGGCATCGCCGGCCTGCCGTCCACGCATTATGACTCGGTGACGCGAGTCAGACAGATAACATGGAAATCTGGAGCAAGGTCCTCCGAGGTCACACGTCACAAAAATTTCTTTAACTGCGACCTAATTTAAACAATAGGCCGCCCCGCGGGTGGGTTTGAAAAATTTTGTTGAAAATCTTTTATCTCGGAAATAGGCCACGGTCATCTAGGGACGAGTTGAACATTTGAAATGAATTAGCGAGACTTGGGCGAGGGCGATTTTTTTTCTGGAGTGGGGGGGGGGAAGGGTGGCTGACCTCGAGCGTCACGGTTGACCCTTGGGTCTCGCCTGGCCAGTGGGCGGACCGCCCCGCGGGGCAAACGAGGACATCTCACAGGTTGGGTAGTCCATGACCCCCCCCCTCCCAGCTCCCCGCCTGTTGATCTGACGGACATTGGAAACTTTCCTTTTGGAGGTGGGGGGGGGAGGCCAAGGGAGGGCGACGACTCAACAAAATTTTGTTTAGACTTTAGACCATACATCCACTGATGAAAGTTTGTCAGAAGCGTAATAAATTTGAGGAAAATCTTATTTTTTATTGTAGCGACAACGGAGCATTAAACTGGTTTAAATTTTAAATCGATATAATGTCTCAAACTTGTCATTTTACTGGTATAAAACTATACACTTCGCGCATATAGTAAACATTGAGTAGTGAAAGTTCACCAATAAAGAAAGACAACTGTTACTAAATGCCGACAAAAACTTTTTAACAAGAGTTTTGTGTCTGTTTTTTTTTAAAGGTCAAACACGAGACAGCAATTTTGTGACGGAGCCGCATTAATTAATATAATATTAGATGACGTTGATTGGTTACAGTAGATAACGGAAGTTGGCGGTAGATAACGGAAGTTGGCGGTAGATAACGGAATTTACGGTAGATAATTTGATGTTAAAGATAAAGGGGGATAACACAACATATCGGTCGATTTCTTTTCAAAAACTATATTATTCATTAACAAAATATTAATTAAAATAATTAAAAGATACATTAAAATGATAAGAGATAATCAAATGGTTTTGTTATTCAAAGCAAAATTGGAACAAAAATTTGATTGGCCTCTTGACTCCATTAGATGTGATGTACCGAGTTATTGCCCTCGACAGACCAACCTGGCCACAAACCAGCCAACCGAACGGTCCGGTCCCTCTAACAACCAGTTGGATTTGGGCATATTGACTGTTTGACTGGCTGACACTTGGGGTTAATGGTGGCCTCTCACAGAGCGTAAAGGAAACGACTATATGAACAGGTTGAGAAACCCTGATCCAAGCGTATAAAACCAGTGCTACTTGGATAGTTCACAAATCTAACATGATTCAAGATTGAACATACGCCGAGGATCGCACTGAACGTGACAGACCATCTCAATGAACGTGACAGACCATCTCAATGAACGTGACAGACAGACCATCTCAATGAACGTGACAGACCATCTCAATGAACGTGACAGACCATCTCAATGAACGTGACAGACCATCTCAATGAACGTGACAGACCAACTCAATGAACGTGACAGACCATCTCAATGAACGTGACAGACCATCTCAATGAACGTGACAGACCATCTCAATGAACGTGACAGACCATCTCAATGAACGTGACAGACCATCTCAATGAACGTGACAGACCATCTCAATGAACGTGACAGACCATCTCAATGAACGTGACAGACCATCTCAATGAACGTGACAGACCATCTCAATGAACGTGACAGACCATCTCAATGAACGTGACAGACCATCTCAATGAACGTGACAGACCATCTCAATGAACGTGACAGACCATCTCAATGAACGTGACAGACCATCTCAATTAACGTTGCCGCCAAAACCGAACACACGAAAACAATTTTTGATCCTTTTATTGACATCTGTTTTTTTTAAAACAGCAGCAGGTTACTTATACAATGGTTTTTATCCCCCCCCCCAACAATTAAGCTTGCTTACCCTGTATTTTCTTACATCCGGTCACGTGCAAGGGCGGCCATTACTGTACATAATTTAAGCCGTATCACGAACACAAGGGGACCCCGGCTATTAGAGACACAATGTGTTTAAACACCGGGTCAGACACTGATCCCCCCACACCCCAAAGCCATTATTGACACGGGCAGGTAAGTGAGCTTTGCGGCACTCGATGATTTCCCTTGATAATATAAAAAATAAAATGAACTGTACACTCATTTTCTACCCCATTTCTTTCTCCATTCTTTGAAATCTAAACCGCGCGGGATTGTATTGAACCTTACATTTTGATGGCTTGGCTCAAGTGGTCTTGGTTTAACGGAGTGGTGAAAACGGTTTGGAGCCTTTCCGTAAAATGGCGCGCGCATGTGTGTGTGTGATCATGTAGGGGTGGGGGTGGAACCAAATGGCCGGAACCCATTGAACGCTTTAGCGCGATGACTGCCCCTTACAAAGCCAGTGCCTACCATTGGGATATATTAGTCTTCACCGAATCGTGGGAATGAAAGTTGGTAGGTTTGGCTATTTCAGTTGCAATCACAGGTTATGGGGGTCTGGGGGTGGGGATTGGTCAATGGGGGCGGGGCTAGTGACCCTTGATATATACTAATTACAATTGTACACCATCAACCCCCTTTTTTAAAAAAAAAGAGAAAAAATGTATCTATAAGTTACATCCCAGATTTATGACATCCTTGAAACGGTCTTAGAAAATAACTTTGTACATTGTAACAAAGGCTTGCGAAAGTTAAAATAAATCGATATATAATTGTAAAAAAATTTTTGTTAATAATTTTTTTTTAAAAAATTCTTTGGGGGTGGGGGGGGGGAGAGTTCTAATTGTAGAATCAATTTGACTAACCGACTTATAAAGTGACCACTTATCAATTTCGATTCACATCCATTATAATGTTGTTGTTTGTTTCATTTCTCTTGATCTGATGATTTATTTTTACAATTTATTTATTTTACTGAAATCTTGCGAGTCGAGATGAATTTGCCAACATCATTTTTTTATATTTTTGTTAATGCATATATTGGTAAGGCAGGGCAATTGCGGGGCCCTATGCGGCTTAGTATGCGAAACGGATTGCGTGGGGCCCAGTCTGGGTATAATGAATTAATAAGCAATTAATTAATAAGGAATTAATACGGAAAATAAAAGAAAGTTAAGATAAGCGGAGCCTATGAAAGTGCGGGGCCCACTGCGGCCGCATAGCTTGCAGTGGCCTAAGACCGGCCCTGTGGTAAGGGAACCGAGTAGATAAATAAAGAAAAGAAGCACAATATATATATCCCCGAGGGACAAGCTACCCTAAAAATCCCCACCTCTGTGGGGGGCGGGGGGGGGAGGCTATAACGGAGATCAGACATCTCGCTGGGGTCCCGGGTCCTGCTAGTGTCAGGTGTCTGAGGAAGGTGACAAGTGTGGGCTTGGCGTCGTGGCTGGCAGACAACCTGCTCCCGGAGTCCATCTATTTCAGATGTTATGACCTGTGAGTTATGGGACTTGGACCGTATCAGAAACACGTGTACGACTATTGCTGCTTAGACACGACTTAGTATCAAGTGGTTCTCAACCTGTGGGAGATCTAAGACCAAACCTCAACCCCACCCCTTCCCCCAGCCCAACCCGAGATCACTCTTCAAAATCTTACGTTTAATTCTTTCAGTCGTCAAAGTTAAATTTATTCTTATTGAAAACACAACAACATCAATAACATTTAAAAAAATAGAATAAACTACTTTACTTTACAAACTCTTATATATATGGGGCCGTCCATAAATGACGTCACGCGATTTTAGCTGATTTTAACACCCCCCCCTATTTCTCCCCCCTACCTCACACTTCGTCACAAAAACGTATACCTCCCCTCCAATATAACGTCACAAAGCCTTGAACCACCCCCCCCCTAAAAGCTGTATTTTCTAATTGATAATTAGCATGTTGCAAATTACTTTTTTGTCATTTAAATTAAATATGTATTTAGTGTAAGTCTGCACTCTAATATCGTAACACGTGTAAAGCCATTGAAAATTTCATTAAATAAATTGCAAGCAATCAAATATTTAAGTGGAACTTTTATTTAAAGTGGCGCATTTTGATGTGACGTCACTTTTTTAAACACCCCCCTCCCCTACTTCACACATCGTCACAAATCCGTGACCCCCCCCCCAGGCACGTGACGTCATTTATGGACGGCCCTTATTACGTAATGATAAAAAGGAGTGTAAAAATGGAGTTCAATTATAAAATATTGAACAATTGGTGCGCAATTCTACAATAAATATTATGCTGTGACGTATGGTGTGTACACATTGTACAGATGATGCAGCTCAGTAAAACAAAAAGTTGGGGTGGGGTGGGGTCCTCTCACGGCTGATCATCTCGTCCATCGTCCAAAACAAGTCATCTTTCCTGTGACACTTGTCTCCCCCTGGTCAAGATGCCGTGACCTGGTCTCTCCCCCCCCCCACCATCATGTGTCATCGAGTGGTCAAGTACCGACGGGTCAGCTCAGGGTAAGACATTCTGGCCTAGCGGAGAGTTTTTACTGTTGTTAAATGACCCAAAGGTTAGGCCCTTGGGCAACACTTAAGGTAGTCGACATGATACCCGGGGTCTCACGACCAACCAGCACCACGCCCATCCCTTGCAAGGCCCGGTGCTGCGGTCAATTTGTGGTCATCGATGGTCCAAGTTGGATAAAAACAGTTTGACGTCATGGGTTAGGCGGAAAGAGGATCAGGAGCGTCTCCAGAAGAAGAAAAAAACTGAATGAAATTCAGTTTCGTATACCTCCTGGCTTTTAGTGCAACATTAGGTGAGCCTCCATCCCCCCCTCTCTCCCCACCACTTGTACGAAAAAAACAGCAACTAGTGAACACTCGAACTGATATAGGTCACAAACTGTTGGTATCCAGTATAAATGCCACCAGTTAATCAGTTAGTGTTGGTTGTAGGGTCAAAGTGAAAAAAGTAGTTACTGTTGTACTGGGTATCACGTCAAAAGGGCGAAACAATAAGAGCGAAAACAAAAAAGGCGAAACAATATGAGCGAAAAATGAAAAAGGCGAAAGCCAAAAAAGGCGAAGATAAAAACGGCGAAAGGCGAAAACAATTAAGGCGAAAGATAAAAATGCGAAATCATGTCAGGGTTAGGGTTAGGGTTAGAATTTCCTGAGCTCATAACTTTAAACTTTTTTGTTTTCACTTTTTTATTTTCGCCTTTTTTGTTATCGCTTATTTTGGCTTTCGCCTTTTTTTACTTTCGCTATTTTTGTTTTCGCCCTTTTGACGTCACTCTTTTTGTTTTCGCCCTTTTTGCTCGCTTTTTGACATGTAACCGTTGTACTGTGGTTGTATCGCTGAAAGGAATGCAAACAAAAGTTAAATAAATGTTCCATCTTTCTTTAAAATTGATTGATTTATTTTTGTTTAATTTCCTGTACAACATCTTTGTGTAGTGTATTGTAAAAAAATGATTGAATTACTTTATAAATATATAATCGCTTTAGTTTGAAAGATTTAAAAAAAAATTTTTTTTAAAAAAAAACATTTTTAATACCCACTCTCAGGATACATACATTCTGTCTACGCACAATGAACTTAGCGAAAGATTCGCGTGTGCGAACAACAACAAAAACCAACAATTTACGCCCGACACTATGGACTTAATTCTTCCTACTTGTACAAGTTCTATCTACGCCCAGGTATTCGACTTACTTTACCTTACCCGGCCCTACCCTAAAACCCGACTTTCCAACTAACATCCACATCGCCACGTCCACAAACCTCCACAACCCGACGGCCACAAAACCCCCACAACTCGACGGCCACAAAACCTCAAATTCCCGATGGCCACAAAAACTCCAAAACCCAATGGCCACAAAACCTCCACAACCCGTCGGCCACTAAACCCCCAGAACCCGATGGCCAGAAAAGCCCCACAACCTGAAGGCCGCATTCTCCGAGACGGCATCAAGTAACGGCTTCAGCATAAACGACCAGGTGCTAATGTGGACTGTGCTGTGTGGCTATTCGAGAACACCAAAGAGGGCGGGGACGGGGTGGTTGGTTGTTACAAGCGCCGAGGTTCTTAATACGTTGCCGCCCCTGCCTTCATTCAAGACATACAATGGAACTCTCCACTGTCGTTTTTTTTAAATTTCTGGTCCAGGACTGTGTTTGTGGTTTTTCTCTGAAGTTTTTTTTGAACAGAACACGACGTGACGTGGAGAAAGTTAGAGTCACCTGCCCCTTGAGTCCCTCCTTAGCGCCTCCCTCCCAGCTGTAACAAGAGGGGGGTCTGTGAGGGTCGGTCAAGTCTTATTAGCCGTAACCTTGGCTCACACTTCCACCAACACACCCCCGTCCTTCTCACCCCCCCCCCACCAACCAGATGTTGGTCAAATGAAATCAGTGAGGTCGTTGACGTTTTGATCTCTCGGGTCTCTAAACTGGTGGACATGAAAACAAAATTTCCTGAAAAACACAATTAGCATACCTCTATACACCCGCATATGTAGACTGAAACACACACGCATAAACATAAGATCTTAATCGAAAAAAAATAAAAATAAATAAAGGAAAGGATTTGTTAATTGTTTCATGTTGATATAAAATTGACATAAGGCTTCAGTAGACTGTCAGAGGTCAATAGGCTGTAGTTAGATGGTCAGTGGTTAATGGGCAAGAGGCCGTGATCAGATGGTTAGAAGTCAATAGACAGTGATTATATGGTCAGCAGTGGCCATTTTTGAAACATTCACAGAGATTTATAATTCTTGTTTTGTGGGTGGGTGCCATTTTGGGCTGCAAACAGCCAGCCGCGCCCCGGGTAACCCAAACTCGTTCTACGCCACTGTCAGTTGTTTTTGTTTTTTTAAACGGACTCAACGAGACGAAAGGTGTCTGTGATTACCGTGAACTCTGTCCCCTGTCCAACCATTTATTTACACGACCAAATCCAAACCCCTCATCCGCTACTCTCGATGAACTTCTCTCGATCTCCTTTAGCGGACATTTGCAAATTTGCCGGCCACTCTTGGTGCAACAATGTGCAATTATCCCCCCTGCCAGGGGAAACCCCAAACGAACTAAGCGGGCGTAACCGATGCCCATTAAGGCTGTACGGGGAGATAACCCGAGGGATGTATGGGATAAGTGTCAGGGAGGGATTAGAGAAGCCAGGGGCGGCGACTCGGATCATTCGCCTGCAGTCGACCATGGGATTGGGTGGTGGGGAGGGGTAAGGTCACGGTATTACAACAATGATCAAGGGATTTAGGGATTAAAGAGCAGACGAACCGCAAATGAGATCTTTGGTCGTCTGGAAGCTTGTGGTAATTGAGTTGTCATGCGCGCTGTCCAAAGGCGGAAGTGGCGGCTACAAGCATGACGGGTAAATAAAACATGTAAAAAGATATAAACATAAAAACTGTTACGAAGTAAAAGTAAACGAAAATATTGACTTACTGGCGTAGTTCAGACAATGTTCGGTATTATGTCTATATCAAGCAATAAAAGTTATTGTCTAGAAATGCGCACCAAACTTGCGCACCGTCTCAGCTGCATATTATGGACAAAGATATTTAAATAATCTTTTTAAGAAATGAAGATTTGATGAGCACCACACTTGCGCACCATTTTAGCTGTTTTATTGAGCATTTATTGCTGCACACTCTTTTAAAAAAAAGAATTGTTGTTTAGTATTCGAAGAAAGTTCAATATCTTGATTACGATTTTTGTGAGTGTGTTTATAACGAAATGTCCTGACTTTCCCCAAATATATTGAGTCTTTGTAAATCAGGAAGGCTGATAGTCTAATACAAGAATCACATAGAACAGGACGGCGATATAGCTTTTAAATAAAATACAAGATACACCAACAAATTGTGTAATCAAAACAATAAATTAAAGTTTTATTACTAGACTAATACACAAGCATTTCTTAACAATAGAACAAAACATACAAAAAAGCAGACAGATAAGACAAATAATAGACACAGAAGGAACAACACAAACTGACAACAAAGAGATTGTAAAAACTTTTGAAAAATACTATACACAACTTTTTGCAACTGAACAAACTGATGCAAATATACAGGTTCAGTACACAAAAATTACAAAAGCACTGCAGGATGATCAAACAAAGGAAATGAACAAACCATTTACTCTACAGGACATGAAAGTGACACTACACAACATGAATAAAAACAAAACACCTGGACCAGATGGACTAACAACAGAGTTTTACAACTTCTTTTTTACAACACTGGGCCCAATATTACATGCAACTTTAGAAGAAGCTTACAACAACATGGAGCTACCAAATTCAATGAACACTTCATACATCACACTTCTACCAAAGAAAGACACAGACAAAACACAACTTAAAAATTACAGGCCCGATATCATTACTCAACACAGATTATAAAATTCTTACTAAAACATTAGCCAATAAACTAAAACCACATTTAAATACTCTCATTCATGTCAATCAACAATGCAGCATTAAAGGCAGGGGACATCAACAACCACAATCATTTAATCAGAGACATTATTCAATATACAAGTGAAAAACAAATTCAAACATGCATATTATCACTAGACCAGGAAAAAGCCTTTGACAGGGTAGACCATGCATACCTTCACAAGATATTACAACACAATAAATTAGGGGAGTATTTTTGTAATTGGGTTAAAATTCTATACAGAACGCCTATCAGCAATCTGATAATAAATAATATAATTTCAAAAAACATTGCAATTAAAAGATCAGTTAGACAAGGGTGTCCTTTATCCCCTTATCTATATATTCTATCCTTTGAACCACTTCTAGAGAAAATCAGAATGGAGAAAAACATTACAGGAATAGGGATCCCTGGAGCCAGAGATATTAAAGTGATTGCTTATGCAGATGACACGGTATTTTTCCCCACAAATGATAGGTCAATTCACAAAATAATTTCAATTTTTCAAGATTTTGGAAAAGGTAGTGGGTCCAAGATTAATGTAAACAAATCTGAAATTATGGGGATAGGTAAGTGGCAAGATAGACTAGATTTCCCCTTAGGCATAATTAGGAAGGAGAGTCTTAGAATTTATGGGATCTTTTATTCCAATAATCAAACACAGACAAACATTGAAATATGGAGGAATATTGAACTATCAATTAAACAAATTATTGACAGAAACAAATACACAGCACAGACAATTTTTGGAAGGAGCACAATTATAAACACATATGTCATCCCCAAAACAATATATACAGGAACAATATGGGAACCGCCACCAATAATATTAAAAGAAATTAACTCACACATAACTAAATACATATTCCAAGGAACAATACACAATATCAAACATACAACACTAATACAATCTAAGCTAAATGGAGGAATAAACTTGCAAGACATACAAACAAAAATACAAGCACTCAGAATAAAATTTATAGGACAAGCCATTAAAAAAAGATCAGAAAATACATTCACACATTATTACTTAGGAATCAGAATAGGACATTTAATAGCAATTGATAACAGCACTGCACATTACATGGGTAGAAATCAATCACAATTTCATACAGCATGCATCAAAGCAATAAAAGGTAATGAAGAAGTATTACACAAAACAACCAAAGAAATATATACACATTTAATAAAAAGACAAGCAACACCTCTGAACAATAGAATTAAATGGACACAAGTTTATGGAATTACAAACACTGAGGAAACTTTTAAAAATACACATATCAAAGAAATACCAAATAAAGAAAAAGAAATAACATACAGACTAATTTACAATACAACACCAGTCTCATCAAGAAATTATAAAGACAGAGGGGCAAGAATAGGCTGTCCACTCTGTAGGTCAGGAGCTGATGAGACTGAACAACATTTATATCTCACATGCAATACAATTTTACAAACTAAAAACACACTCCAACAATTCATACAAGCAGGCACAATACACAAGGTAGATATAGACAAAGCAATAACACTAAACATAATACCAGACTCTATAAACAAGAAACAACAAACAATAAGCTTAAAAATACTTTCAAAGTACAGAAAACACATATGGCATCACAGACTTAAGGCTTTTTTCCATAACCACAGTTACACAAACATAACATTAGAACACATGTTTAGACAAACAATTCAAAACATGATATTAAACATAACAGAAGATAATTAAGGTTTTTACGTTTAAGAAATAATATATAATGTACATTTTATTTGTTATAATCAAATATTTGTATTTTATTTTATTTGTCAATTCATATAAAATATGTATGTAATTTAAAATAATTTTTAAAAAAAAATTAAAAAATAAAATAAAATTATAAAAAAAAGATATTTTATCAAAGTGGCATGCCATTTGATCTCGTTCGCTACAATAAAGGTTACAATGTAAATGAAAAAAAAATGATTGAAAATAAAAATATCCGTGTATGTATGAAGTAGAACCTATAATGTAAATAAATAAATATGCTTTCCCTTTTCGCTGGAATAAAAAAATAAACAGAAACTGGAGAAAAAGAAAAGAAAAAAAAAGAAAAGTCTTTATTGAAGTGGCCAGCCACTTTGCTTCGGTCCCTATATTTAGGGATAAAATGACAATAAAATGCAATGATATTCGTAACTGTAACCTATAGTACCAATTAATACGCCAACCCCCCAAAAGTCTATTTTATGCTCTTTTTCTATTTCTAATGTTTTATAAAATTGAACATAGAAACTAAATCAATATAATTTTAAAAAAATATTTTAAAAAAATAAAAAAATACTCAAGTAGATGTTTCGGCTAATGTCTTCGTCAGTACAAATAACTTACACAAGTATTGAAACATTATATTTACATTATATAAGACATTCTATTCTATATCCTAGAAAAATAATTAGGTAGAGATAAAAAAATAATATAAAAAAAAACATACCGGCCAGAGGCGTCACTAGGGTTGGTGTCACCCGGGGCGGTAGCTCATGGTGTCACCCCCTCACGACTTACCTCATAGAATTTCTTCCAGTGCCAAATAACTGAAACATACTGAATTTTTACATGTTGGTGTCACCCCTTGTGATGGTGTCACCCGGGGCGGCCCGCACCCCCTAGTGACGTCACGGATACCAGCGAGCCCCAGGAGAGTCTGTGTGAGAATCCTTGTTTGTTTATTCACAGTCTGAGGTGTTTTACTAACTTCTTGACACTAGGGAACAAGCCAGTCGGAAAGTGGTTCCTGCAATACCACCGTCAAGTTATATCATTTCCCTCCACACACAAATATGCACAGTTCACCCACATATACATACACGTCACAAGTTATAATCCACCCCACATTCACACATACACCTAATAATTGTTCGACTCAATCCCAAACAAATATCGCGATCAACTCATTTCTCATGAATTCTACTGCCCCCAAAAACGGAAATTCCAGATGAGAAATCCGCCAGATGAAGAAAGCCGTACGGAACTGATTGACAAGGACAACGTGAACATAGACCTGAATATCCAAAAGTCGTGTGTTGGAGCTTGTTGGTGGCTCTGTTGAGAACGTTTGGATTTATTATTTGTGTACGCGTGGTCTGTTTAAGCCTTCAGAACGGATGGATACCAGCGTAGTAGGGATGGAAACCAGCCAGAGGCGTCACTAGAAAAGGTGGCACCATCACAAGAGGTGACACCAAAAATGTAAAATTCTGTATGTCCCCGTTAAGTGGCACTGGCAGACTCGGAGGAGGTCCATGGGGCAGGTCGTGAGAGGGTGACAGTGACAGCGTGAGCTATCGGCTTGGGTGTTTCCAACCCTAGTGACGCCCCTGATACCAGCGTAATAGAGAAGATCACCATCATCAGTCTATACACACCCCTGACCAGTAAAGAACCTCTGCATTTACTTATAGAATAGAAGCAGCCCGTGCACTGTTAGGGTACATTTACTCCTGGCACAGAACCGCTGGATAAAATCATCCAAAAGTAAACATCTCTCCTTCTCTCTCGGGTGATCTGATAACATTCAGCAGTGGAACGGGCCAAGGGTAATCACCATATCACAGCTCACCGTTTTCAGCACGACTTATTTTCCCCCCTTTAATTAACCACTTCAGCTGTCTTTGTCGGGGCGAGACCGCCACCACCACCACCACCACCACCACCTCTAGCCCTTTCATCATTCTCTGCCGTAAACACATGATGGGAACCCCTGTGTCCCATGAAGTGCCCCCTTTTCACGCCCGGACATTGAGGACACCAGTGATTACAACTTTCAAAAATCGTGCGCACCACCATTAAAGGTCTAAGGCTAAGGGGCCCAAGTTGTGCGCGTCCGTACAGGCGAGCAAAATTTTGTTTATTGTTTTTTAAACACACAACTCTCTCTCTCTCTCTCTCCTCTCTCTCGCTCTTTCTAAGCATCACTCACTGGTCTGTTGGTTTGGCGACTACTGACTATAGTAGTGGTGTCGGTATGTCAAAGAAAGTTGGCTTCCTTTCATCAGGAGTGGCCTTTGGGGGGTGGCAGCTGGGGCAATAGCCCCAGGCCCCGAACGTAGGGGGGGTCCCTGCGTTTCAGACTTGAGACTATATTTTAGTAACAAAAGAGCAGGCAGATATTGCACTACTGAGTTTGCGCAAGAATTGATCTAATTCAGGGGGGCCCCGCGGGGTCATTGTTGCACCAGGCCTCACACGTACTTAACGCCGCCTCTGCCTTTCATATGAAACATCAAACACTGCCTCTCTTTCCTGTCAAGCCTTGTCGCCGAGATGGCTGCTCCCCCCCCCTTTCTCTCAATATCAACAGTGCCCTTGATTAACCTGAGCCTATTACGTCATTTTCCCTAACTCGAAAACTCCTTAAGTCGAATTTTTGTTTCGGGTCCCTTTGAGTTCGACTTAGAGATTTCCGACTGTAATGACATTTTTCATATACTCTAATAGAAATATGTATATATATATATATATTTATATACATTTACTAAACAACTCAAGGCTGAAATCCTCACTGTTCAGCTTATAAATACCAAAAGGTAAAAATACAACAGTTTTTTTTTCTGCTTTCAATTTAATAATATTGTCATCATGAAAAAAGAGATATGATTTTTTTTAAAGTTGGATTCAGTGTTAAAAATGAAGCAGGAGAATCCTAATACTTCATTGACATTGTATCCCTAATTGAATACAACAGTTGTTTTTTGTTGGTGGGGTTTTTTTTTGTCTTTTTTATATTCTTGTATATTCTTTTTTATATTTTATTAAATCAGAATTTTTAAACTAGCCATTGAAAATAAATATGTTTTAAATATCTATTTAAATCAGTGCTTCTCAAACTTTTTCCTATGACGGACCGGCATGAATTTTTACCATTGCTCCACGGACCGGTGCACCATTTTCCGTACTGATGTGATTTCCCCAGTACTGACGTGATAGCAAAATGAGCCCTTACATGGCTTAAAGCCCAACAAGATTAAGCATGAATTCGGTTTGTTTTTGCTACATGTCATCGAACAATTTTGAACAAGAATAAAATTAAACCTTGATTGCTTAATGCTCATGTACGATCGTCTTCATTTTGTATAGAAATGTGTTATTACCTATACAAGCCCGAATCGATTACAAACTGGCTGTTCTCTGTCACAACTTCTTTTCTGACTCATCCCCTTCCTATCTTAATGAACTTCTGTCGGTCTACTCACCCAGTCGTCAGCTACGCTCTTCTGCAGACACACGTATTCTCTGTGTTCCTAAGACACGAACTAAATTTTTTGACAAAAGGCCTTTCTCATTTTGTGCAGCCAAACAATGGAATTCTCTACCATTACACATCTGTAGTATTCCAACTACCAAGTCCTTCAAGACTGCACTTAAGATCCATCTTTTCAAAATGTATTTACAAAATTAAAGAAACAATATTTCTTTTAATAATTAACGTAGCTTATGTGTAACGTACTGTAATTTATGTTGTTATTATGATATGAATGGTTATTTAATTATTATATGTATGTTATGATCTCCATGTAAAGCGCTGTGAGCCCGGTTACTTGCTGGGATACAGTGCTGCATAAATTATCAATGTATTATTACTATTATTATTATTAATGGCAGCCATCGTTATTGTTTCAATTGTTTTTAAATTGAAAGTATTTTAATAAATTTATATCCCCACATAAGTCTACTTTTTGTTAAAGAGATTTTTTTTTGTTGTTGTTTTTTTTTGTTTTGTGAGCTCATATTAACTGTCCTATTTATTCTTTAAAGCCCGTTATTATAACTGTTATCAAACAATTCCTTATTTAACATGTTGTCACATTTGCAGTTCCTCTCTAATCATATGTGACTGAGCCGTAAGCCCGCAATTCATTTTATTCATTATAATTAAATAGAAAAATATTGTATTAACAAAAAACATTGTAGTGACAAAAAACATCAAGACACATAATAACACGATATCTAACATTGATTAACACACTTGTTATAAGATGTCTAAAGTCTCCTCCAAGCTAGTGGTTTTATTAACACTTGTTATAAAAAGGTAATATCTTCAGAATTTGTTTTATAGTTTTACACATCTTAAAATTATCAGTATGTAGTTGTGTGGACATGTAGCTAATTGTGTTGACATTTTTTTCTAAGTTCAAGTTATTAATCTTAGAAAATATCAGAAATATAGCATGAAATAAGGACCTGATTGTGTGGTTATTGCATTTAGTGTTAACCACTTGGTAGGGGAATCATTGCATTCATCGACAATGTGTCCCCAATTATAGGGATCGAGGTAAAGTGGCGTGCCACTTGGATAACCTAATTTGGAGAGCCCAAATGTACATAAGATATACTATGTTATAATTAGAGATATGTATAAACAACACTTATCGTATTTTTTAAATAGTTTTCTAAATTTCAAATATATACAATTTTAAAATCTATGTGTCAAACCAAATAAATAATTGTAACATTAGTCTACCGTACTATAAATAAAGCTTGAAGTGACAAAAATATTTGCCTCCCTTAATTGTAAATTAATTATTTTTTTAAAGTTGAATAAAATTATTTAACAACTCATCTTGGCACAAAATGCTTGTCAAGAAAAACGCGATACTAAATAATAAGTACTGGTGCTATAGGCCTATGTGGTGCAGTGCTGATGGGATATATATTTTGTTTGTAAGAAATCAATTTTAATAAAGAAAGAACCATTGCATACATTGGTGTTGTATCTCTATTTAAAGTGGTTGAAATTAAATGGCGGGCCACTTACAACAAATAGAAAGTTTTTTTGTTTGTTTTTTAATTATTTTTTTTAAAAATCGTAAACACATTCTAATATATAGAAATAGCTTGAACAAAGAACACAAACTTTTGCTAATTAAAAAGCGGGGGTAGGGGCTTACTAGCCAGTAATATTGAAATCGTATCCGCAACTGTATAGGTCGATATCAAGTGGCGTGCCACTTGAATAAAATAGAATGTCTTTCTTTTTGTTGTTGTCGATAGTATGCATATTTTTAAATCCCTTGTATTAACTTCACCGCCGTCTCTCTGTCTGTCGTCATCTCATGGGCGGGAGGGCGGAAAAACAAAAGTAAAAAATGACCCACTTCCCGTGATCCGATCGAGCTGAAATTTGGCACACGGACCCGTCTGACCTAACAATGCATCGTATCAAAATTTCAGATCGATCGAACGTACCGTAATTAAATTAATGCATTTTTAGTTTATCCTTATATGAGGTATGTAATTCAAATTCACTGTTTGTTATTGTTTTTTTCCACGTGAAAGTTTGAGTTGACGCGTTGAGGCGACCCATCGAAGCACCGGGGCACTTTTGTTTACATTTTACGTGTCACGCTGAGCTCGGTCAAGCGAATCGGTGACCAGACTTTTCCCCTCTCACCCTCCTCCCCAGGGTTATGAAGCAAAGTTGAGTTAAGACAGATTCAGTCTGTAAATGTTTGAAAATAATCAATACTGTTAGTTATGTCTCATATATAAGGGATTTATAGTCAAAAACTTTGTTTTTACGGGTTTGTTTTATTATTATATACAGCCAGAACTAAGAATACGAATATGAGTTAATAAAAAATATAACAGTTTATTACAGTAATAATGAGGCGTATAATCAACTTATTTTCTTACGTATTTATTTATCTGTTTTGTTCGTATTATTTTCTATAGTTTATATTTTATATCTATTGTCGCTAACGAAAGTTCCCGGAGTGGATGGACACAGGAGAAAGTCCCTTGGCGTGTGCACCTTTCAATCGGCGGCACCGATATTGTGGAAAAATCTTCAGAAATTTTCGAAAGAGAGTGAAAACAAAGACATTTTAAAGAAAAACATTCAGAATTTTTAAAAATTTATTTGATAGAGTTTTGAAAACAAGAGCGCAGCTAACATTGATAGTGTTCAGTGTTAGCACTATAGAAGTAGGCCTAGAAGAAAGCATTCATTCATTCCTAACGATTGGGATTAAATGTTTGTTTATCATAGAAACGTACAAAGTAATTTTTGTTCAGACCATATATCAAAGTGCGCAAATCTGGTGTGCATTTCTTGGCAGAAATGAACAAGTTTTTTTATTATTGTTAGTCCCCACAGACAAATTTGTTTTTGTTCCCCTTTCTTCCAAATTTCACCGTAAAGTGCATAAACTAACAAAGAAGCAGTGGCGTACCTAGTGAAAGTGCCGCCCCGGGGCGGACTAACATTTTGCCACCCCCACCACCTTTTCGCCAAAAAAAATGCCACCCCTCCGTGAAAAGGGGAAAAAAGGTCGCACGGGGTTTTCCTATACGTCACTGAAGAGACAAAGCGTACGCTCTCGCCAATCTTTGTTATGCCCCCTTTAAATTTTTGTTTGTACTCGGTAGCCCCCCCCCCTGTATTTATTCCATAGATGTAAACCGGAACTTTTTCTCTTCATCTTTCACTGCCCTCCTCTTTCTTGTCCAGAAATCTCAAGGATGAGTAACTCAGGCTCATTCGTTTTGGTGTCTTGTCTCCACTCCACTTACCAGGCAAGGACAGCAATCGAAGCAACTGGAGTTTCGATAGCGCATTATGGTATTTTTAAAGCCTCTTTTTAATTAATAAATTTTTTAATGACGTCACACAACAAATCAATATAATCTCGAACCAGTAACAATACTAATACTATGTCGATCAAACTCGCTTTCTTTGCGCTAATTTTTATACTTCGTTGGCTTCCCTTCCACAACTGGTGGACACGACAGAAAACAGATCAGACGCCGCGATGAGGAACGGCACCAACCAAGCGTGAACGAGTACGAGGTAATGTGGCCACTCACATAACGGTCAATAAACTGAGGGGGAGGGGGGAGAAGGACGGACGACGCTAGGAGGTCAAGTCTATTGTCCGCCCTGGACGGTCCGGGACGATGACCTGAATTGTCCGTTCTCATTTAACCTCGACCTCTGGCGAGGCCACCACCACCAACGCTATCTCTCCACCCCATGATGGCGAAGTCTGTATACACTCATACACCGACCGTTCTTCTGTTTAGAAACTGCGGTACAGAGATGGATCAGGTTTCTGAGGGCCAAGGGTGGACCATTTTCGAAGAACTTTTCTTTCACTTTCACGTTACAAAAATAAAATTAAAAAAAGTTTTTTTTAAAAAAAATGTGGACGACGACTACGGGCTTGACCCAGAGCAATGGAAGAAAAGAAGTATAACTTGTTCAACAGGAGAGAGGGGAACGTTTTAATTTAGAAAGTCCTTGAACATTTCTTAGGGACGTGAAGAGCGGCCGAGCAGACGAGAAGGTGAGCACTGAATGTAGACAAAGGATTTGAATTTAATGGAGGTGAAACTTTTGATATTTTTTATTGGATTAATTTTCAAAGAAAAAGAAAGTCTGCACATACATTGTATGCTTTCTATTTTTATTGCGTCCCTGAAACTGAGAGTCTTCCTTTTTTTTCCTTCTGATATTTAGTTTTCAAATCTTAAAAATTTGAATTAAATTCCAACAATACATACTTATCAGATACTGGTTTAAATTAAAGCTTACTTTAACCAGCAGAAAAACAATTTACAAAATAAATTCGCCTGTACTTTTCGCCAACTTTTTGAGGCCCCTACCCTATTAACTCGTGCACTATTCCCGGTCTGTATATGTCGGCAACGCTTCCGGATCAGTCGTCAAAATTTTTCAAAACGCTCGTAAACACGTTTTCTGACTTGCTAGAGTGCTGAAATTTTCACAGTAGTTTTGACTTGTGGGGAGGATTAAGCTATTACATCTTCAGATCGATCGAATGTACCGTAATTAAATTAATGCATTTTTAGTTTATCTCTATATGTAGCGGCCAGCTTTTGTTGACTTTTTATGCGTCACGCTGAGTTAAGTTCAGCCATCCGTGACCAAACCTTTTCCCTGCCCCTCCGTTTTACAACAAAGGGGATTTAAGGCAATCTCTGTAAATGTTTAACGCGTTTAAGCACGATCAATACTTTTTAGTTATGTCTCATATATAAGGGATTTATAGTCAAAAACTTTGTTTTTACAGGGTTGTTTAATTGAATCCTTTTTTATATTAACTTCACCGCCGTCTTTTGGGTTCGCAGGCGGTCGGGTCGGTCAGGCGGAAAAACAAAAGTAAAAAATGACAATGGGGATTTTCTTTCAGATCTTTTTTGAATCTCTCATCGATTCCTTCCCAAGTATAATAAACCTAAGGTGAGTTTAACTATCTACTGAAATTTTCAACAGATCTAAAGAATATTAATGTCAGTTAAATCTGACGGAAATCTAAAACAAAAGGAACATTGCGAAATGATATTAATTTGAAAGTTTAGCCATTTCCTGATTTTCATTAGACAAGGAGAGAAATAAATAAATAAGGAAAGGAGTTAAAAATGTGTAAGTTTATAGTTATAGAAAATTTCAAATTTTGCTCACAAATTTCGTTTTAGATGAACTTGGCTAACACTAACATTACATTTAACAGGACTTCAAGTCAAGAAAAGGGTCATCAAATCAACAGTACCACCCCATGACGATGTCTAAGCAGAAATAGAATGGCAAACAATTTACCATAAACAGAAATTTTCAATTTACAGATCATCGCCGGCTTGATTTTCGATGTCGAGGATCAAGAAGGAAAAAAGCTGAGATAATGCAATTTATCGTTTAAAATTATAAATACTTCAAAAAATAGTTTCTGAATCTTTATGAAATTGCAAACTTTTTTAAATAAAATTTTTAAAGAGTTTAAATTTTCATGAATTAAATTAAGTTTTACAAATCTTTTGTTAACGCATAAAAGTAGAAAATAAAGTGAACAAAAAAACTTTTTTAAAAAGATGAGGCCCAGCTGATGTGAGTAATATAGAATCTCACATGAAAAAGCAGAAAATATTTTTTTAGTCACAAACTAAGTAGTCACACTCAGAACTTTTGTGTTAGTTGATCAAATTTTATATCTCACATTAAATCCCACAATAAATATCAATAAAACTTAGAGTTCTGAGTCCCCCTGTGTGACTGCTTAGTTTGTGACAAAAACATTATTTTCTGCTTTTTCATGATCTACATTCCTCACTGCCTCATCTTTTTTAAAAAGTTTTTTTTGTTCATTTCATTCTTTCCTAGGGAAACACTTTGATCACATCTTGATTATCAATGTTACTAAACACATCTGCTTCCTTACATAACTGAGAGCATGCATCCAGCCTGTAACAGAGAGCATGCATCCAGCCTGTAACAGAGAGCATGCATCCAGCCTGTAACAGAGAGCATGCATCCAGCCTGTAACAGAGAGCATGCATCCAGCCTGTAACAGAGAGCATGCATCCAGCCTGTAACAGAGAGCATGCATCCAGCCTGTAACAGAGAGCATGCATCCAGCCTGTAACAGAGAGCATGCATCCAGCCTGTAACAGAGAGCATGCATCCAGCCTGTAACAGAGAGCATGCATCCAGCCTGTAACAGAGAGCATGCATCCAGCCTGTAACACAGAGAGAGAGAGAGACAAGGACCAATATCGTTGTGAAAATCTGTCTTTTGATCGTGCAAGCCAACGCCCAAAATATTACAAGTATGAGTATAAGCGGCAGCTCTTGTTTCAGGCAGTACAAAAAATGACATCTCATGAGTAAGTAAGGAAACTTTAGGTCTCAAAGTGGCTAACACTGCTACAAAAAATTTAATTTGATTTGACACTATTTAAAACTAAAAATTTTCTTGTCTGAATCTTATCTATACAGGCGCTCCTTCTATACAGAAGATAATTGCGTCACAAGTTTTATTTAGCCACCACTAACGAGCAAGGGATTGTGTGGCCAGCACAATACCCCGGGGGCCATGGCGGCACCGAGAATAAAACCCGCGACTCTCTTAAACAAATAACCACTCATGCAAGAGTACAAGACATGTACTCCTATGACCTATATATTCATGCTGACATATTGAGTGTCAGTCAATGATAACAGAGAGGACACTTTTTGGGGTAACATTTTGTCACAAAGTTTAATTTTTCTCTTAAAAATTATGGAAATAAAATTTAATCAATGAAGGTTCATTATTATGTACAAAGTTTAAAATTTAAAAAAAACAACAACTATGTTTCTGTACAAAGTGACTATCATTTACATTCGGTATGTATACATTAGTGCAAAGTGATCATTTAATAACCTTATCATACTTCTGCGTATTTGGTTAAATAGGCTCAGTAAAGTTAGTGATGGAAAAATGAGCGACAGAAACAAATTTTGAATGTACCACGGCTAACAGCAGCCTTAAATGACCGGCTCTAAATAAAACGGTCAAATTCTAGGCCTATCACTTGGGCAGTAACCATAGACCTAACCTGACTAAACTCTGGTTAAACCTAATACAAAGTATAACCAGGATAGCCCATAGCCTAAGCTCACAAACCCATGACATAACCTGATTAAGCCTCGGCAAAACCCAGACCCTCCCAATACTAACTAACATGAGGCAAAACAAATCTGTCGATGCTATTTATTTTAATTATGCCAATGAAGAACTTTCTGTTTCTGGGCATCACACAACTTCTGCATCAAATACAAGGGAGATGTCCCTGGGCTTTAACACCACAACACATCTACTCTGGTGGAACTATGTGGATCGAGGGCTGCTTGGGCACAAAGATCAGCCATGACCATGTGTTCAGGATGGATAAGAGAAAGTAGGATGGACTACAGCAGTGCTTCTCAAACATTTTAGTCTGGCGGACCGGCAGGAATTTTTACATTGCACCAGGGACCGGTGCACTATTTTCCCTGTAGTAACTTTGTAGCGAAATGCTATTTGTTTTATTTTATTTGTTTCATTTCATGTGCTTATTGCCGAAAAATTGACATTTTCTATATGGTTAATATTAATTGATGAAGATGGAGGATTTTAATAAGATTTTTCGGTCATATCTTGATAACTTCTGCGGACTGGCGGCGGATGGCTCACGGACCGGCACCGGTCCGAGACTACCACTTTGAGAAGCACTGGACTAGAGAAAGTAAAGTAGGATGGCCCAGAGAAAGTAGGATGGCCAAGAGAAAGTAGGATGAATGATGAGAAAGTAGGATGGACGACGAGAAAGTAGGATGGACGACGAGAAAGTAGGATGGACAAGAGAAGGTAGGATGGACAAGAGAAAGTAAATTAGGATGAACAAGAGAAAGTAGGATGGACAAGAGAAAGGATGGCCAAGAGAAAGTAGGATGGACAAGAGAAAGTAGGATGGACAAAAGAAAGTAGGATGGCCAAGAGAAAGTAGGATGGCCAAGAGAAAGTAGGATGGACAAGAGAAAGTAGGATGGCCAAGAGAAAGTAGGATGGACAAGAGAAAGTAGGATGGACAAGAGAAAGGATGGACAAGAGAAAGTAGGATGGACAAGAGAAAGTAGGATGGACAAGAGAAAGTAGGACGAACAAGAGAAAGTAGGACGGACAAGAGAAAGTAGGACGGACAAGAGAAAGTAGGATGGACAAGAGAAAGTAGGATGGACAAGAGAAAGTAGGATGGACAAGAGAAAGTAGGATGGACAAGAGAAAGTAGGATGGACAAGAGAAAGTAGGATGGACAAGAGAAAGTAGGATGGCCCATGATGTCACCAACTTTAAGGCCAAGGATTGCTGTCCTCATTAGACTTAAGTCACAAGATAAACTATTATGTTATAATAAGTGTCCCCATCTTTCTGTTCCACATTTATGCCTAGACCATCTTATGGTAAAACAGTATGTAAGGTGTCCCCATCTTTCTGTTCCACATTTATGCCAAGACCATCTTATGATAAAACAGTATGTAAGGTGTCCCCATCAGTGCCCCATCTTTGTCCTCCAGTTTCTCCATGAACTCCCCCTCCCCCAGCACCCTGATGCACTCATCGTCACACTCCAGCCAGAAACAGTCCCACTCTGCCGCCAGACTCGGTGGATTGTTTCGGCCAGGACTCCGAGGCATGTCCCCGCTGTTGGAGACCTCGTCATGTTGTTCGGTGGACCCTGCCGCAGCCAGCCCATTGGACAGGTACCCGTCACTCTCCTCAGATTTCACTTCCTGTTTGGGCTCAGTTTTGTTGAGTTTGCTAATGTTGAAGTTGGCACGTTTTGGCGAGTGGCTCATGCCGTCCGCCTCAGACGGGTGAGGTTTGGAGTCAGGTGTGGCGTTTTGGGGATCCCTGGCTGCAGGTTCAGATTTGACGGCCATCTTGCAGAGGTTGGCAAACACTTCGGGGCTGACGGCAGGCTGGACCTTGACATAGGCCCTGTAGTGGCCATGAAAGACACTCATGCCAGAATGTGTGACTATTGCGAACAAGGAATACCTAGGAGGAATAAATTATTCAGAAGATCTGGTCAATAACTGTTTTTTTCCTTCAAATTAATGAATCTATGTTGGAAAAAAAAAGAAGGAAAAAAAAGGAATTTAACTCATTAGCTCCTGATGCGATAGGGGTCCATACGGATGCGCCCAAATGCATCTGTTCGCCTAGCGACGCACTCTCGTATTTTTAGTTTAAAATAGCACGAAATCTCGCTTTCCTCGAGACTTTCGGCTATTGTGTGATTCTACGAGATTTCACTAAAAATCACCGGATGTTTTTATCTTCTTTCACTTTCGATCCATGTGTGAATTAGTTTGACGCGTCTATATGGCGTATGTATTCACCCGAGGTGCCGAAAATCGCGCTATCGGACTTCAATCCTCATTATTTCCCAGTGCATGTTATATTATTATTAAACTTAATTCATTTCTTGATGCATTAAACATTTTATTTTTTAAGATAAACGAATATCTTTAGAAAATAAAAGCATTTCTCTAATGGAATCAAAAGCTTAACGAAGTTGCTTCCCTTTTGTCCGGAATATGAAATAGATTCGGAAGTAGCCCTTCGGGAGCTATTGAGTTAACCATGTTCAATGTTCATTATTTAACCCTTTACAGTCCGATGCGCCCGAAACGCGCCGTTTTTTTTCTTAAGCGTACAGTCCGATAACGCCAAACCCGCCCGCATCGAGGTTGTTTACTTTGTTGCGTAGCGCTGCGCATATCCGTCGCGCATTACTGACTTTAACTTTACCGGAAGAGAGCCTCGTTTTCGATGTTTATTTTGATACTAGTTTGAAGGTGGTGTACCGAAGGGCTCATTTTATACAATTTTTTTGAAAAGTGTCGTTTTTTTTCACGGGGATTTTAGTGCAATGGACAAAATATTGAAGGAACTTAGGCGTAATGGGGCTTCCTTATTCAATGAATATAGCAGTGATTAATATGATTATTGATTTTAATTTAATTAACACTAGTGATAGTTATAAAAACACTGATAAAAAATGATAGAAATAGTGATACGACATGGATGGAAATGGTTCTATAGACCATAATCAGATCGATAGTGGTCGATTAATTTTTCCGCAATATTTTTTTCCTCATTTATCAAACAATCAGGCCCTAGACATAATTAAAATTTGCCTGATGATGCTATTGCATCTGATTACTTTTCTTAGTTATACCAGACAATTACTACAAGAAAAAACGAACTTTGTTTGCACTACAACTAGTACAATGTGCTACAAAAAATAATTTACTTGCAGCCAGTTTTCTCCATTGAAATAAAGAAGTTTTTTAAATACAAATATAATGTTGGCATTCACAATATGCCTGTGGTTGACTCATACTTGTGCAAGGGTGCCTGCTAATAATGCCTGCTTTATCAGAGTTGTAATAGACTTGAAAATGGATAAGAGATGTATCTAATTAAACTAATTACATGGAAAAATGTGTTAAAAATTTTTTGGTGGGTTTTCTGAAATTTTTTATGTGAACATTATTTGTATTATACACCTTAAAGACCAATGGATATAAAGTGTGTCCATTTGTTTGTACTTAGTTATTTTTACCTTCATTTTCCTACAAATAGTTTATTTTTTATGAATTAATTAGGAAAAGAACATTGATTTAAGAAAGTGTTATCTCCCCTTGCTTGGTCGCAGGGAGTAGAAAAGGCCGAAACGCATTGGACTGTAAAGGGTTAATACACTATTAATAGAGAAATGTCAAACCTGTGAGTAGGGTCTGTGCAGGTGTTTTTACAATTGTACTGTAAACATGGCAGGTGCTGAGGTATTGTCACTTTGTCATTTAGTTTGGAAACACCACCAAAACGCCTGGAAGAGATATTAAGAACAAAAAATGCTATAAAGTTTTAAAAACTGAAACTGTTGCCATGGGCTAAAATGCATTAGATCTGATGACGCTGATTGCTTTACACTCATTATGAAAGTAAATATCTCCCTTTATTGCTAAGGTGTTAGGCTGCAGTATTGTTGCAATATGTAAATTAATTAATAGTTAATAGAGATCCACCCTAAGTGTTGCAAATAAATTTAGAATCCGCTCACATTAGTATTTTACTCTGCCACAGCCCACGTTAACACACAGACCATTTATTTTGCATATTCTCTGCAACTACTCACATTTGTCCTTTATTCTTACTTTATTTTAACAGACTAATTAAGAGTTTAAATCTTTCTCACTTTGTATGCACGTAGCATTACTTACTGAATACTGGATTGTCTAAATACTAAACACACACATATGCGTAAGGTGTAAATGTCCATATAATAATAGAAATGATTATTTGAGAACGGGTATACAGAGCAATACACAGCTAGCAACTGGGCTCACCTTGCTTTACATAATAGTAACACATATATTTATATATTATGCATTCCGCATAAAACATTAATATCCCAATTAAATAAAACATAAATGATACAATGGAACACATAAGCTACACAATTTTTTAAAAAGTTATAGCCAAATCACAATATCACAGACTTTGGTATTCTATTCTGGTTTGAATATGTTTAACACATAATTAAACCATGATTTTTTTAGCCTTTTGTGGTACATTGTTGTTGTTGCAAATCTATCATATGCCCGGGGTCTTCCTAGTGGTCAATTAGTTAACAGCTGCATGCACCCAGGGGTGAGTTTATACTTTATTTTATGTTCAGAGGTGAGTTTATACTTAAATGTTCAGAGGTGAGTTAATACTTTATTTAATGTTCAGAGGTGAGTTTATATTTTAATGTTTAAAGGTGAGTTTATACTTAAATGTTCAGAGGTGAGTTTATACTTTAATGTTTAGCATGTAAAACATATCTGAATTATCTCAAACTGTGCCATTCTTTTCCTTGCCATAACTTCTTTTCCCCTTATTGTTGCAGTCTCTTTTGTTATCTTGGAAATGTAATCTTAACAACTCCTTCCATGTCCAACAACTCTAGTCATGTTCTACAACTCTATTCATGTCCAACAACTCTAGTCATGTTCTATAACTCTATCCATGTCCAGCAACTCTAGTCATGTTCAACAACTCTATTCATGTTCTAATTTTTTTTTGCTATTTTGGATATGTCATCTTTAAGTTGGAGTCATTTACAACCACTTGATCTTTTTTAAAAATGGGAAGAGAAGAGACTTTGAAAAAAGTGACACATCAAATTTGAACAAATTGATAAAAAATTTTACTGTAAAATTCAGCAGAAATATATGGATTTTATACTAAAACATCCAAGCTTTATTCTATCAACACATGATTCAGAACCTGGGACTCCCTGCTGAATTTTTGCCCTGGGTCAGACATAGGGGAGGGGTGGTAAAACCGACAAGTGAGTTGTACGGCACTTCTCAGCAGATGGCGCAGGTTGCCCTGGTTTTAGCCAAAGCCTTAAGAGAGTAATCTCAAGCCTTCCAGAATATGTTAGCTGGATAGTTAGTAAGTTGGTTGGCAGAAACAAGGTACAAAATAATTTAAAAAAGACGCACCCTGACGTAGAACCGAATCTCTTGAGATGAAGAGTCAGCACAAGAGGTAGAGTGGAGTAGTGGCAGGAGCGCTCCGCCTCGACATAATGGATGCACTCTTCACAGAAATACTTGTTGTTGTCTTTCAGCCTTTCAATGTTGGAAAAAGCCTGCATCAGTTTGTCTAGACAGGAATCTTCAGAGTTCTCTGTGGAAACAGCACTTTGTTCATTGGACTTGGTCCACGGGAAAAACATTTTAAACTTTATACATGGATATTGGATGTGGACAAATTTTTCTCTTTCAAAGGCAAATCTGTATTTGCAAGATGGGGTCAGATTTAGTTAGACTTAGGTTGGACAGAGTTAGACTGAGTTGGACAGAGTTAGACTGAGTTGGACAGAGTTAGACTGAGTTGGACAGAGGTCAACAAAAGTAAAATAACAGATGATCATTGTTTACAGTTGCCAAGAGAAAAATAAATCTTCTATGTTGTAAAATACATGCCACAAGATGCACAAAATAAATAGATGGAATACAAATTCTTATGAAGGAACAAAAATAATTTTGAAATCAATTAAATTTTTTCTACCCTTAATACGCAGCAAGATAAATAAACTCTATTTGTTTACACGCTAGACTATACCTAATAGATTACCATTACTGTTTTACATCCTACTGTCTTTATAAAATACAAAATACACAAACAAATTGTGCAATTAGAACAATAAATTTGAGCTTTATTTTAAACTAAAACGACAATAGACATTTCGGCTAATGCCTTCATCAGTACAATAACATAAAATAGGTACTTACTTACTTACATATATTTAAATTCTTAAAACATATTATATCATAAAATACAGTCGAACCCACTTACCTCGAGCTCGGTTAGCTCGACCACCCCACTAACTCGACGTTTTTTATTGGAACCGCCAAATTCTCTCTTTGTCTTAGCATTTTTTCATCGGCTAATTCGATTTTCCTAAGTCGCCTAAACCTAATAGCTCGAGCACAAAAGAGGGCCAAATTTGCAACTTAACGTTGCTTAGCTCAATCCTCGTCGTTTCGCCTAGCAATGCATTTTTAGTTCAAAATAGTGTTGACATCTCGCTTTCTTCGAAACTTCCGGCTATTGTGTGATTCTACGAGATTTCAATAAAAATTACAGGATGTTATTATCTTCTTTCACTTTCGATCCATGTGTGAATTAGATGTATTCACCCAAGGTTCCCGTAAATCGGCGATAGCGATCTTTAATACGTCATTATTTCGCAGGGCATGTTATATTATTATTAAACTTAATTCATTTTCTGATGCATTGATCATTTTATTTTTTAAGATAAACGAATATCTTTAGAAATGAAAATAAAGGTTTGTATCGAGAATCGACGGTGGTTTTTATATAATTAAATAAAAAAAAATATTTTTTTAAAGTTTGTTGTTGCTTTGTTAACAGTAAGATACGTGACTGTGACACTAACACGCGCGTGACGATGAAATCAAATCATTTTCTTAATATTCCAGTACATGTATATAATATTATTAATATACACGTCATCACTTTTGTAGGTCGAATTCTGATAAGGAATGATTTTTTTAAAAATTCGCTTAGACTTAGTCTTAGTTGCCGGCCGAGGTCTAACACACAGCCCACAGCGTGCTGTGATCAACGGTCAAGGCCGCAATAGTTTTATTTATATTATTACAAGACAGAGGAAATTCGAGAGCGTTCTGATAGTAACAGATATCCTGCACGTCAAAAGCATTAAACTTAAAATTACCATATTGATATGTTTATTTTTATTTATTCGCTGATTCGACGGATGCAAACGCTAGCGGCTTTGACATGGGACTAGGCGAGGCGTAAACTTTGACCTTTTAGCGCATGCGCAGACAATTATAAACTGGTAACTTATTTTTAATTACATGTAAATGGAATCGAAACATGACAGAGACGTAATCAAAGTCCTTTACTTCGGCATTATATATATATATATATTTATTAAATATACTAATCGGGAATTTATATATATATATATATATATTTAATTCCCGATTAGTCATAACTTTTCCCGACTTTCAAGGCCGAGAAATTTTTTTTAAAGAATTCCCGACTTTTTCCCGTTTGCCTGAGTGGGAACCATGGTTATATTTAAATTTTAAACGGTCCTTAAAAACGAACGGTCATTACAACCTTAGGAAAGAGTGAAGAAATATTAGGGTTCCGATACGATTCCGATTAATCGTCCCATCACTAATTAACGCTAACTAATAAATCATGTACATAAAGAAATTTCAAGCACATGTTAATATTTTGCCGCCATATTGGTTTTTCGTTTTAACTCGATCATCGGTTATCTCGACGCCATTTGTCATACCCATACGCCGTCGACTTAACCGGTTTCTAATGTAATTTAAAATATTCATGTAAAATAAAATGAAAGGAAAAACAAAAACAAACAAGGACACTGTAAAATTCAGCAGAAATATATGGATTTTATACTAAAACATATTGTTTTGTTGTTTTTTTCCTGTTTTTTTTTCTTTATCCTGTGTCCTTGTTTGTTTTTGTTTTTTCCTTTCATTTTATTTTACATGAATATTTTAAATTATTTTATGATATAATATGTTTTAAGAATTGAAATATATGTAAGTACCTATTTTATGTTATTGTACTGATGAAGGCATTAGCCGAAACGTCTATTGTCGTTTTAGTTTTAAAAAAAGCTCAAATTTATTGTTTTAATTGCACAATTTGTTTGTGTATTTTGTATTCTATTTAAAAGCTTTATCGCAGTCCCATTCTGTATGATATACTGTCTTTATGAATAAACTATTATTTTACACATAAGAAACCATACCCCCTAGATACCATCAATGTGTTTCATTTTACTGTCTTTACACCTACACCACACAGTATCAGCTTTAGTGCCAAGATATGATTAATGTTTGTGTCACAAAAATCAATGAATAAACACCTATACTTAACGAATTATTAATAATTTAAATGTTTGTGCCCGAACTAAGTCCTTGCGTTACCTCCTCCCTCCTCATCACTGTCAACATCATCTGCATGTAAGCTCCTGACCGGTATGCTGATGTCCATAAAAACTTCTTGCCTCTCCTTGGCCATCTCACACTCGAGGCATTTCGTCCGATGCATCATGGTCCCCCCCGAACAGATGATCAACTACGGTGTCAGTTTTAGCCCTGGTGACGTCATCTAGAACCAAAAAAATTGTTTTTAGTGTTGATTTAGTCAAGCCTTGACTACTGGTTTGTCACCTTAAGGCTAAAGTTATAGTTGAAAATAGTCGAAATTGTAAAAAAAATAATTTTTTTTAAACCCTAGAAGAATTAGAGAAGGCACTATACAAACACCATTGAGACACCACCAACTAGTGAGGTAAATATTTACAAAGTTTTAAGTAAGGTTCCAATATTTAGATGACCAAGAGAAGATCAGCTTCCTTTAATTTACGTCAAAATATTTCTTCCTGATTAATTACTGTTACTAATTTGAGCTCGTAACAAATGAGCCCAATCAGACACAAAGCCGAATGTTCAGCCCAATCGATCACGTGGTTCACAATGGGATAAATATTCAAGGTCTACTTCTGTATTAGTCAATTAATAAAGCTTTAATTAATCGTTTTGATTACACAATTTGTTTGTGTACCATGTGTTTTATTTAAAAGCTTTATCACAGTACGATTCTATATGATATCATGGATAACAACAGTGGTACCTGAATTAGCTGCCTTTACTCGCTCGCTGATTGGTGCCTTCGATGAGTATCGTTTCTCACTCCTGGACCGACTAGCTGCCGCAGATTTTTTCATATCCAACATGGCCTGCCTGGCGCTGATCTTATTGCCGGCCCCTGGCGACAGGAGCCAGTCGCACTTGTCTAAAGAGACTGATAATGTCTTAAGCAAACCGGCTTGTGAGAAACCGACCAGCTCCTTGGGACACAGGTCCTTCTTCTTGGGCTCTACCTGAGGATGCCTGTTTTTGTCACCATCTTTCTTATCAGGCTGGGAATTCCTCTTCCTTGGCCTCAGACTAACAGACAAAGAATTGTTTAAATTATTTTTCTTACGTTTGGTTCTTGAATGTCTCGACAAAGAGCTTGCACTATCCACACTGTTATAAGAAATTACCCCGGAAAGGCCAATCTCTGTGTCCACCGGTTCTGGGTACGTCTGCTGCTGTGAACTCTGCAAAACATCTTTGTTCTGTTGCTGCGGTTCTTGTACTACATTTTTACCTGAGCTGCTGCCATCATTGTCATTCTGAAATATTTTCCTCCTTACGGCCGATGCTGCGCCAGCGGCCCCCTTGTGTCTACCCCAGGCCAAAACTGAAAGGGCCTTTCTGGCGCTGACGGATTTGACGGGGCTCACACCAAGCCAATCACATTTTTTCAAACGCAGCTGCAGCTCTTTCGAACTATGACAGGTTAAGCCTCTATCCTGGGTCTCACCGAGGAACCGGCAGGGGGTTTTCCCCAGGGGACTGAACACTGCTGCGCACACTGGTGTGTTTGGGGCTGAAAGGCTTTGTTTCTTGGTTCTCTCCCCTTGTTGTGGATCTCTCAATTTGTGCCCTGGCGATGTTGCATAGCTGGAGTCTGATGACAGATGCAAGAGGTGAACAGACTTGTCCCCTGGGGTTGCAGTGTTTGTCGATGCACAAAGAGACTGACCACTACTCAACTCTGGCGGTCCTAAAGTAGGGCTACACAGGGGAGTCGGGGGCCTTGCAGTTATGGAGGTGGGGGCCGACCCACCGTCCTCATCTGTTTTATAAGGGGAGTGAACTGTTATATGCATTTCTTCTGCAAAATTGGGCGTAGTTCCAATTTCAGTTGACACATCAGCCGTTGGCTCCTCGACAATCAATTCAATGTTGGGAAAGGTCAGGGTCTCTGGTGAAAAATGTCCCACTTCTGGGACCACGTGTTTTGGCGGCGAGGAGGTCCTTAGCCGTGCTGGAGAGAGAGAAGAAAAATATTTCTTCGTCACAGAATCAATTGTTGATTCAAAGAATGCCGAGCTGCACTCTGGGAGGATGGAGATCTCATCCACGACTTCCACCACCCTGGGGGACTTCAAGGGTGAGTAAACAAATAGTGTGGTTGGTGACGCAGTGACAGGGGCAAGTTTTTTAGCCGGTGACACTGGCGGCTTGCAGCTCTCGTCTTCGCTGTCTATTAATATGGGTGAGTCTGCTGAGTTGTTTAACAGGTCATCCCCTTTTACGCTTGTCTCAAGGTCATCCTCGTTGTTGTTGTTGTCATCGCCACGCCAGTTGATGCTCGTTCTTTTGTCGTCAATGTTTTTTCCGCAGCAAGTACTGTGGTGTTGGTCCGAAGTCACTGGTTGGGCTTGGCCCAGGATTTCGACGTGACCCAAAGGCTTTGTTTCTTTAAAGGGGAAGATGGACTTGAGGCTGGGCTGTGAGGCCATGGCATTTTGTTGAACTGAACTTTTCGAGTTGTGGCTCAGAGCTACTTTCTCTTGTAACAAAGGACTCCCTTCTATCCTGCATTCCCCAAGTTGTTCCTTGGGTTCACCATTGTTACCGTTGTCAAGGGGTCTCATAAAATTTATTATGGACCCGTTCCTCAGTGAAACAACACTGTCGACCTTGACCATTTTATTATGGCTCCCATTTCCTGCTTTCGGGCTGTTAAAGATCGGGGAGAGAGAAGGTTGATCAGATTTGCCCTGGCTGCCAGACCTCGATCGTTTTCTTTTTAGTCTATTTGGCATCGTTGTTTTTAATGGATTAACTATTTTGTCACCACCCTGTACGATCACTTTTAGTCTAGGGTTTTGACCAGCGATGGGATTGGATGAATTGTTCAGCTCACAGACTGATGTATTTATAGAACTGTCATTCAAGTTCCCAAAGGTCAGACCACCAGACCTCTGTCTTCTTCTGGCTCTTCTCAGCTCTTTCCCCGGCTCCTTCCTTCGACTGTCTCCCCCTTTCAGGGTCACCTCGCCTTGTGCGTCCCCTTTAGGCTGAGGTGGGCCCCCCACATCCATAAGACCCCTGACACAGCGGAAGGGGCTGGGCTTTTCGGCGGGGGTCTCATTTCTTTCGGGCTTAATTCTGTCCGCGGCCCTCTGCACTTCCTTCTCTGCATCCTCAACGTAACAGAGGAGGCAGCGCAGCAGCTCCTGGGCATCATGCTGGAAGTGTCCTTCAAACATGGGATTCAACTTCCTGAAACAGAGAGGTGAACAAACGATTCCAAATTTGTATGATCTAGTTGAATTAGGTATGGAATATGATAGAAGCATACATTTTAAAACAAAACTTTAAGTAAAATTAAAAATTGTCAAATTTATCCTCATTTTAAATTTTTTTAAAATTCCCATAAATAATAGAGCAACACTATTAATTATTTCATGTTAAGACTGCTATTGCTCCAATGGCTTATTAATGGTGAGGAAACTCCATACCTAATTATTTCATGGTATGACTGCTATTGCCTCCATGAATTACTAATGGTAAGGACACGCCATACCTTATTATTTCCAGCAGTGCACTGGGCCCGACAGCCATGCTGGAGGCATCGGAGGTGGCCAGCTGATTATACTGCCGCTCTCTTGATTCCATCTCCTCAAAAAGCTGTGATGGAATAAGAACAAGAAGTCAATATGGGGTGGCAGTGGGTCGGAGATGGTTCCAGGGATCAAGCCCAGGTTACGGCCATACGTAGTTGGCTGGAAGAGAAGCCCAGGTTGTGGCCATACATAGCTGGCCGGAAGAGAAACCCAGGTTACTGCCATACGTAGCTGGCCGGAAGACAAGCCCAGGTTACGGCCACACATAGCTGGCTGGAAGAGAAGCAGGACCCCAACACACAAAAAAACAAGTCACCTATTAAGCCATCTCCCAAAGGAATATTATTCACATTATATTTTGAAATACTCCCCCAAACCCACAACCTTTGAAAACAAACACCATCTCAGATTAGAACACAAAATATCTTAAACCACCATCTATAAAAACCATAACCCCATCAACCTACCATCTATAAAATCAATAACCCCATCAACCTGCCACCTATTACAACATTCAACATCCCAAACTATTACCTTAGTAACCCACTAAGCCACATAGCTTAAACCACTCATCCCCCCACTGAGCCACATAGCTTAAACCACTCATCCCCCCCACTGAGCCACATAGCTTAAACCACTCATCCCCCCACTGAGCCACATAGCTTAAACCACTCATCCCCCCACTGAGCCACATAGCTTAAACCACTCATCCCCCCACTGAGCCACATAGCTTAAACCACTCATCCCAAACTATAATTCTATTAGTCCATCTATCATGTATGTCTTGCCTACTACAAGAGGTATAGAAAACCCTGGTTCATTAAACTACATTTACTTTTTTTTATTATTTTTTACACATTACAGATCAGTGGCCAAAGCTTTCTGATCTAAAGACCATATCTCCTCCAATTAGAATTTCTTTTTATTAAATTAGTAATCACAAGCTATTTTCCATATCAATATCTTTTGAACATACACAAGAGCATTGCTGCTGTTGGCAATACCAATGTGGTTAAAACCTATTGCTCTTTATTTCTACCAACCAAGTCTGAAATGTAATTATATAAATATTACAGACGCCCTTACTTGGTGTGCACTTTTCACTATCTGCCATACCAGTTGTGTACCATCGCTGACACAGTCTGATTCCTGCAAACAAAGATAGATATTATATACATTGTACATATATATGTAAATATATTTTCTAATAGAATTACTGAGAGAACAAGGTCAACTTGAAAGAAAAATGTAACGTGAAAAATTGAGAGCTTTGCGTTGTTAGCAGTTTGTTTGTTAGGCAAAGTCGTGAACCAGCTTAAAGAATTAAACAGGCTGTCATATGTTAGAGATAGCCAGCATCATACTGAACCCAACCTACCACTTATTAAATACAATCTATCATACTGAACCCAACCTACCACTAATTAAATACAATCTATCATACTGAACCCAACCTACCACTAATTAAATACAATCTATCATACTGAACCCAACCTACCACTATTAAATACAATCTATCATACTGAACCCAACCTACCACTAATTAAATACAATCTATCATACTGAACCCAACCTACCACTAATTAAATACAATCTATCATACTGAACCCAACCTATCACTAATTAAATACAATCTATCTCCAAATGGGCACGGGCCACTTGAACCTTCCAGCTAGCAACATTGCCTGACTGGTAACATTGCGCGACTAGCAACATTTCCCAACTAGCAACATTGCGCTTAGAAAAACTAAACCTAAAGACCATCAGTGACCCCAAAAATATGTTCTATGTCAACTCAGCCCTTGAAATCCCTCCACACTTTCTATATCAAATAAACAAAACCAGCTAGTTACCTGATGAGCTTTATCCACACTTCCCATGTCCCATAACTGTTGTAGTATTTACCTTCTAAAGATTCATTATGCTCTCTGTATCTATGACAATTGTGCTCTTACCTCCTGAACATTCACTCTACTCTCTATAACAAGTGACAATTGTGCTCTTACATCCTGAACATTCACTCTACTCTCTATAACAAGTGACAATTGTGCTCTTACCTCCTGAACATTCACTCTACTCTCTATAACAAGTGACAATTGTGCTCTTATATCCTGAACATTCACTCTACTCTCTCGAACAACTGACAATTGTGCTCTTACATCCTGAACATTCACTCTACTCTCTATAACAAGTGACAATTGTGCTCTTACATCCTGAACATTCACTCTACTCTCTATAACAACTGACAATTGTGCTCTTACATCCTGAACATTCACTCTACTCTCTATAACAAGTGACAATTGTGCTCTTACCTCCTGAACATTCACTCTACTCTCTATAACAAGTGACAATTGTGCTCTTACCTCCTGAACATTCACTCTACTCTCTATAACAAGTGACAATTGTGCTCTTACATCCTGAACATTCACTCTACTCTCTATAACAACTGACAATTGTGCTCTTACATCCTGAACATTCACTCTACTCTCTATAACAAGTGACAATTGTGCTCTTACATCCTGAACATTCACTCTACTCTCTCGAACAACTGACAATTGTGCTCTTACATCCTGAACATTCACTCTACTCTCTATAACAAGTGACAATTGTGCTCTTACATCCTGAACATTCACTCTACTCTCTATAACAACTGACAATTGTGCTCTTACATCCTGAACATTCACTCTACTCTCTATAACAAGTGACAATTGTGCTCTTACATCCTGAACATTCACTCTACTCTCTATAACAAGATACAATTGTGCTCTTACCTCCTGAACATTCACTCTACTCTCTATAACAAGTGACAATTGTGCTCTTACATCCTGAACATTCACTCTACTCTCTCGAACAACTGACAATTGTGCTCTTACATCCTGAACATTCACTCTACTCTCTATAACAAGATACAATTGTGCTCTTACATCCTGAACATTCACTCTACTCTCTATAACAAGTGACAATTGTGCTCTTACATCCTGAACATTCACTCTACTCTCTATAACAAGTGACAATTGTGCTCTTACATCCTGAACATTCACTCTACTCTCTATAACAAGATACAATTGTGCTCTTACATCCTGAACATTCACTCTACTCTCTATAACAAGATACAATTATGCTCTTACATCCTGAACATTCACTCTACTCTCTATAACAAGTGACAATTGTGCTCTTACCTCCTGAACATTCACTCTACTCTCTATAAAAAGTGACAATTGTGCTCTTACATCCTGAACATTCACTCTACTCTCTATAACAAGTGACAATTGTGCTCTTACCTCCTGAACATTCACTCTACTCTCTATAAAAAGTGACAATTGTGCTCTTACATCCTGAACATTCACTCTACTCTCTATAACAAGTGACAATTGTGCTCTTACCTCCTGAACATTCACTCTACTCTCTATAACAAGTGACAATTGTGCTCTTACCTCCTGAACATTCACTCTACTCTCTATAACAAGTGACAATTGTGCTCTTACATCCTGAACATTCACTCTACTCTCTATAACAAGTGACAATTGTGCTCTTACCTCCTGAACATTCACTCTACTCTCTATAACAAGTGACAATTGTGCTCTTACCTCCTGAACATTCACTCTACTCTCTATCAATGTTCTCTTTAAGCTGCGCGGCTGCGCAGATATCTGACAGACGCCGTGCAGCATTTTTGAATTACCGTGCAGCAAATTTTGTAAAAATTTTCACAAAAACTGATACTGGGCAACTTTGCACACGACTTTTTTTACTTTGCACACAGACAGACAAACCTTAGAGGGAACATTGCTCTCTATATCGTGTGCCACTATTGTTCTTACCTTCTGAAGTTTCTCCACACTCTCAATATCTTGAGACAATCGTCTCATGCCACTTTGGAAGCCGGGGGTAAACCGAAGGACTTCCAGCATACTGTTTAAAAAACAGGTATTTCCTGTATTTTGGCAAAAACAGTCGAGAGTTGCATCATTTGTATACACAATTAACTCTAATTATCAATGGTACTGAGGGTGACATTTTATTTACATGTTTTTAAATGTACAAGAGACGGTGAATATTCAGATAAATAACGGAAAAGCTCTGGTGAAATTCAAGAATAAAAATGTGTATTGAGAAGCAAGGAGTTAAAAAACAGTAGGAAAGTGCTTGCCTAGATTGTGTAAAGAAGCCACAGGCGGAACAAGCGGTTCAGGCGATGATGAAGGGAGATCAGCCATGAGGTCAGCACTTTCAATTGTTGTTCCTCTGGAAATAACAATGTTCACAATTATTTTTGAAATGCCCGACAAGTCTTGACGCCAAAGGGGAGATAAAAAAAAATTCAGTTTTTAAGGGTTGAACAAGAAAGGGACTGCCAGCAACTTTACGCTACCAGTGCACTGACTGTTTGGTGATAGCCGTCTTACACTCCTGCTTAGCACTGTAAGCAAATGATTCCTGATTGCCATTGCAGCTAGAAATTAAAATAACAAATCACAATATTTCTATTTGGCACTATGCTATGTTTGGTTTTTTTTTAAATTATTTTTAAAGGAAAAATACTGTTTTTTCCCCTTCTGTCTTAAGTTAAAGCAATGGACATAGTTGTTTTAGGCTCTTGAGAGATTAACTAGCAATGAAATTCAAAAAATTGATGTTCATTGCATATTTCTTTAAGTTTGTGATATTTCTAAAGTAATATTTTACTTAAAACTTTAAGTACTAGTTCTGATATGGTTGTTGCCACTGTGATTTTATTAAACTATTTTTTTTAAACATGACTATTTTCAAAAATCAGTAGGACGATAGGTGGTGGCTTACAGCAAAAGTAGGCTGTGCAGATTTTATAAAAATATCTTTGGACCCTGAACTTACATTTTCTTAGGTGATCCTGAACTTGTTTGGGAGTCAGCTTCTTTGTTTACATTGGTTTTAGGAGTTTCTGAATTGTCCTGAGATTCAAGTTTGCGGTAACCACGGAGACTAAGTCTGGGTCTCTTACGAACTGGGCTGCACACCTCATCCGGCACTCCCATAATGCTCTTCCTGTACCCCGGTGCTAATGTGACTTTTCATTAGTGATATTATGACCTACAATAAAAAATAATAATTGCGTGTAACCTTATTGGACAATATGGAGATTTTCTGGGATTGTAAAATGTAAGCACTGTCAAGGGATGGAAAGAAAATACTTTAACTAACTACTTTGATGCAATGTTTTGTTTAGGGGCAAGGTATTAGGAATCAACTTTGGGGGAAACTATTATTGCATCCAACCCCATGAAGACAAGGAAGATGCCTGCAGCATTCAGGCTGGAGGTGGGTGTTCAATATCACAAAGCTAGGTAAAGGGGGTTTTGCAAATTAGAATTTTTGGTGGTATGGTTCTAGGATCAATATTTGGTTTCATTCTCTAAGTTATTTTTTTTTATTTTTTTTTACATAAATAAAATCGGACCTATTCAGAGTCAGGACTCTTGCATGCCATTTCACAATGCCCTCAAAATTGTAGTACGGCATTAAATTTTGAAAGTATTTCATATCTACTTAAAACATTAGATTTTATATTATTGATAATAAATCTGAATACTAATTAGATAATATTTCACACTTATTTGGGTATAGTCTGAAGCAGGACAAGTTTCAGCCACCATCTCATAGTAATATTTCTGCAGCACAGAGGCCATCAGAAAACATTTAACAATTAATTTGTATTAAATTATACTTTAGACAGTATAATATATAGGTATAGGCTTAATAATGTTTTAAATAATCCTAACTGACAGAAAGATGCACTAAAAGCGAAGAATAAGAAGTTATTTAATTAAAATTTGGATCTACCTTAAGCTAATTTATTATTTCCAGGAGTAGCTAAGGCCTGCTAAGGGGAAGGCTAGTTTAGTGCATTCCGGGGTGAGCCATGCTTTTTGCCACCCCCATTCTTTACTTATCTTTCCATTAATTTTTAAAAAAACTGGGTAGGCTAGATATGTTTAAAATGCTGGACCTCTAAAAATAAAGGGATTACCTATTTTATGGTATGAAATAGTAATAAAATAACGAAGTGATTATTCGCACGGTTTTGGCCATGCGGATAATGCTGAGTATTATCCGCACGGGTCATCGGCGCATGCGTCTTATAGTGGCTGGTCACGATGGAAAAAAAAACGTGCCCGGTGTAGACAAAATAATGGCCGATATCACTCGATTTAGGCTAAAATGTGTAATTTATATGCTAATACTAATTAAAATGTCATGATTACTGAAATTTTAAAGAAGCATTGCCATAAAAATTAATTAGTGCGCAATTAATGATAATTAGTTATAATTTTAAAATAAAAAATATATTCATCAGCTTCTCCAGTTCAGTGGTTAATCTAGCTTGGTTCCATTTTTCATTATGGAACGCGGATCGAATCCTAAGACGTCTTACTTTTTTAAATTTTATTTTACATGTATTTATTTTATTTATTTATTTTATGTATTTGGGGCTGTTTTACAACCACAGTGAGGATGTTTGCAAACACTCAAACAGGTTCTTTCCCAGAAACATTTTATTATTCCCCCCACCCATGCCTGTCTTATCTATTCTGTTACTAACAGTCACTGTTACAGACTCTCACTTTAAAATTGTTATGCTATACCATTGTATGGTCTTTCGTTTTTTCATGCTTTAAATTAAATTAACTTAATGGATTTATAGTGACCACAGGTACAATGCTAGTTTTGGGGAGAATAATAATTATTATCTTATCTTATCTATACAGACGCTCCTTCTTTGCAGAAGATAATTGCGTCCACAGACCATGACAGATGATCTGTTGGCAAGTGATGCAGCGTTCACAGGCCACAGCTTTGTGGGTTCCACGCATTACCCAGCTGCCTAACTAGTGTTAGGTACCCATTCGGAGCTGGGTGACTCAGGGACGCCCTAGGCCAGGGAAAAATTCTCTGCCTTCACATGGATTCGAACCCATGACCATCGGTACGCCAGTCGAGCGCGCTGCCACTCGACCACCGCGTCCCTCATTCTTTTTCATTACAGAGTCTCGTCCAATTATGAATGAAAGTTAATAAAGGTATTTCATAATTATACAGAATAAAATACAAAGTTGATTGCACTGGAACAGTTAATAAGAGTATAGTTTTATAAGCCTATCAGCTAAATCTGTAGTATTACTAATTTATTAATTAATGATTAATCATTAACAAACAATATGCAGGTCCGCTCAGATTATTGCTAAAATGGTGGATACAAATATAAGATTCCAGACACTCGAAAGACAGTTAAAATGACAATTGAATTAGTTCAACATTATTCTCGCGGTCAAAACCGTGCAAATAATGTTCGACATTATCCGCACGGTTTTGACCGTGCGAATAATGTTGAACATTATCCGCACTGCTAAAACTGTGCGAATAACGCTTGCCATAAAATTATTGTTTTAAAAATCTAATTAATCTATGACTATTAATTTAAATAAATTTAACAAGTCTTACTTTAATAATTAAATATACAATTTTTAGTTTTAGTTGTGGTCTAGAACTGGCCCTTGCCTTATTATTATTATAACTTATGATTACAATATCAATAATATAATATTAATTAATATCAGTTGTAGTAATACTGTTAGCCTACTATTAAGACTATTACTATTACTATAATAAACTATAGGCTAACTATACTATAACTTATACTCTATAACTATAAGACTATAGTACTATACTATGACCATACGTTTCTGTTTTTCCTAGCCCATGTTATTATATTAAATTAATATACCTATACTATGACTACAATAATACTTAAGACTTATAATACTATACTATACAATACAGTATTAGTATTATGGCATAAATATAATACAATCACAAATTACAGGCCCCTGCCCCTTGCGGCGCCTTGCCAAATTATACTTAGTACTAATACTAATACTATACTTATAACTTTATACTAAATTTTAACTCGAAGTATTTAAAATCTTTTGTTGTAAAGAAACTAGCATGATATGACAGGGTTTAGTTATTTGTAACACTCTTTTCTCTCTGTTTTTCTTAATATTTATAGATTACTTGTAGACCAAATTTTATAATTATAGTAGGGAGAAATTCAGAAATCGGTAGGCAATTATTTTATATATTAATTTTAATTTTTGAAATCAATTCGACGATATTGAAATGTAAACAAACATTTCATTTTAAAATTATTTTTTAAACTGACTGATTTGTTAACTAGTAATAGAGATATTTAATTTTGAATATTTGTCATACATTAAGGATTACCAATAGTTAAAGTATTGAACAAAACAATGATTAGAATTTGTAAATTATATATGATGTTTTTCCATACTACAAAATGGCGTTTGTTTTGTTCAATAACACCCTTACCTGGCAATGTAAATGCTGTACGAAAAAAAACGCAGAGATAAAAGGGAGGGGCGGAAGCATACGTCCGGTGACCGGGCGAATAGTACTGGGGGGCTATCTTTCAGCGACTAGACGAGTAGGTCGTGGGGGGAAGGGGGGGGGAGAGAGAGAAAGTTGGGCTATAGGTCTGGCGACCTGTTATCATGTAACCATAATAATATGATCATGTTTCTTTTCTTTCCGAGACGTAGTGACTACAGTCCTTATATTCTATCTGTTTCAGAAATAGCTGGAAAATTATCTGAATTATTGTATAGAACTGTCAAATTTACTTCTTTGATTTTAAGAAACTTACTAAAAGAAATTACTAAAAATTCGGGCTAAAAATCTTTATTTAAATTTAATTTAATTTTTAAAATAGCAAAAATAAATTAGTACTGTTTGGCGTTTGGTCTCATTAATTTGATTTATTTAAAATAGTTTTCATTTATAAAATGTATAAATAATTGTCATTTTTTAAGATTTATTTAATTATTTTTAAAATATATTATATGTAACTTATTTTTGGGAATCAAAAGTTTGTTTTCTGTGTTTGCATATATTTCTCTTTTACTTAAAAATTGTCTGCGTTGGTACTGATATTAAGAAAGATTGAATGCAGTTACATGAACCTTAAATTTGCAACTAAAAATTTTAATTAGGTATTTTAATTAGGCATTCCATATTTGGGTTAAATGGGTATTTTAAAAAAAATCTACATTCGATGTTTTTTTTAACAAAACACATATTTCTAGCACCATCCCTTTCCGGCTGGGATTCGAGCACCCCACCTCCTATTTACTGGACTGGGACTACTGAGCTACTGAGCAAGTGTTCATAACTAACCAAAGAATATATTGCGCGGTTATTGAAGCAATCCGGCGCATTATTCACGTGACAGCCCGCCTGACGGATAGCCCTCTCAATCTATTGGCCCGGCCACCAAAATTTAGAAACCTCGAAACGGAATTTAAAAAAAAATTCAGGGCCTAATCAGAATCGGAGCAGATCGGGCAAAAATTAATTTTTTTAATACAAATTTTAGTGTCAGGAAAGTTGTTGTTACCCAATGCGACAACCTCTTAATTTCGATTCCAACACAACTTTTTAACGATTTAACCCCCCACCCCAAAAAAAAAGATTACCAACTGAGGACTGCTTTATGTAATCTATAAACTTAGTCCTCTTTTGACCTAAAACAGAAGCGAAACAAAGTAATCATAACATTTAAGAAACAGCCTTTTAACAATGCAGCCAAGTTATTTGTTTTTAAACATAACATTTAACAGTTAAACTCTCCTATTCTTTGTCTTAAGATGCGTGGCCACGTAGATATCTGAACGACGCCGCGGAGAAAATTTTGTAAAATATTGCACACAAAATGGTTGCTGTGCAACTTGGCACACGAGTTGTTTTTTTTCTAATTTCTTTTTCATTTTTTACTTTGCACGTGGATCAATGAACCTCAGTGGCGTAGCGAGTGGGGGGGGGGCAGGGGGGCAAATGCCCCGGGCGTCACTTTTTTAGGGGCGGCAAATTCTAATAAAGACAATTTTTATTAGCTTCTAATAAAGACAATTTTGAAATAAAGTGGAGCTTTTTATCAAAATAAAACAGAAACCAAATAAGAAATTAAAGAAAGAAATAAAGGTACTATCCTAAAATATATGAACGATTATTCTGTCAACTCTTCAAACTAAATATTTGATATAAATTCTTCTGTTACTTATGCTGCTGAAAAGAAAAAAAAAGAGGCTTAAGTAGCATTAGAATGTGACAATGATCTGCTGTTAACTTAATTGATTAATCAAATTTGAGAACTGCCCCTGTTGTAGAAGCGAAAATTGCTGTACCCCATCAATTTTAAACATTAGGCAATCTAATGCTAAGGGCGGCACTTTGTTTAGGGCGGCGAATTCCTGGTTGTTAATTATTTTCTAAAAATGAAAAACTTTAAATTAAGTTTAAGAAAAGCGAAGGTAAAAATTAATCAAAGTAATCAAGGATCTGTTAACATACGTGAACTTTTCTAATGCCAAAACTTCATAAGTCATAATGAATCTAGCTAAATTCTTCTGATACTAAAGCTACTGAACTGAATAACCAAGAGGATGAAGTAGTACAAGAACATTACACTGATGTGCTGGTACCTATAACTGATTCAAGTTTGTCAGCCAATCTTCTTTTAGAAGCTAAAATTTCTATATCCTTTAAATTTCAACAGCTAATAAAATTTCAACAACATACGTGGACTAAATTGATATAAATAGATTACTGTAAGTGCAGCAAAATTGAAAGAGTGTCAAACATATTAAGATTAACTTCTCCAAAATAGACACGGGTCTTACATTAAAATAGAGACGAGACAGGTAACGTGAGACTAATTTTAACATAAGTAAACTACTGGGGAAAAATCGTTCGCGTACTTACATGGCGTATTCTCCTAAAGCATCATTATTTTAATGTCTTCTGTTTTGTTGCATAAACTATAAACAAAATAATGAACAAAATTGCTTATCTAATGGAAATTAATAACTGACACAAAATAAATTCAAATGTAGCCACTTGTGAACAAGTGCTCGACATTGCCAAAGTATTTGCAAATAGAAGGAATCAGAAATTGGATAAAAAAGAATAGACTATTTAAAAAGAACATTACGTTTTTGTAAAAGAAAATTTAAACAAGGGGCAAGAAAATCGTGTTATAATATTTGACATTATTAAATACTGGCAAAATAGAACTTTGCTTTTCGTGGTCACAAAGAGGACTATACTAGTGTAAATATAGGCAATATTCTGGAACGTATGCATCTGCTAGCAAAGTACGATCAAGTGCTCCGAGAACAAAATGTGCAAAAAATTTTTTTTTAAATTGTCACCTCGAATTCAAAATGAGACCATTGCAGTTTTAGGAGATGCAGTTCGCAAAAATTCGTCTTTCAGGTACATGAGACCAAATATTATCCCATTGTATGCGTTAGCTCTCCATATTCCACATCATGATCAAACAAATCCAGTTGTATGATATGTAAATATTGAAAACCAGAAAGTAGACGTTGTAGAATCTTTCAAAGATTTCATTGGGAAAAAAATCTTCTTATGACATTTCGGACATGATTTTAAATAAGTTTAAAGCTGATGGTCTTAAAATAATGGACTGCAGAGGCCCAACGTGTTATTACTGCTTTACTGGTGGAAAGTATACATGAGTTCGAGAGACTTTAAGACATAAATCTCAATGTGAAGTCTCGCTCAAACAGTTTATTAAATCTTTTTTGTTTACATGCCGTTCCACATGAGACAAACTTTCTAACATTTTTTTAGTACACTCATCATCATCATCATCGCCTGTCGTCCAATCTGTGCCCACTTTTTTTTTGGTGTCTGCCCCCAGTTCCCTTCTCCAGGTCATTTTGGGTCGACCTCTTTTTCTCTTGCCTTCGGTGTCCCAAGAGAGTGTTATCTCGCAATGCTGAATGAAGGCTTTCTGAGGGTGTGGCCAATCCATCTCCATCCATATGTCGGTGCCTGTCCCTCCTTGTATGTCAATGATGCTACCGAGGCATGTAAAGCTATCCACCTCCTCAAGACAGTGCAATTGCGGTGTTGCTTGGTGTATTTATTTTAAGGACTTTGCTTTTTCCTCTATGAATGTTCAGGCCAACGCAAGCATAGAACTGTGCTACATAATAATTAGTTTTCTCTTGCATCTGTAAACGTTTTCTCTTGGATTTAGTAACTAGAACATTGTTACGCATTTTTCCATGACCATATACTTTCGAAAGATTTAATTGCTGCTTTTTTTCGCTTTAAATTGTACTGTTCCTTTTAATTTTAAAGAATCTTACTTTTTTGAAGTAGACATTCAGAATTCAACTTCCTGTCAAGGACAGTAATAATGTCTTAGAATCAAGAGAAGGCATATCTGTAGTTGATTGTAGTTGTATTAGTTGTAGCCCTATTGACACTATTGTGAAAAGTTTAATGGTTTACACTATGCCCCTGCAGTAACCGCATACGCTTCGTTTTTAAAATGTCATACACAGGTATTTTTGTGTTCAACACATACTGTTATTTTTATTATAGGCGTAAATCAAGTAAATGCCTAAAAAAATTGTATTTAATTTTAATTAATTTAAAAGAAAGTAGGGCCAGGGCCCAGAAATTCAGAAATATTAAATTTAATTAATTTATTAATATTTTACAATTATTATTCTAGAAGAAAGAATAATCCTATGCCTATATTACTAATTTATTATTAATAATGCAGTAATTAGTAATTTAACTTTTTATGATGCCCCATCAAAAGCTGGAGAGAAAAAATTGGGGTTTATCAAAAGTAAAAGGTAAGCGTTATTCGCACGGTTTTGGCAGTGCGAATAATGTCCAACATTATCCGCACGGTTTTGACCGTGAGAATGATGTCAAACGATATCTAAAGACTAAAGGCCTTGAACTTGAGTAATGCATATAAAAATGTTAATAAAAATTAACAAATAATACTAACAGTCACTGTTACTGACTCTCACTTTAAAATTTTGACCGTGAGAATAATGTCGAACTAATTCAATTATCATTTTAACCGTCTTTCGAGTGTCTGGAATCTTATATTTGTATCCATTTTAGCAATAATCTGAGCGGACCTGCATATCGTTTGTTAATGATTAATCATTAATTAATTAATTATTAATAGGGGATACGGTGGTCGAGTGGCAGCACGCTCGACTGGCGTACCGATGGTCATGGGTTCGAATCCATGGGAAGCCATGATTTGTTCCCGGGGCCTAGGGCGTCCCCGAGTCCACCCAGCTTCGAGTGGGTACCTAACGCATAGTTAGGGAAAATAAAAGGCGGCTGGGGTAATGCGTGGAACCCTTATAGCCGTGGCATGCGAACGCTGCATCACTTGCCAAAATCAACTGCTGCCTTGCAGATGGTCTTGGCTGACCAAAGGCTATGGAAGCACATCCAGAAAAAACAGCAGGCTGAAGTCGGAGACCACGGGCCAATTGGCGCAAAACTCGTCGGCACGCAATACTCAAAGTGAGAACGAAGAAGAAGAAGAAGAATTATTAATACTACGGATTTAGCTGATTTAAAACTATACTATTATTAACTGTTCCAGTGCAATCAACTTTGTATTTTTATTCTGTATAATTATGAAGTAACTTTTTATTAACTTTCATACATAATATTTAATTGGACGAGACTTTGTAATGAAAAAGAATAAATATTATTCTCCCCAAAACTAGCATTGTACCTGTGGTCAACATAAATCCATTAAGTTAATTTAATTTAAAGCATGAAAAAACGAAAGACGATACAATGGTATAGCCAGTATAGCATAAAAATGTTAAAGTGAGAGTCTGTAACAGTGACTGTTAGTAACAGAATAGATAAGACAGGCATGGGTGGGGGAAAAATAAAATGTTTCTGGGAAAGAGCCTGTGTGTTTGCAAACATCCTCACTGTGGTTGTAAAACACCCCCCCCCCTTAAAAAAAAAGTAAGACCGTCCTAGGATTCCACCCGCGTACCATAATCATCATAAATTGAACTAAGCTAGATTAACCACTCAACTGGAGAAGCTGATGAAATTATTTGTTATTTAAAAATTATAAGTAATTATCATTAAATGCACACTAATCAATTTTTATGGCAATGGTACTTTAAAATTTCAGTAATCATGAAATTTTAATAAGTGTTAGCATATAAATTACACATTTTAGCCTAAATGGAGTGATATCGGCCATAATTTTGTCTATACCGGGCGCGTTTTTTGTTTTCATCGTGACCAGCCACTATAAGTAAGACGCATGCGCAGACGACCCGTGCGGATAATATCAGCATTATCCGCATGGCCAAAACCGTGCGAACAATCACTTCGTTATCAAAAAGGGACAATTCACATCACAAGTCAATTCAATTTTAAAAATAAAATAGTTGGTTGTCTCTGTCGAGGTCAGAATAAACCCATTCTTATTATTTTAATTAGTTATAACATTCGAGCAACTTTTATGTTGTTCACAATGCCTTAAGATTGCATATTTGTGTTACAATAAGTTAAGTGATTTGCTTGTTTCCTAAAGGTAAGCGTTATTCGCATGGTTTTGGCAGTTCGAAATAATGTCCAACATTATCTGTAATGGCACTGCCGCACGGTTTTGACCCTGAGAATTATGCCAAACGATATCTAAATTCTTATTACTAACTGCTTATTATTTATGTATCATTGCTTATTGACATATTTTGGTTTGGAGGGTATAACAATATTTACATTGTCATTTTAACTGTCTTTTGAGTGACTGGAATCTTATATTTTTTATCCATTTTAGCAATAATCTTAGCGGACCTGCATATCGTTAGTTAATCATTAGCTAATTAATTAATTAATTAGTAATACATGTACTACGGATTTAGCTGATATAAAAGTATTATATTAACTCTTCCAGTGCACTCAAACTTTGTATTTTTATTCTATATATTATAACGTACATTTATTAACTTTCATTCATAATTGGACGAGGCTCTGTAATTAATAAGGCTAATTATTATTCTCCCCAAAACTAGCATTGTACCTGTAATCATCATAAATCAATTAAGTTAGTTTAATTTAAAGCGTGCAAAAGGGAAAGACGATATAATATTATGGTATAACATAGAAATTTAAAAGTGAAGTCTGTAACACTGTAACAGAATAGATAAGACAGGCATGGGTGGGGGAATAATAAAATGTTTCTGGAAAAGAGCCTGCTTGAGTGTTTGCAAACATCCTCACTGTGGTTGTAAAACAAACAAAAACACAAAAGAATAAAAAATAACTAACCCAAAAATAAATATAAGTAAGACTGTCCTGGGGATTTGATCCGCATATCAGTATGCTTAATGGGACTAACCACTCACCTGGAGAAGCTGACGATTTAAGTTCGTTATTTTAAAATTATAAGAATTATTAATTGGACACCAATAATTTTTTATGGCAGTGCTACTTTAAAACTTCAGTAATCGTGAAAGTTTAATTTTTATTAGCGTATAAATTACACATTTTAGCAGAAATCGAGTGATATCGGCTTTTATTTTGTCTACACCAGGGCGCTTTTTTTTTCCCAATAATTTGACCAGCCCCTAGAAGACGCATGCGCCGACGACCCGTGTGGATAATACTCGGCATCATCCCCACGGCCAAAACCGTGTTAATAATCACTTTGTTTCCTAAATCAATCAATCTCACTTATCTCTAATACTAATTATAAATTATTTTTTATTGATATTTTAGATTATCAGTACACCTCATCAGGGGCAGGCCATGAGCCTTCTTACTCGCATCAATATGACACAGGTCACTATGGTGCAGAAACTCAAAGAGGCCAGTATTCATCATCTGCACCGGGTCAGTATGACTTAGCATACCCGTCTGACTTGTACCCCCACAGGACAGGTAAATCATTATTTCTTTAAAGATTTTTAAACAATATAAAATGTTCTGTTTGTTAAGATTTTGTAAGCATTAAATTTAACAATCATAACTAGTTCCCTATAAGCTAGAATGTAGAGACTATGGCAGATTAACGTCTAGAGCCCCATAAGGTTTTTGGTTAACTTCCGCCTCAGTCCCGAAAGGATTTCCCGTATCGCGATCGACTGGTTATGAAATTTTTTAAAATTGTTGTAATGTATTTACATTATTATTGTCATACTGACTTCATCTTTTAGGATAAGAATGATTATTTTACTTATCCAACAGACCGTCTTGAGTTTAATACCATTTGTACCTATAGTTTAGTACTATTATTTTTACAAAAAAGTATAGCGAAATCACATTTTCAAACAAAAAACGTAAAAACTACCACAAAACTTCTGAAGGCAGCTCCACCCAGTAAACCCCCAGAGACTCCGGAAGAAATAGCCAGGGAGGAAGAGATCCAGCGAAAACACGAGCGAAGGCAATCACCGCCATTTCGGGAAGTCGAATACATCTTCTAACCCGCACGGAATAATTTTTACTTTCTGTGATTTCGTTTCTAAAGAGAGTACTATCGAGGCGCTCTTTACCGCGCTTCGGCAATAGAGGCTAGGCGCGCACTACAGCTCTTTGTCAAAGTAAATGTTAAGGGTGGTGCTGATTGGGCTAAAGCAGGGGTCCCAATGATTTAAGGGTCCCAAACTTATATTGTATAATAAAGGTGGCTGGACCGGGCCCCAGGTGGAATTGCAGCCAGGGGCCCCGTGCAATCTTGATCCGCCCCTGTGTAGAGATGAATAATTTTCATGTGGTGAGGGCATACATTTGTATTGAACAGTCATCTTAGATTTCTTTCCTTCTTTTTACAGCTTCTGTGCCAACGAATCATAACCAGTTGGGTTACGATTGCCAAAACGCACCAGCCAGCACTAATTACCCCCCATATCCCTACAGCCAAGAGAGTGCCAGGGTTGATCAGTCTCCCATAGGATACGAAAACGTTTCTGTAGGCTATCAGCCACCACCGACACCTGGTTATGTGAACCGCTCAGCTCACGATCCCCCCAGTCAGACCACCACAGACTATAGCCCATACCCTTACCAGCAGCCCGAGTGCAATCCACCAGCAAGGTCATATCAAGACAGCCAAGATTACAACAACGGCTTATATCAGCCGAGTGAAACTTCGGGCAGCTACGGCTACCAGGAGTCGCCACCACCATACACACAGAGCACCTGGGCTGGTCCTGACCGCTACACAGAGTCCTCCAATTCAGCCAATTATTATGACAGTGGCGTCAACACCCTAGACTATGAGCACAAAAAACCATTTGAGAATGCTGACATCCCTGTTGCCCCGACTGGATATTTTGACAGCAGGATGTCTGCTCTTGATGACTACTCCCCTAGGCCTGAAAATTACCCTTCTAGTGACAGATATTCCTTAGTAGATCACTCAAATGAATTATCAGTATTTAAACCCGACCCTGTAAAATCATTTACAATGCAACAACAGAGTTATGTCACTAAAAGCTCTGATCAATATAACCGAAGTTCACAGCCAACACATTTGAGAGTTAAACTTAATTATTCCGGCGCAAAAAATCTAGAAATGGTCAGTGGTCTCTTGGACAATCTAGATGCACCAAGAGATGCCATCCGCGGGCCCGTGAGGGGTGGGCTTCGAGGTTTAGGCAACAGAGGAGGTGACAGACATTACAACAGGGCAAATGGTGCTGCACAAGGTCCTAGAAAATTTACCCAAATGGAGGCTGGACCAAAGGGGCCTTTGTCCCTTGGTCCCCGCGGACCTTCTCTAAAAGTACACTCTGAAAATTTGGCTGGGAGAGGCGCACCTAGCCATCATGAAAACCAGCCTAGATTCTTCAACAAGTTGACATGTTTTGACGCTAGGAGTAGAATAAATGAAGTGAAAAGCATGAATGCCAATTCTGGTAAAGTCACCAATAGACCATTCAAGAATCGCAAAGCGCCAGCAAAGAAAGCGCCTTCTAAAACTGAGACATTCAAAGCCCCATCGAGACCACAGGACCGGCTTTTGAACGAAATTGAAGAAAAGGAAAAGGTCAAGAAAGCTGAAGCGCGAATGAAATCTCCCGAAGAGCTGCAGAGAGCCGAGGCGGCGGCCAGAGAAGCTGCAGAGGCCGCCAAGAAGCTTGCAGAGGAGGAGCTTCGTAGAAAACTGGCAGAAGAAGCTGTGAAGGCGGCTCCACCCAGTAAACCCCCAGAGACTCCGGAAGAAATAGCCAGGGAGGAAGAGATCCAGCGAAAGATCCGGGAGTCTGTTGTAATCATCAGCCCTGAACAGGAACTTGCTGTGTTGAAGGATGACCCCAGCAAGGATATCGACATGCCAGAGGAGCTGCGGAAGCTGCTTAAGACTCTGACCACCAACTACCTTTGTAAGCTTTGCAGTGTCAGGATTGTGGGCCCGCAGATGGCCACGATGCACTACAATGGCAAAAACCATCTGAAAAAACTCAGAAACTTTGTCCAGACCAATGGCCGGTCGGCTGGTTTTAACATGGAGTCATCAGAAAAGGCTGATGTTGCAACGGAGAGGGGAGAAACAAAGACAGAAATTGTGGAGATTACGGTAATGGATACTGCCCTGAAAAAGCGGCCAGGTCACGGCTGATATGCCATTTTATCTTGCTTTCAGCATGTAAATCAAAGGGTTGTCCACAAGGAGGACTCGCTGTTAATTTTCTTGTAAGCACAAAAATGTGTGTGCCTTCATGCCTATTGAAAAGCAAGATTTGATGGCTTATCAACTTTGACCTTAAATACAGTGAAATAAGATGATAAGAGTTGTTTTTTTTACTCACATGCCATGGTGCTTAAAGCTGATACTTAAAGATGTTTTTTTATTGTAAAAAAATTAATATCCATCCCCAGATTAAAAAGAAGATCAAAGGGGCTTATCTAAAATCTTGTTTCCTGAAATTTTAAATTGATTGCCCTATCTAATGTAAACCACAATTTCAATTCATTATGTAATGATACAACAAATGATAGTTGGACTTTGTTAGATGATTACAATTAGGTTTATGGAAGCTCTATTATCAAAAGCAAAAATCTATCATCCTGAACTGGAACTGCGTGGGGGGGGGGCTCTATTGACTGCAGGTTGTGTGTGGTCCTCTAACATATCATTTGTCACCTGCCATTCACACAAGATTTAGAGGCCTCTTGAGCACAAAAGAGCTCATTTTACTCCCTTAAATAGATATTGAGACATGAAACTAAAATTTTGTACTCTACCTGTTCCCTGAGTTATGCATCTGCTAGTATGTTTATCATAAATATCACATGAATTATTTTATTATATTTTAATTTGCTCGCAATGCTTTGTAATGTGTACCTTAAGTTAAATGTTGAACTCATTTAGTGCTTTTCTGTGTAACTTAATTTCATTAAATAATACCTATCAACAAAAAAATTAATTTCAAGGTGGTCAACAATTAAGTTTTTTAATTAAAGTATAGCACAGCTCTACTGGCACCTTAAAAGGAACATTACTGTAATTTTTTTTTAAAAAGGGGATGCCAGTATATTTCAGAAAGCAGCGCACCATTTCAGTATCTCTTAGAAACCTTGCATTGGATTTGGATGCTCATAGCTATTAACCCTTGTATGGTGGCTTAGGTACCATTGTATCTTCATGTATATTTTGTACCAAAAAATTTCTGTGTCCACTTTTAATTATCTATTTATTATATTTTAGGTTACATTTATCTATTGGCATTAGTTTAGAGCATTGAAAACCTTGGATATTCACTCAAAAAAACGTTCATAATATTTGTATTGTTTGCTGTGTGCAAAGTTCCAAAATTAATAAGATCCTAAATCAAACATCCCATCTGTTCCCACCCTCTCACCCCCACCCCCCAAACAAAAATAATAATAATAAACATAAATAAGTGATGTATAAATATTCAAAATGTACATTAAAATTTTAAAACTATATGCATAAGAACAAAAACATTGAGAAAATTCTCATGGTGTGCATACTTCATGCACTCTAATTAGTTCAAGTTATTTAAAGATTACTCTTGAACATGAGTCTTAGCAATAAGTCTGAGTATTAATATTAAGCATCTCTGAAACAGGTAACTGTATTATTTTTTTTTAAAATTTGGCCATCAGATTTTAACACAACAATTGAGATCTGTCACAAAAAATTCATTTAAAAAAAATCATTTCATGTACTAAATATTTTTTAAATGTACCCATGTAGCATTGAAAGGGCTTAATTAATATAGCAACTTTTTTTTATGGCATTCATAATTATTTCACTTTTATACATCATGTGGATTAATATAAATTTAGTGAAGAGCTTAAATGTCCTTTGAATTGGTACTTTTTTTTTAATGAGTCAGGGAAGTAATAGCACATTTTATGTGGAATTAGAGACAGCTACTGGCACCTCAGCTGAATTTTGGTTGTTACTATTAGTGCCACTACTAAGTACCAACTTAAAGTAAGAGCATATTTCTTATTTATTTATAGTATCAATAGTTGGAAGGTAGCATGCGACCCAGGAGTCATGCGATTTATAACTGATTAACCACCACCCATTGAGTCACAAGCCTAGCTTTTACTGTGTCACCTGAAAAAAGCTCCTTGCCAGTCAATTGTTTTTTGTTTTTTTGTGTTGTTTTGTTTTTTTTCAAAGTTACCTACATATGACCTTTTATTTAGTGAATTTATAATGGTAAATAAGATTTTAAATTTGCCACAATAGCATAAAAATTTTCTATTGATTGTGGAAATAACCCCCCTCCACAATTATATTTTGTTCTATAGGTGATGAGAACAAGTGTGAAAATGTCCTACGTTAAATGATCAATCTTTTGATATTTGCCTGTTGTGATGTTTGTGGTCTGGTGATGACGGCCAGCTTGTAGCTCCGACTAGTGAAGATCCAAACATCATACCCAATCCCAAATGACACCCCCACCCCACCCCTTTTATGGATAAGAGTCCCAGCTTACAACTTAAAATTTAATCTAATCAGCTTTTCTCTTGATGCCACCATGTTATCGCAGGATACGGATGAAAAGAAGTACTGCAAAATCTGCCGGGTGTCCTTCTCTCAAGAGAGCCAGGCTGATATGCACTACCAAGGGAAGAATCATGCTAAAAAACTGAAGAGTGTTGGTGCTGCAAATGGGTACTTGAAACATTCTGATCACCTTTATGTTTTTTGTGTGTTTTTTTTTGGGAGTATTCTTAACAACTTGTGTTTATAAACTCAATACAGCCATCAACTTAGCCAAATTTTGCCCCGTGTCATTAGCTAACCAGCCCTTAAGGGGAAATCATTAAGGGAGTAAGGAATTCTCACAATCACCTTTATGATCTTTATGTTTTATTGAACATTCTTAAAAAAACATTAGTTTTTTTAAACTCCATACAGCCATCAATTTAGCCAAATGTTCTACCACATCATTATCTAACCAGCTAAGGGGGAGGATATCACTAAGGTAGTAAGGACTCCACATGAGTAACCTTAAGGCCATCAGTCTATTTAGTGTGCATAATGGAGTCTTGCTATTTGTGTAATGTTTTACATTGACAACTGTACCTCGACCACCTGTTGTGACAATGTTTCTGTTTCAGACCAGAAGTGTTTGAGTGTAAGATTTGCTGTGTGACCGTGACGGCACAGGAGCATCTAACGGCTCACTTGAATGGCGCTCGTCACAAAATACAGGTTCGGAAGATGGACACCAATGAAAACTACCGAGGTAAAGTCCCAGAATTTATGGTGCATTTATAATGACCCAGTTCTAACACGAATCAAAAAGAATTCACGAGGCAATGATAGGATAGCTTTAAACTTCTCCCTAAACTAGAAAAGTAAAAAATATAGATTAATAATTTTCATATATTATTATATTATTTTTTATTTTCTAAACTTTATTATCACAAATCCACAAACATTGGCCAATTTGTTTTCTCTCTACTTGAAATTATTAATGTCTTAAGAACATAAGTACCCGGGGCTTGTTTATTTCAAACTTTAGCCTTCCTATCTGAAACTTTTATCATCACAGGTGGTATTTATGGCAGGGGGCGAGGCGGGCTGGGGTTCAAAGGTCGAGGTTCAAAAGGTGTGTCTTCAGATTCTGATGGCGGAGAGTGGCGATCACTGGTTGACAATGGCGGCCGGGGGAGAGGAAGGGGAGGCAAGGCAAGGTCAGTCCAGTCTGTGTTGTGTCTCACTCTGACATCAGTAGTCGGGTTTAAGTTGTTTTAATGTCACGACTGTAGCACAATAATAAATTATCCCTACCATGTATCTTATTAAGTAGGCGAGTCCCTCTGCGTAATGTTAAACTCATACTGCACTTGGAGTTAAATTTATTCTTGAGATTCATAGCCAACTGTTACTATGTTATTCACTTTCTTATTTAGTAGTATTAGTATTATTTTAGTCATATAGTTTAACATGGATTTTATTTTACCCTGAGAAATTGATTGCTTACAAATGTTATTTTATTCAAGGGGTTCATTCCGAGGCAATTTCCGGGGAAAAGGTCGAGCTCAAGGTATTTTTATTTTAAAATAATTATACTCTAACAGCTTTTTTGTTTTGTTTTAAAGGTCATTATAAAATATAAAACATTATAACCTCTCCATTTGAGCAATCTTTGTCCACGTTTCATTATCTTGTCTTGATGTTATAAAATAATTTGACCTTGACCTCTGCTCTATTACAAGGTAACAAGCGACAAGGAGCCCCTGTTGATGGACGTGGAGCGCGGCAGGAATTTGGCGGGCCCACATTTAATAAGCGGCCAAGATTTTGAAACTTTTAACAATACTTTGACAGCCACGGTTGATGTTTGAGTGTATAGATGTGATTTTGAGATGAATGTTGATGGTCAATATATTTTTTTATTTTCTATATCTGCTGCCCCTGTGGTTAAGTGGATAGATAAATTTTTTAACAATTTTCTTTGTTGTTGACAATTTTAATAGGATGACAATTTTTAGTTTATTTTAAACAATTGTTGATTTAGAATTGTCTCAGTGAGTGGAATTATCTCATTATTGTCTTTAACCTTTTAATCGTTGCCCTGCTTTCACGCAGGAACTCTCATGCACCGAAGCCCGAGGATATTTATTTGACATTTCCGTTGACCTCCTTAGTTCAGTAAATCTTTTTCTTTCACCTCAGAGATAGATATTATTTTAATTTTTGTAAATGACCTCCTTTCACAAAAAAATCCACATTTTTAATATTCTCATTTAGAAGCAATGTTTTTAGACTGGAATACTTTCCCTAGTGACCCAAATAAGTGTTTCGACTATCCAACCAATTTCCCTGGTGATGCCCAAAATTGTTTACAGTACATTGTTTACATTTTAAATGGCAATGCTGTTGAATTTTATCATCTTTGGAAGTGAGCAGGCTGTTATTATGTACCTCTGCATTGATATCTTCCAGGGCTATGAAGTAGATCCGCTTTTAGTTCAGCTTGACCCATTTCAGACCTTTCTTTAGATGTTTATGAAGAAATGATACAGTCAGTGACAGCATGGCCATGTAATGCTTGTGAAAAAATTTCTTATATTTAGCTTAATTTATTTATGTGTACACTCGCAAGATGCTTGCATTGAAATACAGATGGATTCATCTGGTTGCCACTAACAACTTTCAAAAGCATTCATTGTTTCACTTATGTCAAACTACCGCATCAAAAACAGATGGCTAAAATAATGGCTTTGAGAAAAGTGGGTGGTGACGAGAAACAGATTTGAGCATGTTGCTTGCTTTTGCTTGATCCTAATTGAAATGCTAGAAAAATTATTTCCACTCTCTGCTCTGATGTCTTTATGTGATTAAAAATAACTTCCTTATCTGCTTTGTTTTATTCCCACAGGTTTTCATAGCAAAATCCATTGAATCAAACGATATAATAATATATTTGTTTCCTGTCCCATTTCTTCCAAGACACGTGAAAAGGTTTTACGATATGCTTGTATGTGGAGAGGGAGGAAACACCTGACCTCCTCTGGCTAATCTCATCACTTTGTTACCTCTGCAGATGGTAATCACCCGATGAAAGACGGCACATAATCTTTTTTGTTGTTATTGTTCTTGCAGGGACTCAGATGTATAACTGTCATGAATTCTATTACTAATACTTATGCCAACCATATGTCTCCTGTAATTATATCAAAATGAAATAGTGCGTGGTTAGAGTCAGTGTGCGACATTTACATTGAGCCTCCATTCTTTATGCCTGAGAATATCGGATCAGAGAAATTATAATATATTCTCATAGCTGTAATACATTTCAAATAAGTCAACATTTCATGTACTGGGTACTTAAGACTTTTGCTCCCGCTAAACAATTTATTTTGTATAGCATTTTATATATATATTTTTTTAAAATACAATCTGTTGACCCTCAAATTCATCCTAAAGAAAAAAATTGAACCCTTCTATCCCCAGACAGTAAAACAATTTTTGGGGACTACAATGATGAAGAATTATTATCATTGTTTGGGATTGAGCCTGCCAAGAAGTACAAATTTGATTTAGCCAACTACAGGACGCCCATTGGCTGGCTGTACTGCTCCTCTTGTGATATCAGTCTGGCCGATGAACCTCAGTTCTTGCTCCATCTGGGCAGTAAGAAGCACCACGATTGCATTCTGGGGCGCAAAAAAATAAAGAGGGTAGTTGATGATGAGGCTTTAGGGGACATCACCCTGTCTCGGAGCAGCTGACAAAGTGTCGGCAAGTGGTCAAAATATCCTGGAGAGGGATTGAATTATTTTTTTAAATCTTTAACTTAAAAGAAATTTGTTGGATTGCATTAAATTTGATTGAACAATTGAACAGGTTCAAGGCATGCCACTTCTCTGCATCCTTCAGGATTTGACTAACTTATTCTGCATTCTGTTCTTTTACTTAACTCTTTGACCAAATTAAGTTGTCTAACTTATTCTTGCGAGAGTTCTTTTAAATGTTGGTACACCTTTCTTACTTACTTTTGACCAGATTTTGCCAAAGTTAAAAAATCTAATGGACTCAAGTGACCCAAACAAAAGCAGCAAGTTTTTGCACAATCTCATAAATTTGTTCAAAGCGCATTCTAATTAACTGATCCCTCATTACAATCTTATGGAGAATTTTTTTTTAAATCTTAATTGCCTCCCAAGGACTAGTGTTTGTTGTAAACTTTTTAATTTTCTAGTCACTCCTCTGTTAGGATATTGAAACGTTTCTGCAAGCACAGTTTCTGCAAGCACGAGTTCATTAAGAAGTGTCAACTTGCATGCCATTTAGTTCTTTTTTTTTCTGACAACCATTTTTAAAAATAAATTAAATATTTAAAAATATAAATATATTTCATAGTATTTTTAATTGAGAAAGAACAGCGTTAAAGTTTTTGGAAGGCAATATTCACTGGTGATATCTGGTCAAAATTTTGAGTTGACTGTGTGATACTTCATTGATCTAACCCAATTTTTGTTCCCTTTTTAACAGGCAATACTGTTGGTGGCACTTTTTGGTCTACATTTGCTGACTTTAATTTTTTGGGGGGTTATTTTAAATTTAAGGTTGTTCTTTTTATCCACCTTATAAACCAGACTGTTGATCAGAAGCTGTTTATGTTTGCATAAAAGTTTATCTCTAATGGATAAAATCAAAATCTTGCATTGAAAAGTGGATTTGTATCAAGATAAGAATATTCCTTTGTATCAAGATAAGAATATTCCTTTACTTTATATTAGAAGACTCAGGCAGAATAAGATATCAATTTAAAAAGGAAAATTAAATAATTTAAACAGTGACTAGTCATTACTGACCAAAATACTAATACATGTTCTATCGATTGAATTTTTTAAGTTCCAAGCAGCTTGGCAAAGAACATCAGAATTACTTTTACTCACATGACTTCTCATTTTATTTCAACTAACAATACTTTGCGTAGTCTTGCTAATCAGCAATCTCTAAATAATGTTTTCAAGGTTATATTATAATGTTTGCTAAACATTTGCATGTAAATTAAACTGATTGCTTAAGATTTTGAGGTTTTAAAAATAAATAGGATATAGTGGCCTTGACCTGCAATTATGGGCTAACAATTATATAATAAATAAGCACAGACTGTGTTCTCCCTACTGGTCCGGAGTGGTCACTGTTCTATGAAACTGTCAATGGGATATATATACATGTATTATATTATATAGTATATTTGAACTAACCATTAATTCTTTTTGATATTACATGTATTTAAGTAATTCTGCTCAAGCTTAGTTTCCACATAAACCTTAAACTTCTTCATTAACACTGAGCTCTTGAAATATCCTCTGCTGGAGATTCCGTCATTGTAAAAATCTTTTATTTATTAGCCAGCACACATATGTCAATATTGTAGCTGATTTTCCCAAGTTATTAAATTATCCATTTGCTACCAGGTTATAGTTATAGTTTAAAATAAAAAAAAATACAATATAAATATAACATTCTAAGAAGCAATTGGACCATAAAAATGAAATTAAAATTTTACTTTTGGAAATTCACAAGCTGTGTTCTTTTTTTATCTTTTTGTTTGCTTTTCAGGGCAATATTAAAATATTTTTTTACAAAGAAATTTTAATAACATTTAAGTTGAATAAATGTAGGTATCACATAAAAGTGATACCAGCATATTAGAACAATGCCAGAAAAGCAATGGTAAAATTATTTCTATTTTTAAAAAAAATGATTTTTAATTTTAGGAATGCAAAAATTGAAATATTGACAGGATTTATAGGCTACCCATTTACTTATAAACACTAAGTTCTTTTTTTTACCATTAGTTAGTTTGGTTTTATTTAAATATGCTGAAGATAACACAAAAACTATACAGGCCTGGGCTACTAGATTGAAATGCCAGTTTGTATTTTAAAAAAGACTTATCGACACAGAGTTGGCCTACAATTTTTAATATACAATACATCTTACATTTTTTTTACAAAATGAATAAACATACAAAAATAATACCATAAGAAAGAAAAAACAACAACCTTGAACTGAAAGCATTATAAATGTATTCACGTGTTTGATATTACATTGTAATTGTACAAATATTTCTTTTTAAAAAATGATTTCAAACAAAATTCAGACACCAGCAAAGAAACGACGCATGAATTCAGTATGAATATGAGTTAATGACTTGGCATTTTCTATTTAATAAACAACAATCAAACACTAGCAATGTTTAGCAGTATTAAATGAGTGAAGAAGTCAATAGGAAAACATAGGTCCTATTTACATCAATGATTAACAGTATATGTCTGCATGAGATTTTTTTTTCTCAACAATGAGAAAAATGTATACTTTCATACTTCAACAAAAGATGCCAATGCATTCATATCCATACAAAGGGAAAAAAAACTATTAAAGAAATGCAAAAAATAATGCAGAATATTCCTAGAATCTTAAACTTAAAAGATGCATTTACCCTCATGGAATTATTTTTATTTAATTTGATGAAAAGACAACGCAAGCAACATTTGGCAATGTGTCATCTTTTTAAATCTACAGACCTATTGCATAACTGAACTAAAAATTTGGTTTGTACATAATTTTTAATTAAAGGGATTTGGTTGGGGGAGTAGCAGAAGTAAATCTCGGTGGTCAATACATAACAGCAATAATTATACATGTATTCTTGTAGAAATATTTCTAATTTTTGACATTTGAAACCTCAACATTAGAACTACTTTCAATTGTTTTCAATATTTATAATTTATTTTAACTTTTATTGCTTTTATATTATATTCTAACTGATTATATCAATGAATCTGGTCAGTTAAAAAACTTTTTTTTAAAATCTGCATCTGTTTTAAAAAGCTCAAATTTTCATTTCCAAACTCTTCATAACATTTGAGATTTTAGACACAATTATCTAGTGTGGATCCGAGCATCCATCTCTTGCCCAACCTTTATTATCCACCTGGTTGATTTAGAGGTAGTATTTGCAGGATAATTTATGAATGAGAAGCTAGTAATAGTAGGTTATTTTGAAGTATTTTCTCACAAAAATTACTATGGGGCTCATAATGAAACCCTCATAAAATTTTTACCCCCAACTTTTATAACTTTAATTTGAAAGCACATTTGAATTAACTTTCCTTAAAAGGGCCATCAATAAGAATTCTTTAGTAAAGGATTTACATGGATAGTTTTTTAGCTTCAACATCATAAAAAAGGGCCATGAAACTTACAAAACATACATACTTGCAGAAAATACATTTTGACATTCCAGTATATTTGTACACACCCTTACGCCTTACAACTCGTAAGACTAGTAAGAGTAATAAGAAATGTCAACATTTCAACTGCTTCTTATAATTAACTGCCCTAGTTCAACATAGGATAATAAACCAAATCTATGGGAACTTCCCCCTTCCTCAAGTCAAATGGAAAAGGGCTTAACTTGTAATTTTCAAAAGATAATTATTTTAATTGCTATACATACGTTGTCACAAAAATTATGGGCGTAACAGTATAATGTAAAATAAAGACTTTCTGGGATGAAAATGTTTAAATACAAATTAAATGCCCTCTGACAAATTAGCAAAAAGATTGTTACTTTTAAGTACTAATATCTTTATGTCCTGAAGTTATTATAGTGATACTTAAGTGTCCCAACTGACAATGGTAAAAAAGGAACATTTTGGGAACCCTAGAACTATTAAAATCCTGCTTTTCCCCCCATAAAGTTGACACTACCATCCCAAATATGGATGGAGAAATTTGGTTATTGAAACAAATGACAATGAGTTAATAACCTCCCCTCTGACCACCCCGGCCCCGATCCATTCCTCTCCATCCTCGCCCACCCCTGAACCCACCAGGCCCGCCCCTGTTATTTCTAAAATTAGCCCTCCCCCTCCCCCGCATATCTCCTCTTCCCCAAGGTCCACCCCTCGGTGGTCCTCCACGACCTCTCGGGCCCACGCCAGGCCCCTCCTCCCACACTCGTTTCCTCCCCCTGCTGTCCCCTCTGCTATCATGCTCCACATTGTAGGACTCTCCGTAGTCTTCTTCGTAACTGCCGTCTCCCCCGTCCCACGACTCCTCTGCATAACCTGCGTCCTCATACTCGTCCCAGCTACCGTTATCATTACCCATGTGCCCGCCCCTGCCTCTGGGCCCCATGTTCCTGTGATCGTAGTCCCCGCCGTCAATTTCCCGCTCGTCCCTGTCACCGTAATCGTCCGCCGCCCCCTGATAATTGTCACCTCCTTTCACCCTGGGGTCCATGGCGCGCACTCGGGGGTCCCCCATGTTGGCTTGCCGTGGGTCCCTGGACACCCCTGGCCCAGCCTGTCGGTAATCTTCATCTTCAGTATTGAGTGGTCCTGCTGGTCCATTGTATACACGTGGTCGGTAATCCTGATCCATGTCAAGGTTAGATGGTCCCCCCATTTGAGTGGGTGCTGAAGATGAAGGAGTTACATTAAATTAGAATGACATGAAAAATAAAGCAAAATGTATGTTTGGGCTTGAACAAACACAAACTAAACAAGAAAAATTATTAGTTTGTTTTGGACTGAAGTGCATTTAGGATTTTTTAAAGCATATATTAAGCAAACCTAGGTAACGTGAGGGCTATCTGGTTATAATGGATTTAATGCAATCAGTTGCATTTAAACTTTGAAGAGTAAAAATCAGTTATGAACAAAATATTTCCATTGCTAGTAGCATTTACACAGTTAAATATAACTGTACCAAAACAAAAATGCTGTAAAAAAAATAAGTCTCAGTGAGTATTTACCTTGTCCAGCTGGTCCTTGATATCTTTCATCTCTGTCCATGTCTTGTGGGCCACCTGCTGGAAGGTAAACGTATCATTGAGCTGCTTTGACATTTAATAATAAATAATGATTTGAAAACCAATGGACTTTTAAACAGCTGTTAATTCCAATGAAAAATAAAAAGCCTGTGCTTTAGATTGAAAAGTAAGCATTTATTTAAGAATATATTTAAGAATTCTCATAATTTAGTGGTATTTCCCGACTTATGAAATGTGTTTTCCTAGTTCTGTTGTATACCATTTCCAACACAACTTCTAGGAGCCTTGAAAATAAATTTGAGCTACTCAAGCAAGTGCCTATCTGTGCAACCAACTTTGACATTACTTTTGCAATCCAGAGATTAGGGGGGATGCCAACAAGACATAGGTTAACAAATGACAGGAATGATTGAGTTTAGACTTACTTCTGCCGGGCTGTTGATTGGGATTGGGTCCAAACTGTCCCTGTTGGCCTGGAAATACTGGAACTGGGGGCCGCGGACCCGCTTGTTGGGACGGATGGTTGGAAGGTGGACCTTGGGGGTTCTGCTGTCTTATTTGACCTTGACCTGGAGCTTGGCCTTGCGGACCCTGTGGACCTGGAGGCCTCATCTGATTTTGCATTGGGCCCATCTGGCCCTGAGTGGGCCTCACCTGTCCTGGGTTGACGTTCCCCTGACCCTGATTTTGACTTGACCCCATCTGGGCATTGTTGCCCGATTGCTGATTATTGCCCATGTTGTTCTGTGGCCTCAAAGCAGTGTTGGCCAGTATGGCCATGGCGTTGGCCATAATCTGCTGACCTGCGGCTGTGGGGTTGTCGAGTGCCATGTTTTGCTGCATGTTGCCCGGCCCCATGGACCTGTTGCCCGACCCAGGCCCTCCGGGTATCAGCACCATTTGTCCACCCCGGGGCCCCATGACCGGCTGACCAGGGGCAATTATCATCCTGGGGGCACCGGGGCCCAACATCAATTGACCCCCGGGGAGAAGCATCCTCCCGCCTTCACTGTTTGCCAGCTGCTGACGCAGCGTTCCGGCGATGGCCGCACCCAGGACCTGCTGCGCCAACAGCAAGCTGGAGGGCGACGGTGCCATGAACTGGGCCTTCAGCTGTTGTTGCTGCTGCTCCTTCTTCAGCTGGTCCACATCAATCTCCCCGGACCAGGCCTGCTCGAACATCTTTGGCACTGGCCTGGCATACGGCACCTTCTTTAGGGAAGCTTTCTCCTCGGCCCGCAACAACGCTGCATCTTCTTCCCAATCAAGGCCAGGTATAGATGGCAGCTCATTTTCAACTGGTTTCTCTTCTTCTGATAAAGAGAAAAGTTATTGAATAAATTTTAACACTTTAGCTTGAAATAAATGGGACACAATAATATCCCTCAAGAAGCTAAAGCTCAAACACGGTTATTGATTTGTGGTCTCGGTACAAATAAAGATTTTGGGCTTGGTGTTTAGAAATATTTCAGCTTCAATTCTGTTCAAGGAAGTATTAGCATAAACAGCCCAGTTAAAAATTTAAATTATAGCAACATGATAAAACACAACTTAAACTTAAGCCAAAGCGACCATCAAGAAATTGAGCTCACTCACACATGTCAAATCATAAACTGAAATACCTTTAATTTGCAAATGCTCTGGTAAGCCATGCTCCAGGCCCATCCCAGGAAGGTTAGGCATCATGGATTCTTGATCTGTGGAGAGATATCAACGTTTTACATTGAAGGCATTATTCATTTTTTTTTGGGTCCCATAACCTCTTATCGAGGTTGTAGGGGGTTCTAATGTTTCCATTAGAACATTCTCAGGCTTAGTAGACCTTGGCGGCGCCCATCCCTCTCCAGGTCAGCGGAGGGCTTTCTTAGTGTTAGTCATTCATCAACATTTTTATTGTGGCTTTAACGTGGGCTCGATCCCACGCCCTTCAGCTTGTGAGGTGAGCGCACTATTGACTTCGTTACCCAGCCGCATTTATAAATATATGTTTGTTAATATTTTTATGTGAAGCGCTACGAGCCCAGCGGCTTGCTGGGGTGCTGCGCTGCATAATTATCAAATTATTATTATAGTGGGCTATAGGTTAGGAATCATGGCGTCTTGATCTGATAAGAGAGTGTGCTACGGAATCATTATCTCTTAACCTCTCATTGCCATCAATCTACAAGCTCTAGCTTCAAATATGCACAGATTTATTTTCTCAAATGAAATGTTTTGTTAAAGTACATATACATTAGTTCATTCAATTCTAGGGCATGAAGAAATTAGAAGCATTATGAGAGGGTTAGAAATGTTCTATTTTAGAAAACTTTCTAAGGGGACACATAGTTTTATGGTACAGAACTTAGATATGTTAACAAACGGCAAAGATCAAAATAAACCAACAGACCATTTAGCTGCAGGCCCATAGCCATGGGAGTCTGGAAAAAAAAACTAAGCCCTATTTTTTAGGGGCCCTGGTACTTACTGTACTCTAGTAGCTCTTGTTCCATCATGCCCATTGGCAATGTGTTCAGGTTGTATTTATCCCTCATTTCATCACCAGGGCGATTCCTGGTCCAGAATTTCCTGGAGAATTTTCAAAATGATTGTTGATTTTAAAAAAATTTCAAATGATCTAACATCAATTTCACGACCAAAGCAATCTTGACCTCTGTCAGTACTAAGTTTATCTAGGAAAGCCTTAAGTCAAGTAATGCCAGAGTTCATTTACTTTCATTCATCACTTCCTAGTTGCAAATAAGTATTTTTTCAGGATATAGATTTACACTGAGTTAGAAAATGTCCCATTTTATATATATATATTATATTTATATATATATATATATTGTGTTAAAATTACTACAGCTCACTGCACTCACGTGGCATGATCATTAGAACCTGATGCCAGAATATGGCCAAGCGGGTGCCATGCCACACTCCAGACCATTCCCTCGTGAGCTTCCTCCATTCCTCCCACTTCATGGTCACAGCCGACCATCCAAAACATGAGGGCTCCGTCTGCACTGCCGCTCACAAATAGTCCTTCATGAATTGGGTGCCAGCCGATAGCTTAAATTACGTTAAATAATGTTATTAGATACTATTTTATCACAACATCTAAATTTACTAAATTTAAAAAGGTAGTGAAAAAGTTGCTTTTAAAAAATCAAATAAATTATTTTTCGATAACAAAGAAAAGGCCTATAACAAAAATAAGTATCTAAAATTTATGTTTAAATTGCTGTTCCAGCAATAGTTATGGACTTTTTCCCACTCTTATTTTCTTTAACTTTTTTAGCTTAAGGTAGGATATATGTATAATATATAAGTTAAATTATAATCAATTATAGTCATTTTTTTTGTACCGCCTTTGCAGAAATGTTGGAATTGTTATATGGCATGTTCAAAATATCATTAAAATTTAAAGCTTTGACCAGTAAATTACATTTTTTCTTTTTAAATGTCCTCATGAATCCATATGAAGAAAACGTGAGGTAAACACAAAATAAAGAAACATAAAACCAACATATATTTTTTTTAAAAAATGAATCTGAATCTTAAACCTAGTGCACAAGTTATGTCCAATAATTTTTCATCTTTCCTTATTTTATCCTGCTATGGCTACACTGTTGTGGGTCTATTTGTTTTTATAGAATCAAATCTATGGTTTCTTTTTTAATTGTTAAAATTAATATTAAAAACATGACACTGAATACAAATGTAAATTAATTGGCGGAGCCACTTTATCCCAAAAAATCAGCTATTCTTAGGGGAGGGGGGATAACCTCAAGAGAAAAACAACAACAACAGCTGCTAGACAAAAAAGACAGCAACCGACCCAGCAAATGATAAAAATCAGCTCTCCAGGCAAATAAAACATTCAATCAAGGAGTCCTGGCGGCTGTATATTAATATAGAAGGTTCTCAAAACAATGTGTTCGGAGAAACTTGTTACCTGTTGCTTCCCTTTTGTGTCCCTTGAATGTCTGAAGCTCCTCCTTGAGATTCCTGATGTCAAACAACTTGAGCAGGTGATCCCTGGAGGCTGTCAGCATCCAGTTGCCATTATGATGCCACTTGAGATCCATCACAGTGTGCTTGTGGGCATGTCTGGAGGGGAGGGGGGGGGAGCACAAAAGTCAAATCCAATTATTAAGAAAAACATTACAAAATATATCTATTGAGAATTCTAGTTTGTAGAATGGAGATTTTGACCCGGCTATGTCATTATTTATAACTGGACACCATTCATTAATTTATTGTATATGTAAAAGACTTACAAAACTTTGTAATTAAACAAATCTCCAGGAGTTATGAAATGTTTATAATTAAAACAAAACTGTCAACTTTTGCACACAAAAAAAACTATAAGTTAAAGGCATCCTGAGGATTGTGGGAGGCAAGGTGACGACCTAGATAGAAGCAATCACCCACTAAGTGTTTATTTCATATTTTGAAAATTATCTTGTGCCTGGTACAACATGATAAAATATAAATAGGCTAATATTTCCCCTCAATTCAGCCCTAACACTTCTTGGGCATAGAAGGATCCACCCATAAATTAATAACCCTTTTAATGAAGTACTGAAACGTAAGTTTTATTTCAAGACTCAGATGTTTCTAGGTTGACTCTTAGCTTTGGAAGACCCAAACTACGGCTTTGATTTATGGTTTGCATTTGTATATATTTGTTTTAAGTTGCATAAAAAATGAATTTTATTTAAAGATTTTGAGGTAAAAAATCAAAAGCACATAAAATGATGAAAATCATCAACATACAGTGTGGCTAAGCTGTTACCAGACCGGGGATCCCAGAGTTTAACAGGCTGCTGATTGTCTTTACTGCCTGAGGCTATGAGTGCCTTCTGGGGATGCCAATCTACACACCTGACGTCTGCTCCATGACCTGGGAGATGATGGGGGAAAATGAAAAGTGGTATAAAGCAGCACAGGATATGCGGTGGTAGTGCATTTTATTGAATTTATGACAGTAGTCAAATCTTGTTGAAAAATATGGTTAAACAATTTTAGAATCTCTTTAGAGTCAATTAGTGAAAATTACTAACATTTTTTTCTGATTACAGAGTAATACAAGATATGGCTAGTTATAGGCACATCAGCAAATAACTCCCGGTACCATACTTACTGCACACAGGTGTTAAATATCTCACAGCACTACTTAGCATCTAGTAAACCTGGATTATAATGATATGCTAATTGCATCAGTATTTTGAATGTCTGTAGGTACTCAGTTACTGAGCAGTGCTTATAGTGTTTGTCATTCAGTTCCTGAACACCTGTGCCACTTACTTGCACTTTTGAAGCTTTAAAAAAATTATTTTTGTTTTTATAATTGTTGAATTGTTAAAAACAGCTACTCTGGCTTTTCCCTGCTTTAATCTGTCAAAGGCTTTTGCTGATCAAAATTTGGAATGAAAGTCAGACTGTGTCCTGATCAGAAATGGAACTCAAAATCTTTCTAATTTCTACTGTGAGAGAGCTATTACTACATTACACTGTAGAAAAAAAAGTAACTAGGTTTTTTTTTCCATTCACTTGCAGTTTCCAAGTATAATAAGGAGAACTTTCAGATTATTATTAACTTTACTTGGACATGCATCAGCAGATTTTGTATAATCAAAAACTCAGGAAACTAAAAGAATGCTCTTCAACATGGTTTTAAATGTAAAAAAGACAGCTGTAATAATGGAAAGAGTATGAATGGGATGGGCTGTATTACAATCAAGTCTTGTATTTTACGCTCTTATCAGTAGGATCTCTCAATTTAGAATAGGGACAAGAAAACCTGGAAATTTTTGTAAACTACACATTGAATGAGAAGTATATCGAGAACTTTAAATACACCATAATAAGTTATAAAACTACCCAACTATCCAGTTTGACAATGAAAGAGAATGAACAGAAAAATTGTATCAATCTCATATTCATCAAGATAAGATGTAAAACAGAAGAGAAAAAAAACTAGTAGAAATTAATAAATTTACTCATGCAATGTAGATAAATAGGAAATGCAATGAGCTCTTCTCAAATGATAGCAGCTTGATGAATATGCGATGGTATATAAATATTGGTTGGATTTGTCAACTTGTTTCCCTTTATTTATGTTATCTTGTTATTTGTTACATGAACATAGTTGGGGATTGATTCAGATGACATAGTGTTCTTCTTATTCACTGTCATTACTTTTTATGTAAGATGGATTTAATTTTGCTCCTGCATTGTCTTGTTTCTGAAATGAGTCAATATTTTCTACCCTTCTTAAAATTTGAGATTGCTCTGTGAAAGGAGAGTCTGCCTGATATAAAATATCTGGTATATTTATGGCAAAAAACTGTTTTATGTAGGATGTATTACTTTCAAATACTGACATAAATATATAAGATATTTATGGCATATAACTGTTTAATGTAGGCGGTATTACTTCCAAATGTTGAGAGAACGTATTTGAAGAAACATCTTTTTCAGGATAATTGAATTCAGAACTGAGCTAATCACAACCCATGTTAGAAATTCCGATATCAGCTAAAAAAAACTGATACTGGGATCAAAGTGAAATTGTCAAGAAATCATACCTCGGAGAATTCTCTCTTCATGACATCTCATAAAATCCCATATTCGAACAGTTCCGTCGTCTGAGCATGAAGCAAATTTAGTGTCCGAGGGACAAAAACTGGACGGGAAGAAACAGATAACAAACACAATTTATCCTCTTCTGAAAAAATAATTTATTGATCATCATTCATCATACAATTATAAAATAATTCACAGATATTTTGAGTTTTTTTTTAAATTATTCAAATAGAGGTTTTGTAAATAAGCATTTAGAGCACATTATCACAGTTGGAGCACATTAAACAAGCCTACATTGTAGAATGGATATTTTAAATAGCACATGATCTTGATACACAAAATAAATTATAACAGGGATACCTGGTTCAGGTAATTGTATTGTTAGTAAAGTTAAAATCATATGTAAGCCTTATATGAAAAGGGATTTAGAGTTTAAGCTGTAGTGTTTGTATCAATGTTACTCTCCCCCAGGCAACCTCACAAAATTGAATTGACTATGATTTAAATAATGATTTAATCCAGTGATTAAGCATTTAGGTTAATTTATTAAAAATATTTCTTAATTTTATTTGTTAAACAAAATTTAATTTTCACTGCTGTGCCAACTTCTTCTCTACATACTTCACCACTCAATAATTTAAAAATAATGTTTTTTTTAAAACAAGCTATTTTTCTTTATTGATATTTCCATATGATTTTAATAAAATGTGGAATAAAAATAGTTTTGGCCCTGCAAAAATAGCATGGACAAGAAACAAACAAGCCAAAAAATAGACATGTTACCTTTAGACTGCCTCTGCCTTTATGGCTTTGACAGTCCAAATTTATTATTATTCTACAATTCACTATCATAATTAAATAAATTAATGAGATTTAAAAATACTTTTTTTAAAATTAAATTGGAGTTTAGGAGACATCGGCCTTTATGGCTTCAGCCCCTTTAAGTTTTATTGAAAAAACAATTTTTAGAATAAAACATGAAAAAATGTTTAATTTGTTTTTACAAAAAACGATGGGGAAAATAAAATTATAATTAGTTATTTGGGTCCAAAAACCAAAAGAGGAAAGCACCGACTAACAGACAAAATAATCTTTAAAGTTTAAAGCATAAATGAAGGCGACAGTTGAATTAATATTAAGTACTGGTAATATAACTTTGTTAGGCTCTTGCAGTTTCTGAGTATCACACATGGCTTGTGTTATCACAGATTGCAGCACACATTTAATTATTTTAAAATACTTGAGCCATTGTAAGACAAGAATTGACTATGAGGATCAACTATGAGTAAAATTGGAATGCAGCAAAGATATTTGCCTGGTATCCTCATAACGATATGCATTCCCTGCTGTCCCCTGCCCACCTGATGCCTCGAATGGGCTCCTTGTGTGCTTGGTACATCTTCACATTATTCATGTTGGATTGCCAGTACTTGATGTAGCCGGCATGGTCTGCTGTCACCATCCAGGCGTCGCTGTGGCTCCATCTCATAGCCCTGACTGCCGTCTCGTGTGCCTGTCAAATGGTAAGTTTAAATATACAATTTTACAAACAGCATCAACAGGTAATGTACATTTTTTACAGTTAAAATGTATCCTTCGTTCTTTAGGCTCCTCCCTTTATTGAAAATGTGTACATTTTTTTTATTTTTATAAACAGTAAGTGTAAACAATCAGTATGATTAAAAGTAATTTTCTTTGCTGAGTTAACAATTTAATCTGAGACTTCTTTCTGAAATTGGTTAGTATCCTAAAAGAATTTGACCCTCTTTTACTTCATTGTTTAAATAGTGGCACAGAAAAACCAATGGAGACCTATCAATAAAATATATTTTAATTAATAAAATTGTAAGCAACTGTTGTTGTTTTTACCTGTAAGATAGTTTCAAAGTTAAATGTAAGGCCATTCCACAGTGTGAATTCTCCACTGGAAGCACCGGTCACTAATCTCCTTCCTTCTGGTGTCCACTGGAGAGAAAATATGTTGTTAATATGATGACATATTATTTTGAACTAATATAAACCAAGCATTAGGATATCTGATTTCTTTTCAAAACATCTTGCTGGTGTATGAAAAAAATCTCATTAGTGCTAGGGTAATAACCTGCCCAATTGTGGAAGGAGCGCACAGTTGATGCTTTGGTAATTGAAAGACATTGCAATAACAACGGTTACCAAGAGTTTAATTCTTGAAGTGACCAACTCTAAAAATGCCCAACAGTGTGAAAACTAGTTAGTACTTTGCAAGCAATGAGCAACACACATACATAAAATAAACTCATCAGTAACTTCATTCCAGATTTCACTGGACTGTTTTCAAGATATTAATTTTATGAGTAGCCTCTAACTTACTGTGAGACAGAAAATTGGGCATCTGAACTTGTTGGTAGACGTTCGTACAAACCTCGTAGTCACACAGTTCATGGGGTTCTCTAATAGAGCTGGTGGAGGAACTAACTGTAAAATCAACAAAGGTACAAAATAGTTATTGTTAATTCACTGATTTATTTTTACTTTATTTGGATTTCAGTTACATTACATGAAATGTTAGCTTAAGACTATGACAGATAAATAACAAAAATCCTTTAACACTGCTTCCAATGGAAATTGGCCATTTAATCAGGAGATTTGTGAAATATTCAGTAAATAAATATTAATAGAATTAAAGCATTATGGAGTTGAACATTGGTATTTTCAGGCTCTAAGATGTCAGGTAAGAAAATTAAAGAGATAGAGCCGGTGGAGAAATGAGAGGCTCATGAAACTTAGAAGATACGCCTGGAACCAACAATAAATATCCTTAAATGTGTGCAAAACTAATTGTTATCCTTGCCACATAGTTATTGTTTTCGCAAAACGGTGGGGGCTGGAAAATATTCCCAGACAACAACAGCAGCAATAGTAAACTTATCATATAACTAAGGAAAACATTTAAGCCAAGGGATCAGGAATTTTAAGTGTATTTTTTTATCCTAGCAGTAGTATAGCATGTGACCAGCCACCACATTACTTAGAGAATAATGTATTTTTCAGATAAGTGAAAACTCAGGAAAATTTTTGTTTCTGTCATACTAAACTAATTAATTCTCATGCTAAAATGACGATCATTAAGTTCTTACATCAACAGCATATAGCGCATCAGGTTGAATTTGATGCTCATCTCGACGGTCTCGTTGCCAAACTCGATTCTGAGGAAATGAAATGAAATTTATTTTTAATCAAGTCAATACTTATTTTGATAAATCCACATTAACACTTAAACTTAAAATAAAAAAACAGGCACCCACTCTGTTCATTTTCACCTTTCTGTTAATTTTTAAATGTTATAACACATTGAAATTATTCATAAAGGCAAAAAACAGGCATAGTCACCACGTTTCATGGTATGTCTAAAAACATTATTAATAACTATTTTAAAATAAATTTAACCCAAAGAATTTTAAAATACTTGACAGCTAACTTGTACATTTTTCAAGAAATACATACATACTATGAAATCTCTCATTGCTAAAAGTAGAATTTGTTGTTTAGATTATTTTCTTAAAAACTCATTTTCATATGTTGAAAAGAAGAATATACACGTTACCTGTAAATACTTAAATACTGAAGGATTATAATCTACTGTTTTTCTGTGAATAGCTTTCCGCATGCGCTTGCCATCATACATAAGTCCTGCAATATCTTCCTGACCTTTATTAGGTGGAAACCTCGGACGAAACTGATATGGACGATGGAATGATTGTGATGCCCCGTGAACCAAGGATGGCCTAACACCCTGGTCATTTTGTGGTATGGAAAGTGAGGCTGTAGGTGGTGGGAACCTGTTGCCAGCCGGAAGGTTTTTGTTGGGCGCAGGGGGATTCAAAGAGTTAGTAGTCGGTGGGCCACCATTGTTAACTGGTAAAATGGCGGTGGTTGACATGATGATCCACTTAAGGGATGAACAGCATTACGTCAAGAGTTGCAGATCCATTTTGATTGAAAACATTCCTAGTGAAATAAACAAAATTATATTAAAGTGTGTTATAAACATCTAATTAACAAACTAAGAGGATTGATAAACAGCAAAATTTTACTAGTTATGATATAACAAACTCTTGGATGATACAAATTTTATTTAGAATATGGTACAGTTCTTTCAAAGTCAAACCCAAAACTACTGCATGCAATGAAGGTCTTACCCTATAAAAAACATATTCATGGGCTGATACATTGCAATCTTAAGCTTGTAGTTACTTTTTTTTTAAATTCCCTTAGCTACCCACACCCTCAGTTCAGTTAGTATTTGTTTTAAAGTAGATTTGGGGGAATAAGAGAACTTCTTAGTTGATTTTTAGCCTACATAAATAAAGTAAACATGATAATAATATGCATTAATATATAAAACATTTTTATATCAAATGAAACTTTTACAAATTTATTGAAAACTGTATTTTTGTGATTTAGTATCATATAGTGATAATGATTATTAAAAGTAAAGCTGTTTCATTGTAACGCTTTACGCCAAGGCCCCTCTTTGGATTTCACCAATTACCTGCACCCACTATCAATATCAATTTAAAAACAGATTTTGTGCTAATATCTAAACATCTGATAAAACTTGTTTTTTAGAATCCTCCCCCATGTCACAGCTTTATGCACCTACGACGGAGGCTGTCACCCCTGGTTAATAACCATTGATTTATATAAATTAAAAAGATAGATTAGAAGCTAAGACAGTAAATTAAATGCGTTTGATTATTAATAACATTTTCACTGACAAACTTAAAGAAAATAAATGTGTTTTTTAAAACACAAACCCCAGTCCGAACTGAACACATCTTGACAAAAAAAAACATGCTCCAATATTGATATGTACATCTATCCTAGAACAATGGTATAATTAATAGTGTAACAAAATAATTTTTATGTTACAAATGGTTTCTTTCAGTATCATATTTCTTGTGAAACTGCAACTTTCTGTGTTATAATAAACATACTTTGTGTAAAGGTAGTTTTATTTGTATTAATGTTGCCTTGACAATTTTGTCACAGCATACATACAAAGGCTCACTTTTTATATTGCAGCAGGAGATGGGGTGAAGTGAACATTTTGTGTAGGGATTAGAATCCTAGATAATAATAGTAGTTACAAAATGTAGCAGTACTAGACAATCTGACTGTGCCATCAACTTCCTACCAAGCAGTTTTTCTTTTACCATTTTAAAATAAAAATAGTAAATTCTAAAGAGAAATTAATTTGAGGACTACCAGTAATATAAAGTTGATACACTTGCTAAACCAGGTCTCGGGTTAAATGTAAGTACATGTATAAGACTAAGAGATTATTCTTTTTAAATTTGCTTTTTCAATTTGAGCCACACCACTTTTTTCACAAATACTGTTTCCATATCTTAAAAAGGGGAGAGGTTTGTTCAAATGATGTAGGGCTGCACAGATAAGAAAATAGATGGCTGATGAATAACTTTGTATTTAGATCAGAAATTGTCAATAAAGTGTACTAATTATAATTTGTTGAAAAATCAATATATGATAATACAACATACATAATACAATAGTTTTAAACTATTTGTGTAAATGGTGTGGTTCCTAGCATAGGGTCTATGCTCTAATTTTATGATTATGGTTGACATATTTTCACTGAATCTGAGAAATGGGGATATGGTTATGTTCCCAAAATGTTCATTATTTTTAGTTCTTTCACTTAAGGGGTATCAAAATGTCATGTGATTAAATAGGGCCAGGGGCTAAAAAGATTGAGGAAAACCCTTTAAAGTACAATGAGTAGGCCTTTAGGCAACTTCTCATTATTAAAACTTTTTCAAGAAATAGAATTAAGCCCAAAAAAATGAAATTGTAAAACAAGTGTAGCTTTCTTTATAAATATTAAAGAGGAAAAGTGCATAATTTATTTTGCTTCAACTGTCAAATGTTGATAATCTTTTGAGTTTACGGAAAAGAAATCAATTAAATCAAAGCGTAGAGAAAGCTGCAGTTGCACAATTTTCTGACGCGTTGGTGGTACCGGTGCTAGAATTTCATATAAATTGATTTAACATCACATTTGTTTTGAATTTCAAATAAAACCTTCCATAACTATGCCATTTAAAATTTGCTATTGAAGTTTGATATTGTATCAAGCTTAGGATAAGCTACATGTCCAATATGTGTGTTTGATATTGATAAAATTCCATTAGTTTATTAAGATTTATCCGCTAAGCAGCATATTAAGAGTAAGTTGGTACAACTGTAAAATGTGAACACAACTTTACACCAGGGGGGAAGGGGTGAAAAGGATCTTGTCTACAAACATTACAAACATGTCTACATACTAAGGCCTCCAGCATGTATTCAAGTGCTTTTCATTTTTATTTTACACCATTTCTGATGTATCTGGCAAAACAAATTAATCTTAGCAATAAAGAAGTTAAACCACTCCAAACATTAGCTTGATTTTGTACTACAAATGAAGTAATCATAATCAATTGATGTTTTGGCTTTCACGATGTTTTGTGCAATTTTTATATCTGAAACTGGTTGAATTTATTCAGAAATTACATTTAGTGTCCCTCTGTCAACATCAGCAATTTGCAAAGAAGGGGAAGCACCCTGCAGATGTGAGGACAAGGGAAAGGGGGGGGGGTAATTAGAAGTGATCCAGGCTTGTGGAGAATTATGATACTTTAAGAAAGAAAAACAAAGGCCTATAATTCATTTTATATGTACATATATTAAATAATCTGAATTGTTTTTTTAAATCTCAATATATATTTGGTGAAGATTATTATTACACTCAAAATAAATGTATAAAAGTAATTTCAGATTTTTAAATAGTTCCTGATGAATATTTGGTGACCTGTTTTAGTTTTTTGTGTATGTAGAATGAAGGAAATGCAAACTATATTGTCCCCCACCCCACAATGTTTTACAGAAAAAAGAAATGATGCATTAAAAATATTATGAAAAATCACTATCCCTTAAATTTTGAAGCAAAGATATTTTAATGAGGAAAGGGGAGGGTTTTGGAAAAAGGGGTTTAAAAAAAAACAACTAACTTCTGCTGTTAAGGAGAGTGAAAATATCAAAACTAGACCTACAAAATAGAATGTTTCAATTTCATTTATTATTAACACTAAGGCCAGAGAAATTTTAAAGCAAAAATATTTGGGCACTTTAATTCAAATTGAATAAAAAATGGTGTAATCTAAAATCAAGTCATCTAAAATCTTATAGCATATCACATTCGACATGATTTAATAGGGTTGCAATCACAGAATTAGTGAAATCCAAACTGATGAAGAAACTATTAAAAATTATAATCATTGCATGTGTGGAAGACCAGTAAAATAGGACCGTTTTATTCTGCTCAACACTCACCTTCCATCTCTGTCTAGTTAATTAAGTGAAAAGGGAAATTAAAAAAATAACTGATAAGTTTTGTTGGTTCTTGTGTGCAAATTATCATTTTTTTCTGTGAAAAAAGTTGCATCCCACAAACATGCATACTATTATCCTCATCAAAATTTGCTGCTCGGTAACTCTAAACTTCTGCACAGTGTCTGGCAGATAGATCTGCGGACCCACAGCTTAGAGGGAACATTGAGGACAACAGAGTAAAATGCAGTCTTAACATGTAAGTGCTTATTTTTTTATAAGCACAGTGTTGAGACTAGGGGTCTACCGATATATCGACACTGATATCAGCGTATCAGCAACGGTAGCATGTCCCAGAATAGGTGCCCATATTGACGTCACCAATATTTCATAATAAGTGACATTTTGACAAAAAAATTCAGCAAAAACATTTATCATTTAGATATATAAATATCTCAACAAATTAATATATCAATCCCGATACCGGTATTGAAAGAATCAAATTAGTCCTAGTATTAATATGTACAGCCACGATATAGCATGCCATGATATTGTTTGAATTAAAGTAGTTTGTAAAAATAATAAATTAATCTACATCTATATTTAAGATTGTTTTTGTTATTATTAATAAAAAAGGTTTTGATGTGTTATTTTATCCCGATTATTGCCTTATTTTATCTAAAAACAAAATCTCAGATCCATATTCCTGCATTTTTTACGAGGAAAAGAAAGAAGCAGGAAGCTAATGAACGTAGAAGTATAAACACGAAATACGAAGACCGTAATCGACACACTCTTCTTAATTAACGTTTGCCTTAATTAAACCAGTAGCCTAACATATAAAACATAAATAACTACGAGTCATAAATTTAAGAATGACGTCAACAACGTCGAAGATGTCCTGTCCTGTGCAATTTGGGGATTTTTTGCTCATATCAGAAAAAAAACAACCTGCTAATATGGGTATCGGAAAAAATGTATATCGGTAGACCCCTGGTTCAGATCTGCTCCTAATTCTGGTCCTGGTTCTAACCAAACCCCTTTGAAAAATCATAATTCAAAGGGGTTAGTTAGAATCAGGATCATAATGACACATTCTCTATTTCTCACATTTTCATCCAAACCAAGCAAGTTAATACATTTGATTTCTTTTTTAACATCTGTTATATTCTTATAATTTAAATATTTTCTCTCTAATTATTTCCCTGTGTTGGTCACCACCGGATAGACACCAGACTGTAAGAGTAAACTTTATGTGCCAGACTGCACATAATTTATTGTTCATTAGGTGTCTAAATATAATTAAAATCTTAGGTTTTTTTGATAGGCTAGTTGAAATTAGCGGCTGGATAGCGAAGTCAATAGTGCGCTCGCCTTAAAAGCTGAGGGGCGTGGGATCGAGCCCACGTTAAAGACACGATAAAATTGTCGATGAATGACTATCGCTAATAACTCCGCTGACCTGGAGAGGAGATGGGTGCCGCCAAGGTCAACCAAGCCCCAAGAAAGTTCAAATGGAAACATTAGAACCCCCTACGACCACGAGGTTAGCGGACACATTGAAATTAAACTCATTTCAATTAATTTTATTTATTTTAACATATTTATCACTGGAGAAAATAGACTTTTAAGTCTGCATAAATAAGACCTAGGGTAATCTTAAAATGGGAGATTTTGAAGTCATACACCTGGTTAAAGATATAATAAGCCTGGATTCTTTGATTAATTGCAGAAGTAACAAATTTCAAATTCCAAGGCACTTTTGCATTTAAATTGAAATTGTATCTATTGGTTTTGTGCAAAACCTTAGCTGTTACTAACTCTGTTATCACTTACTGCCTGTTCAATATGTCATATTGACTTTTCTTGATGGTATAAGTATAGGCAAAAATTTTAGTATTTAAATTAATTTTTTATAGTAATAGTGATTTAATTTAATAATTACAGATGCTCCTATTGCATAAAGTTGTATATTCTTGTGTTCTGATAAGAACACAAAGACCAAGCTGGTCTGTTGGCAGTGACGCAGCCGTCACAGGCAGCTGCTATGAGGGGATTGAGTGCCCCTATAGTATTATTATAGACCATAATTTTTAGTTTAAATAGAATAGTTAGTGTAGCAGTTTAGTGACAAGGACATCAAAAGCAGCAAGTGGAAATGTATTGGCCACACTTGGGTCAGTTGAAAGCGAGGCAAAAGCTGTTGGCCTCTTACAGTCCCAATTCAAGGGAGCTGCCCAAGACTGAGATAGATGACAGATTCAGATGGAATGATGTGGTTAAGGTCATCTTGCTCCTATGATGCCATATTGGGGATACACAGTTACACAGGATTAAGTCAAAGTAGCAGTTTAGACTTAGTGCACAACCATGCTCATGAAGCAGTGCAAAACCTGAAAAATTAAACTTAATGACTTAATGTTTTTTTAAAAATTTAGTAGTATTATTAGGTAAAAGCAAAGAGAACAGTGCGCTCGATAAATGGTATTTTTGGCTGCTTTATTAGTTTTTTCTATTTTAATTTTTTAAAAAGACAACTAAACCTAACCCAGACCATAAAACTACAACCTTAATTACGTTTATGGATAAAAATAATTGGACTTATCTTCTTATTCCCTTTTTATGTGTAAAATACATTTACAACAATTCCTTCCCGGAAGTACGCGCTCTGCCATAACAATGTCAAAGTAAATAGTTAAAGTTAAGCGCACCGTTCTCTTTGCTTTAACCGTATTATTATAAAAGACTGATGGACCTAAAAATATAATATAAATGTTATGAATATGTAAAGCAGTCACAGACAACTGCTTAAAAGTTTGATGTCATCGATCTATGATCTATCACTATCAGAATCTTTTGCTGACCACTGCTGTTGACAGTTCACACAGTCACAGATACCTGACTGACTGTTCTGTCACTTCTGTAAACAGTAAACAGGAGTAGTAGTAGAAATATTTTATTTTTAAAGTAGAAACTCAACTCAATCTTTCATGCTACATGTAAAATTACACATTCCCAAGAGTCATACAATATATACGAACTTTTAAGTCGTTCAAAATTTGATTTATTTTGCACAATCTGCTCATAAACTAATTTCTCTCTAACTCTAACTCAAAGACTCTCTTTCAAAAGAAATTTATTTTCTTTCAGGCATACCTATTCAAAAGAGGCTAATCACAAGCAACATGTATTTTGATTTTTAAAATAGAGAGGTCTAAATGTTGATTCAATACCGGTCAAATTTATTAGCATTTAGTCCTATTCCTAACAAAAGTAATAACGGTACACCATGGCATGTTTTCTTCTTTCTCGTTCCAACATGGCGTTGGCGTTTTGTCTTAAACGAGACAGCGTCAAAATTTTAAAATAAATTTCACTTACGTTCATTATATCAAAAGTAAATGAGTATTGTTAAATATAAGTTGTTTTATCAATAATTTTAATATTTGATACTAATAAAAAAGTATAATTATTTTTTTCTGTTCGCAGTGAGCAATTTTCAAACTTCAATTATGTTTATTTTCCATAGATGCAACAAAATCTGACCATTTTGCTCCAAGGCAAATAATCGATGAGATTAAGAGATAAAGTTTTTAAATTTATAAATACCGCGCCCTGGTACACATTTTCGGCAAACATCTTTAGTTATGCTTTTCTTCTTCTTTTGTTACAAATTTAAAAAAAAATAATATTCATTTTGTTGAGAAAACTTAATATCAAAAAGTTATTTAATTTTTCATCTAATTAATTTTAAATCGATTATTGCCAACATGTCAACAAAGAAACATTGATAAACTAGAACAAATTCAAAAAAGAGCTGCCAGATTCATTACTGGAGAATATTAAAAACTGACAAGATTAACACCATTAGTTAAATCATTAAACCTTGAAACACTAGAGGATAGAAGAACCAAGAGCAAAGTAGTAATCATACATAAAGCAATTAATTCTAATTTAGAAATACAACACAAAGATAATTTAATACAACCCTCAGATAGACATAAGGATAGAAAACACCTTTCTTATTCCGTATGCAAGAACAAACACATACAAGTTTTCCTTCTTCCCGTCCGGAATTCGGGCGTGGAATGGGTTGCCTGAAGAATCCAGGAAAACCAACACTTTATGAACATTTAAATCTCTAATAAAAATGCAGGACTAAACACAAACCATAGATAAGCGTAGGACGCAATAGTCTTCTGTATAGAAGGAGCGTCTGTAAACAGATAAGATAAGATTTTTAAAACAAATATTTCAACCCAACAACCAGAGATCACCTGTACAACGAGTAAGTTTACAAATTAAACGTTCATAGCTTATTAGAGTTTCTGGGTCTTTTAAATTTTTTTATCATTTAGTCATCAAAATACGTTTTAAATCAATCGCGTGTTACTAAATATAGTCTATACTCTTTAAAAATAAAGTTAGATCTAATAATCAAACTTTGAAAATATTGTTTTATTCATTATTTTATATTTTAAAGTTGAAAAAAAGTGTTAATGTCAAAAGTGAACACTATAATTGAAAAGATTCAATAATAAACGTGCTGCTGACTTTCAATATAAGGGGCCGTCCATAAATGACGTCACGCGATTTTGGCCGATTTTTTTTACTCCCCCTCCCCCCTCGTCACGCGTCGTCATAAAAACTTAGACCCCCCCCCAATATGACGTCAAAAAGCTTTTGCCCCCCCCCCAATAAAAGCTGTATTTTCTATATGAAAAAGAGCATTTTCAAATAACTTTTTTGTCATTTAAGTATGTATTTAGTATAAGGTTGCACTCTAATATCATAACACGTGTGAAGCCATTAAAAAGTCATAAAATAAATTGTAAGAAATCAAATATTTAAGTGGAGTTTTTATTTAAATTTGCAAGTTTTGATTTGACGTCACAATTCTCAAACACCCCCTCCCCCTCGTCACACATACTCACAAATGTGTGGACCCCCCTCCCCCTAGGTGCGTGACGTCATTTATGGACGACCCCTAAGTAGTCCAAACATTTAGCTATGTAAGTTCTTTTTGTTGGTTCTTTTCAACTATTCCTCGCTCTACAAACAAACCACCAGGAAGAAAAAAATGGGGGTGGGGGATTTCCCCAATGTGACATCCTTCAAAAGCTGCGTGTCTCATTGAATCAAATAAGATACTGTAACTTCTATAAGTGCAAATGATGTAACATTATTTTGTTGGGAATTTCTCGTATATTTTATGACATATTTTTATAAAGGTGTTAGGCTCTGCAAAAATTTGATGTCACATTATAGTGAATAATTAAACATTTACTATGTCTTTCTTTTCTGTCACATGTTAATAAGAAACTCAATAGAATTCTATGCAATAAATTATCTGCATTCCAAAAACTAAGATGAATCAAAATTTCAGGACTTGGTGATAAGGATGACTACAGTATGCCCAAAGCATAAATCAAATCAAATTATATTTTGTTCGTATAGCAAGGCCAATCAAATGTATATTTTTAAATCTGAATCCAAGAAAATATTCAAAGGAACAAAATAAACAAATGGTCATTCATTGATATCCTTGTACTATCTGACGTCAGACACAGGAAGACCTCTAATAACATGCAAAGAAGCAAATAACTTAAAGGGTATCACAAATCTCAATTAGCCCAAGACTTCTCATCCCACTAACACTGGACTTGAATTATTGTATGAAACAAGTTACATTCCGAGTTTGGATGTTTGGTGAGTGTATCTGTATGGTTTTGCGTGTGTATAAGTTTGTAAAAATATTTTGTGACATGTTACAAGAGGCAGTTTTTTTAGGCCCATATCCTATTAACTCGTGAAGGATTCTGGATTCAACGCATCCGGTTCTGTCGTCAACTTTTTCAAAACGCTCGAAAACATGTTTTCTGACTTGCTAGAGAGCTGAAATTTTCACAGTAGGTTTGGCTTGTGGGGAGGATAAAGTTAATAAATTTTCAGATCGATCGAATGTACCGTAATTAAACATTAATGCATTTTTAGTTTATCTCTATATGTAGCGGCAAGCTTTTGTTGACATTTTACGCGTCACGCTGAGTTAAGTTCAACCATCCGTGACCAAAACTTTTTCCGTTTTACAACAAAGGGTATTTAAGGCAATCTCAGTCTGTAAATGTTTGTCGCGTTTAAGCATGATAAATACTTTTTAGTTATGTCTCATATATAAGGGATTTATAGTCAAAAACTTTGTTTTTACGGGGTTGTTTAATTCAATCCCTTATATTAACTTCCTTTGTTTTTACGGGGTTGTCTAATTCAATCCCTTATATTAACTTCACCGTCGTCTCTTAGGTTCGCAGGCGGTCGGTCGGGCGGAAAAACAAAAGTAAAAAATGACACACTTCCCGTGATGCATAGTCGTGTTGTGTATATGATATGTGTAGTGTGTATAGAAAATCATTCCAGATAGAACAAGCGAAATCATAGAATGTCTTATATAGACAATCCATGTGTTGTGAAAAAATATTTTTTCTGCTAAGTGGATCAGCGCACATATGGATAGGAGTTAAGAATGTGTAAGTTTATATTTATAGAAAATGTCAAATTTTGCTCACAAATTTCGTCTCTAGATGAACTTGGCTAACAGGACATTTAACAGGACTTCATGAATGAAATTAAGTTTTACAAATTTTTTGTTAACGCGTAAAAGTAGAAAATAAAATGAACAAAAAAACTTTTTAAAAAGAATGAGGCCCAGCTGCAGTGAGGAATGTAGAATCTCGCATGAAAAAGCAGAAAATATTTTTTTAGTCACAAACTAAGTAGTCACACAGGGGGACTCAGAACTTTTGTGTTAGTTGATCAAATTTTATATCTCACATTAAATCCCACAATCGATCACAATAAATATCAATAAAAATTAGAGTTCTGAGTCCCCCTGTGTGACTACTTAGTTTGTGACTAAAAAATTATTGTCTGCTTTTTTATGCGAGATTCTACATTCCTCACTGCAGCTGGGCCTCATTCTTTAAAAAAAGTTTTTTGTTCATTTTATTTCAAGTATGCACAGATTCGCATCCGTCCCTTTAACTCGTTGTATTTAATTATTTTTGAACATTGTTTCTAATTTTCTACTTCTAACTATCTATTTATTCAAGAAGATTTATTTACATGAAAATAGATTTAAACTTTACATACTGCGATTGAGAAAGTATTGCTAACTATGTTAAATACGGTTAATTAAGCACAGGACGCAATAATCTTATGTGTAGAAAGAGCTAATGTTACAGATAAGATAAGCGACAGCAACTTTATTTTATATTTTAGTAAACAATATGGTGTTGTAGCTATGTTTTCAGAATGTTTCTTAAGTCTCAAGGAAAAATAATATTGTCATTTTTTTAAAATTTGAAAACGGAATTTTAATTGAATAAATTCCTAAAGTATACACTTTGAACACTTCAAAATTTTCATTTTATCCAGAGACTGATGAAAATATTGATTGTTTAAAAAATATGGCTAACAAAAAATTAGTTTAATTGTGTAATAATCCTTTTTATCGGTAATTAGAGTCACTACAAAGGTTCATTTCCGTTTCCGGAAGAAATGCAGAGATATTATTTCTTAATAGTTTTATTTACCTTAAATTTTCAACTATGATTCAATGTTACAGGCGCTCTTCTGATGGCCCTTATTGTGTTCAAAAGGAAATTTGCTTTCTCTCCGCTATGTGAATGTATGTTATTATCCTAAACTGAGCAACACAAATTTGAAAGATAACTTTAAACCTTACAGCTCAGGATTGTTTAACTTCAATTAAAGTGGTGACTGTACGAACGTCAGAGTGTAGGCCTACAGCTCTGGTCTTCTTCTAATTCAGGGCTGTTTAAAGGCCCCATTTTTATCTTGTTAAATTTAAATCACTATCCCATTGTCTATTCCACAATTTTGTAACTATGGCTAACATCAATGCTAACAAAAATCATGAAATGAAGATTGCTGTAGTTTGCTCAAGTAATCAAAATCGAAGTATGGAAGCCCACAGTTTTTTAAGGTAAATTTATTGTTTTTGCCTTACTTTTCTTGATGAATTACTGCATTACAAAATGGAGATGAAAGTTCCTGAATTCATTAACCCTCTACAATGGTGGAAATTTTAAACCGATATCCAATAATGTCATTCCTTGCCGAGACCGTTTTGTGCATGCCAGTTACCTCAGTTCCATGTGAATTATTGTTGAGCTCGGCTGGTTATATTGTTAATTAGACCCGCTCATCACTTGAACCAAATAAATGTCAATACGCAATACACTTGTCTTTTTGCGTAGTTGGTTAAAAGATGACATATAAATTATAAAGGAGACATTCCAGTGTTAGGGCCTATTTAGTTTAGATTTTCAGCAAGAACGTCTAATAAATGTTACTTATAACATCATACATTTAAATTTTTGGCTTCCATCAAAATTAACAATTAATTGATAGTTAATTTTTCAAAAGTTAACGATTAAATTTAAATTAATCGTTAACATATATATACAGTAGAACCCACTTAACTCGAGCCCGGTTAACTCGCCAACCCTATTAAGTAGGCACTCCAATACTCGCCGCGCGCGCCGAAGAAAACGGCGGGCTAAGCGGGGTGCGGCACTGTGACGTGTTGTGAATGGCGGGTTTTCGGTATGCGTCGGTCTTTGTCTCTCTTATGCGTCATTTTCTAAAAATAACTCGAATTCAAACTAAACTTTTTTCGCCAAAGATTTCCGATCACGAGGGTATAAATATTGTGTCATTTGGACCATTCTTTCGATGAACAATTGGAGCTTATACTTTTGGTAAGTGGAAACTCTGTCAAATTTCCCCTTAATTGTGACTGTTTAGGTTAGATCTTGTATTGAATAGAAAGCTTATTCATTTCCTGATCTAATGCATTTATTTTAAACATCACCGACCGCTTGGAAAATTAATAATAAGGTCCTCCAGGTGATAACCCACGTACTTTTTTGTAATCGGATAAATGGCAGCCATCTTTTTTTTTAATTTTTTTTTAAGACAGGGAGATTGAGTTATTTGATTATATTCAGTTTAAAGTAGAATAGTCTAAATGAATTTAAGACATGCTTAATTGATATTTGGAGATTTTGTACAGATAAAACAAAATATTTGTAAAAGAAAAAATGTAATTTGTCATAAAATAGCTAGATCAATTGTAATGAAATACTATAATAATACCGAATTAATTTGTTCAAACAAGAATCCCCCCCCCCGTAGTTTGTATTAGTTACCAAAGCCCATAGTAGTTTTACTGTACTAGGATTAGTATAGTTAAATTTAACTTTTTTACCCAGCAGTAATTTTTTAAGACAAAGGAATTGGTAACTTTCATTATTTTTTTTTCAGTATTATCATTTGTTTATCTTCTTGTCGTCTTGTCACTTGGCTTTTTAATTCTCTCAATTAAAAATGGCTGAAGTTGAAGTCACTCAAGTTGAATTAACTGATACTGATGTTATTGTTAAAAAAACACAGAAAGACTTAGACAATTTTGTGTTAAGCTTTGCAGAGGATGCACTAACTAAACGTTGCAGGAATGGTTACATTGTCCATGTGCATTTCAGCAATGGAAAGATTTTAACAAAAACTGCGGACACGCTTGTTCAATATTTCAAAGAATCTGACAGCAATTATGTGACAAATAAAGCAGCTGCAAAATCCAGTGCAAATAACTTATTGAATAAACTTAAACGCTACAAGATGAATATTGCCAGAGACTGGCATCTTATTGAAGAATTGTTACTGCAGCCTGTTTGTATACCGCAATCAAAGAAGAGGCAATTGATTCCTGACATTACCCTAAGCCTAAGTGGTGACAACATTGAAGAGACTGTTCTAAATTCACCCCCTATTAAAAAATTAAGAACAGATTGTGGGAAATGCCCTTCTCTCAGAGAAGAAAGCCACTCCAAATGCAGACGGATTGTGGAAAGGCTTAGAGATACAAATGCTAAGGTTAAAGAGCTTTCCAAGCGCTTTGACAAGCGAGTTCTCAATCAGTCATTTAAAAGGAAAAGTGACATTATAAATAAACTTAAGCTCGAAAACAAAGCGTTGAAATGTGATTTACGACAAGTTCAGCATCAAACTCCTATAAGCTGTACCAGTCAGGAATGTATGGCAAAGATTTCAAAGTTGGAGAGACAAAACAAAATGTTAGGGCGCCAGGTTTCGATTCTTCGCAGGCAACTGACTGCTTTGAAAGAATCTTTGAAAGCAGCGAACTGTGAAAGACAAGCAGCTCTCCTCAGGATAGACAGTTTTATGGAGACGGCAAGTGAGGAAGCCATTCCAACAACATCGAAACATTCACCGACTCCCAAAAAAGTGCAGAGGAAGACCTACACAGCACCAATTCGAAAGTGCATCTATAACTGCCTCTTGCACCAAGTGCCCATTGAGAGAGCTGGGGCAGTTATAGCTTTCGCAGTGAAAGAATTAACGGGAAAGGAGCTGTCTGACGTACCTGGAACGTCAACGACAGCAAACATGGCTCTAGAGATAGGTATATTGTCAGACATCCAGGTGGCAGAGGTCATGTATGAGTCGACAAACCTCACCTTTTCGTGGGACTCCACACCAATAGATGGGCAGCACTACAATGCTTGCCACATCTCCACAGGTAATCAAAATCTGACGATTGAAGTGGCAGGAGTTCCTGGAGGAAAAACAGAGGATTACCTGCACCAGATCGTGAATTCCCTTCAAGATCTTGCCACCTTGTTTTCGGTGTACCACAAAGAGGATCAGCATATAGTTCTTCACAAAATACTGCAATCCTTCAGTTCCACTCTCACTGACAGGGCAAAGGTCAATAGCTGCGTGTCAGTGCAGCTAGGGGATATACTGAATAAAAAGCTAGTTCAGTTAAAGTGCAATCTACATCCCCTAGAAGGATTGGCTTCCGAAGCACGTAAGCAGTGCAAGATTCTTGATGCTTCATGGAATCTCTCTGGCCTGTCATATGGGAGCGATGGAAGTGCTGGAAATTTGATTCGCGCAATTTCTAAGCTCAGGTACATTTTATCAATAACTGTTTACACATAGCTGATTTTTTATTTGTGAGACAGTTATATTTATATAATTCATAAAATAATTAGTTTCAGAGGTGAATGAAAGCACATGAAGAACTTAACATTTTTTCTATTTTCCCCACAGGTATAAGATGTCATCTGGTGATCCTGCAGGGCTGACGGCATTCCTGGAGAAGGAAAATTTAAAACCTGGAATCCTTCCTCGCTATGTGGGCAATAGGTTGCACATTTTATTTCATCTGGCTGGAGTCATTTTTAAAATCAAAGAATCACTGGCCCAGTACTTAAAAAAATACTGCATGTCTACAAAATTAAGGACAGCCCTTTTGAGTGACATATGGAATACTGACATTTTGATTCAACTTCGAGTCTTAGGTAAATTTATAATACACTTTTTAAAAAAAATAATAAAGTAGAAAAGAAAAGTACATTTTAATGATATGAGGCCCCCTTTAATATTTTTTAAATTCTTGGTGAATTTGTTTGTTCTTAGGTCTTTTTGGAAAACTTTTGACCGGACCCTGGATGACTCAGTTCTACAAAAACTCAAGGGGCTTAAAGCATTTGGAGATGGTGAGTATAATTACTTTTGTCTACATAAGGTTTGAACTTAAATATCTTGAACTTTGTCTTTATTATAGCCATTTGTTTATGACATTGCTTTATTTTGTTAAATGTTAAATGAACAGATACCACACATGAGGACATGCATAGCCAGCCTGGAGGAGATCAACAAACACCCTGGACTGATAATGACGAGAGAGGAGGACGTGTTCAATCTACCTATTGACGAGGATGATGTGCTGCTTGAGCTGAGGAGCCAGAACTACCAACCGTGTCCACGATTTTTTGAGACAGTTTCTATTCTGTCTTTAGGATTTGTATCAGTCTTAAACAGACAGCTTCAGGATTATCTTGTTGGGGAACTGGCTACTCCATCAGCAGAATTAATGGCCCTGACCTCATCAGCCCCTGTTCATAATGTACATAGTGAGAGGGTTTTAGGGATGGTTGATGCACAATTTAAAAGAGCCCCTAATGCTTCAACTGGGTTTATTGATTCTAAGGTTAAGGGAATGGTGAATAAAACTTTGGATTGGTTAATGGCTAAACCTATTGTAGAGCAAGAGGGCCTCATTAAGTTTGCTATTGGAGAAGCCAGTAAATCTAGGATTATTTTAAAGGGTCGGGATAACCATATGAAGGGTGTTAAGATAGCACGTCAGATAGCGGTGGGACAGAAGAGGGAACAGGGAGAGAGGAATAAGTTAGAGAAGAGAGTAAGACCTTTATTAGAAATTGATGGAGGGTTGAATGATGTAATTTTTGATGGACTATGTCAGAACGTTAAGGAAAAGCTGTCCATGCTACTCTCTGGTAGAACGGACTGCTTTCCCATGAAGATTAGGCATACATGGGATGTTGATGGGGAGGAAGAAGAGTTTTTTGGAGATTTAGTTGGGTTCGTCAGGAAATCAGGAAAATTATTTTGTAAGTTAGTATTTTCTGACATAGATCATGAAGAAATTACATTATCTCATTTAGTTTCTGATGTTATCATGGGTGACTTTCATTTTATTTAATTTAATTTTGTTTCTTTCTTTCATTTTCAGATTGACAAGGACACCATATACTGCTGTACTGTTACTGTGGATGGCCATCCTGCCTTGGACACAAGTGCTCAATTTTTAAAACGTTTTTATTTGCAAGTTACAGTAATTTTATTTTGTTTATTGTAAAAGTATTTTTATAATTATGTGCATAGTTATCTATCTGCATTTGAATTTAATGTTTATTTGATTTTCACTGAACTTATCTTTTTTAACTACAACAATTTTATAGGAATTGCATTCTTGGTGTTTAAGTTACAATTTTAAATGTAAATTGTCTCGACCGTGCGCGGTTTTCTGCTCACAAATATTTTTAATAACTGTTAAAATTTCTTGAATTGCATTTTCTTTTTTATATGCATTGTTTTAAACTAAATATTATATGACTGTTCTGAAAATTTCATTGCAATCTTTAAGTTACACATTTTAATTTAAAATGTGTTGGCCGTGTTTAGCTTTTTGTGCACTTGTAATTTTAAAAATATGCATAAATTTTTTGATTTGCATTATAAGTGTTATTTATATACATTTATTTTTTAATGTATATTATCTGTTAGTACTGAAAATTTCATAGCAAAAGCTTTAATAGTCTAAAAGTTATACATTTAAATGTAAATTGTCGGCCGAGTTCAATTTGCAATCCATGTTATTTTTAAAAAATATGCATAAATTATCTGATCTGCATTTAATCTATTCTTTTATTAGCATTAATTTCAGCTGTGCATTATATGCTTGTACTGAAAATTCTACAGTTATGACATTGTTACTTTGAAAGTTATGCTATTTTGTAGTAAAACTGAATTTGTTGACATTTGTCGCTTATGACCCCTTGCACTTATATGGCCATGTTTTATAAAATATATTTCATTAATTCACAACTACTGTGGTGTTTTTTATTTAAGTATGTGTTATTAATGTATCCCTCAAATTGCATGGCTCTATCTTCATTAATTACAAAGTTATGAATAAAATAGTGTGCGAAGCGCTAAATTTCGATCACAGTTTTTAGAATTAATTACAAAGGTAAATAAGGAGGAAAATTAATTCACTTAAAAATTCATAACTTTTCTCCTAGAAGAGATAGAACAATGATCCAGGTGTCATTGGAAAACTGAAAGTGAGCTCTGTCCTATGATATGCTGTTTGTGTGTGTTAGATGTATTTGAAATTTTGAGTTGGAGTGCCTATATTAAGTTGATGTTTTTTATTGGAACCGCCAAATTCTCTCTTTGTTTAGCATTTTCTCATCGGTTATGTCGATTCTATTAAGTTGCCGAGCACAACAGAGGGCCAAATTTGCAACTTAACGTTGGTTATCTTAATCACCGTCTGATCGTCTAGCGACACAATCTCTTGCATTTTTAGTTAAAAATAGCATCGAAATCTCGCTTTCCACGAGACTTCCGGCTTTTGTGTGATTCTACGAGATTTCAATAGAAATTACCAGATGTTTTTATCTTGTTTCACTTTGATCCATGTGTGAATTAGTTTGACACGTCTCTATCGAGTATGTATTCACCCGAGGTGCTCGAAAATCGCGTTATCAGTCTTTAATCGTCACTATTTCACAGTGCATGTTATATTATTATTAAACTTAATTCATTTCCTGATGCATTAATCATTTTATTTTTTAAGATAAACAAATATCTTTAGAAAAGAAAAATAAAGGTTTGTATTGAGAATCGACTGGTTTTTATTTTATATATTGGTAAATTTCTACTGTTAGTTGGTGCACACATGCCTTTTGTTGTTAGCAAACATGTATGTACATTTTTATAGCATGCCGATCGCTTCATCAAACAAATAACGGCAACGCTGTTGTGTAAAAAAAAACAACTCCAAAAACATGTGCATGTACATTCTCATTTATTAACGCTAGGGATGGGACGATACCAAAATCATAGGGTGTTTACTGTAAACAAGGCTCCCCAGATTTTAGGATATATAATATAACAGACTACAGACAGTTTACCCACTCTCAATCTCCCACACCATTGTTATTGTTGGTTAGTCCGATTAGCATCAAGTTACAGAAGGAATTCTGAGTCCATTGTAAGCTGAGGGGATGGACCCAAGGAAAATGGTTCGGAAGAGAATGAAGGGATGTGTAGGTTACATGGGGCGGGTTATTTATTAGTGTAGCTCGTAAGGAAAGTCACGCAAGTGCCCTCCAAGGCACAGTATCGCTCAATCTGGGAATCACTGCTGTGAATGATGCTAACTCAGCAGAAACAGTGTAACAAGCATCAAGCCCCATTAAAAAAAAACAACACTTAATGTTAACTGGGAGCGTGCAAGAGAAGTGACACTATGTCACCAATGAACCCTCCGTGGCGAGGTGGCATGGCGGGGCAGGAGTAGATGAATTAGTTATGTACTAAGGAAAAAAACAGCGCTAACGCAACAAAGGGTTATATTTAAACGGTCCTGAAAAACGAACGGTCTTAATAACCTTAGGAAAGAGTGAAGAAATATTAGGCTCCCGATATTCCGATCCAATTCGGATTAATCGTCCCATCACTAATTAAAGCATATCATGTACATAAAGAAATTTCAAGCACATGTTAATATTTTGCTGCCATATTGGTTTTCGTTTAACTCGATCATCGGTTATCTCGACGCCTTTTGGCAAACCCCTAGGCCGCCGACTTAACCGGATTCTACTGTATATATATACACACACCCACACACATCTAGTCATCAACCCACCGAGATTACAATAATTTCTAAAAATTTAATGATAATATAATTTATTTTCCAAACCTTAATGCAAGTTTTTCTAAGCTTATACTACTTCTAGGCAATATGGTGTATTACTTATAAACTTTTTTAATGTTATAAGCATCAAAGTATCAGTATTGAGTTAACTCTTTTAGGAACTAAATTGAGGCATTCTTCTATGTTTTGGAGTAATTGAGATGCAAATTTGAGCTATTATCCAGAAGCACACTAGATGTATTTATATTTTCTTGTATATATTTTGATATACAAGTTTTCTTCCGCCCACTCCCCCACCCATTTTTTGGACCCCCCTTCTTTTGTTTGCCTCAATAAGAAAAGCGCATAGTCATAATTTATCAATACATATTTTAATAATAAGGTGGCTAAAAAATTAAGAGTTCCATAATTATTATGGAACTTATAACAAAAATAGTAACATAGATAGATGGATAAAACATTCTGTTTCCTCTTTTTCAGCAAAAAAGGATTTTGTGTTAAATCCTTTGGAACTGGCAACATGGTAAAACTGCCAGGACCTGCACCAGATAAACCAAACATTTATGATTTCAGCATTACATATGATGCCATGTACAGAGATTTAATGGAGAAAGACAATGAATTGTATCCTAAAATGTTAACAATTGTAGAATTTATTCGTTTGATTTTTAAATATTAGATAAAGTATATGGCAGGGTTTGGAAACCTACTGATATTGCCAATGTGGCAATTAAGACTTTTTATTAATTCCGATGGAAAATAACTTATAAGTGAATCGATAAAGATGCAAAAACATTTATAATTATTTGTGTGGTCCGTAATGTGGCAATAAAAGTTGCTGTGCTGCTCGGTCAGAAGCGCATGCAGTGCTGTAGGTTATTAAACCCTGGTCTATGAAAATGAAAAAAAACCTTCAGTACAATAACAATTGCAAAAATGTATAAGCTAGAGGGAAGTTGTATCAAATGTTCAGAAAATATAGGTGTGTAAATAACTCCATGATTCTAGAAACTAGAAGTTAAACACGTCCTGAATAAATCCACAACTAAAAATGCATTCAAATTTATTCCTTGAGGTTTCTGTGCACCTCTCCATAACCACCCCCACCCCCTATTAAAAACTATCATAAAACAACTGATCCTGAGCTAATTTTTGTTTGTGTGACAAAAGAGAAAGTTGGGTTTCTGATTTCTGGGCATGTCAGAGCAAGGGGCCAAACATGGCTGGCTGGGTATTTAATGAATCTAAAGTAAAAGAATGGAAGTCTGTGTTGTGTTTGTATAGTCCTTACAGAAGTTTGTCAGGTACACACAGAATGGTATCCTGTACATGCTGGACAGAAACAGGCGGATTAAACCCAACCCGGAAAGGTTTCAGCTGTCCAAAGAAAGGTTTGATTTGATCATCACATGCGAGGAGAGGGTCTACGATCAAGTTTTGGAAGGTGGGTAGCAAACTTCATTTAACAAGATTAATCGATTCCCCCAATTATTAACATTTATATTTTTTTAATGCAATTGTTTAATTGAATGCTTTATGAAATAAGATGAGCTCGATAACTTTGACAAGTCAACCAATATTCATAGCAATTTGTTAATTTAAATTCAGCAATCTTGCAACTCTATAGCCTTCTTAATCAACATCAACAATTTGAAATATCGCTGAGTAGATCTGAATTCCTAAAGAAATTCATCATTGTTGCCTAATATCCATTGATCTGTTTAGGGAGTGCCACTGGACTATTTATTGAGTTTTAGAACAATGGATTTAATGAAAAATTGACAAAGCAAATTAAAATATGAAATTGTATTTTTTTAAATTTTAAATCCAATAGATTTTGAAAACAGAGAGAGGAATGATGAACAAGCTGTTCATATAATCAACATAGACATTCAAGACAACCACGAGGAGGCAACGATTGGTGCATTTATGATTTGTGAACTTGTTACCATGGTAAGGCGCCAACTCTCTTATTCAAACAAGGCTGTCACTAAAGTTAAAGTCCGCTAACTCTATTCATGAAGTCAATGGGACTAAGTATGTTGATTCTTGCCATTGAAGAGAATTTCCTCTAAAAGTCTTGTTGATCAAACAAAACAAAGAACCAAAAAATGTCAGCAGATCACTGTATTGAATTGAGGAAAATTTTATGTAATTGTAACCAACTGCTGGCCAGCAGGAGTTATTTAGATCATGTCTTATTACATATCTGCTATTAAATACGTGTCCAAGTCCCCTGCTTTATATGTCCCAAAAAACAAAACAGTTGATTTCTTTTATATTTCCCTAAATGAACTGTAACTATATGTAATATTGTAATACATTTTTACCCTGATCACCGCTGAAAAATCTGCCATGCCCTGTTGTAAATGACTTTAACTTAAGTCTTCTAGTATATACATGTAATTTAATCTTGTTAATAATTTAAACTAGAAAAAAGCCCCGTCTAAAGTTGTTAATAAATCATATTTGCAATATCAAGATTTAAAAAAAAATTTTTAAAAATAAATCAATAAACTGTTCCATTATTGTTTTACCCATGCAGCTTTATTCATCAGAAGATTTGGACAATGAAATCGACGAGATCCTTCAAGAATTTGAGCACAAAGTGAACAGGCCCTTGCTACACACTGTACAGTTTTATTGAAGCCACTGCCATGTTACTGTAAAACTTGTAAATACGGAGATGTTAAAAATATTTGTTGATGTAACACCTGATGCTCAGAGAATGTGATGTTTTCTTGGCGCCAGTGAGTTCATTGCATCTTGCAGTCGTCTTGTGTACATAATGTTGTCACAACTGCCGAATTGTTTGCCGTGCGGTGCTTCCCGCCCCCTAATGCAGGAACCGGGCTAAAAAATATTTTTGAGTGGTAAGGTTGCAGACATTTTTGTGTTTGGCCAAAATTTCGTTGTCTGGGAATAAATAATAATAACCTAACAATGAATGTATTTTGTTCTTTCTTGCACAGTAACGACTGATGTGAGCCGTCCCCTTTTCCCCCTTCTTTTCTTCTTCCCAGTGGTAAAAATGTTAGAAACTCTTGGGTAGTACTAATACACACAGAAAGAATGTCTATAGAGCTCATAACATTCATTTGTTTATTGATTCAAGACATTTCTCAGTCATATGTTGATTCCAGTTTGAATAACCTGTTGAGGTATCCATATTTGTACCGCAGCAAAGTTTTGTGCAGCGTGACTGAAATGTTCATGTCAGAAAGTTGTCTTTATCATGTATGAAAACTGTCTGTCATCAAGTCATGTATGAAAACTGTCTTTGTCATCAAGTCATGTATGAAAACTGTCTTTGTCATCAAGTCATGTATGAAAACTGTCTTTGTCATCAAGTCATGTATGAAAACTGTCTTTGTCATCAAGTCATGTATGAAAACTGTCTTTGTCATCAAGTCATGTATGAAAACTGTCTTTGTCATCAAGTCATGTATGAATACTGTCTTTGTCATCAAGTCATGTATGAAAACTGTCTTTGTCATCAAGTCATGTATGAAAACTGTCTTTGTCATCAAGTCATGTATGAAAACTGTCTTTGTCATCAAGTCATGTATGAAAACTGTCTTTGTCATCAAGTCATGTATGAAAACTGTCTTTGTCATCAAGTCATGTATGAAAACTGTCTTTGTCATCAAGTCATGTATGAAAACTGTCTTTGTCATCAAGTCATGTATGAATACTGTCTTTGTCATCAAGTCATGTATGAAAACTGTCTTTGTCATCAAGTCATGTATGAAAACTGTCTTTGTCATCAAGTCATGTATGAAAACTGTCTTTGTCATCAAGTCATGTATGAAAACTGTCTTTGTCATCAAGTCATGTATGAAAACTGTCTTTGTCATCAAGTCATTATGAATACTGTCTTTGTCATCAAGTCATGTATGAAAACTGTCTTTGTCATCAAGTCATGTATGAAAACTGTCTTTGTCATCAAGTCATGTATGAAAACTGTTTTTGTCATCAAGTCATGTATGAAAACTGTCTTTGTCATCAAGTCATGTATGAAAACTGTCTTTGTCATCAAGTCATGTATGAAAACTGTCTTTGTCAAGTCATGTATGAAAACTGTCTTTGTCATCGATTCATGTATGAAAACTGTCTTTGTCATCAAGTCATGTATGAAAACTGTCTTTGTCATCAAGTCATGTATGAAAACTGTCTTTGTCATCAAGCATATTTCATTATTTTCATTAGCTACACAGGTACTTTTACTTTATCACAGAACCACCAAGTCGAACCAGCTAATGAAAATGAAATATGTTATTATCGAGTTATAGTTTATTACTAAACAGTGAAAGGGAAATAATGAGGAAATAGCCTTTGACTTTGTTAGAAAATAAATGTAGAGATTGTCTCTCTTGTTAATAAACAACCAACCACTGATATGTCACTACATGTATTATGATCAAACTACACCGATTACAACAGAATTCGTGCAATAAATGAAGTGAGTAAGAGATATGCTCATTAAAAAAAGTATGTCCCTTCACAATCCAGAAAAGGCTTTCTGGGATAGGGTCATTGCTTACACACGGGCTTGCAGGATATGGTCATTACTTACACAGGGCTTGCTGGGATAGTATCATTGCTTACACATGGGCTTGCTGGGATAGTATCATTACTTACTCATGGGCTTGCTGGGATACTATCATTACTTACACATGGGCTTGCTGGGATAGTATCATTGCTTACACATGGGCTTGCTGGGATAGTATCATTGCTTACACATGGGCTTGCAGGGATAGTATCATTGCTTACACATGGGCTTGCAGGGATAGTGTCATTGCTTACACAGGTACTTGCAGGGATAGTGTCATTGCTTACACATGGGCTTGTTGTGATAGTGTCATTGCTTTCACAGGGGCTTGCTGGGATAGCGTCATTGCTTACACATGGGCTTGTTGTGATAGTGTCATTGCTTACACATGGGCTTGCTGGGATGGTGTCATTGCTTACACAGGGCTTGCTGGGATAGTATCATTGCTTACACATGGGCTTGCTGGGATAGTATCATTACTTACACATGGGCTTGCTGGGATAGTATCATTACTTACACAAGGGCTTGCAGGGGATAGTATAATTACTTACACATGGGCTTGCTGGGATAGTGTCATTGCTTACACAGGGGCTTGCAGGGATAGTGTCATTGCTTACACAGGGGTTTGCTGGGATAGTGTCATTGCTTACAGATGGGCTTGCAGGGATTGTGTCATTGCTTACACATGGGCTTGCTGGGATAGTATCATTGCTTACACAGGGGCTTGCAAGGATAGTGTCATTTCTTACACACCAGCTTGCTGGGAGAGTGTCATTGCTTACACACCAGCTTGCTGGGATAGTGTCATTGCTTACACAGGGGCTTGCTGGGATAGTGTCATTGCTTACACAGGGGCTTGCAGGGATAGTGTCATTGCTTACACAGGGGCTTGCTGGGATAGTGTCATTGCTTACAGATGGGCTTGCAGGGATTGTGTCATTGCTTACACATGGGCTTGCTGGGATAGTGTCATTGCTTACACAGGGACTTGCTGGGATAGTGTCATTGCTTACAGATGGGCTTGCAGGGATTGTGTCATTGCTTACACATGGGCTTGCTGGGATAGTATCATTGCTTACACAGGGGCTTGCAAGGATAGTGTCATTTCTTACACACCAGCTTGCTGGGAGAGTGTCATTGCTTACACACCAGCTTGCTGGGATAGTGTCATTGCTTACACAGGGGCTTGCTGGGATAGTGTCATTGCTTACACAGGGGCTTGCAGGGATAGTGTCATTGCTTACACAGGGGCTTGCTGGGATAGTGTCATTGCTTACACATGGGCTTGCTAGGATTGTCTCATTGTTTACAAAGGGGCTTATTAGCAGTACTGAAAGGAGGGCCTCGTGCTATTCTGAGCATTGGTGGCTTTTAGGGCCCCTAGTGGAATGAATGGCCTGTGGTGTGAGACCCCTTAGGTAATATTGAGAATTATTATGGTAATCTTGAAATCAGTGGGGTGATGGTGAGATCAATGTGGTGATGGTGAGATAAATGGGCTGAGGGTGAGATCAATGTGGTGAGACTAGTGACAGGGGTGGTCTGACCTGGAGCAACTGAGAGCAATTTTAAACTATGAAACAATTCTTGAGAGCCGCATTGAAGCACTGTATGTCATTAAACATGCAAGGCTTTGAAATCTTCCAGTTATCCGTGAAACATATCTTTCATAAATTGTACGCGAGCCGCGAACACAGAAGAGCCGTTTGCGGACCGCAGTTTGGCCCACCGTTGGACTAGTGAGAGCCAATATGTAACCTAGGAGCACGAGCTTTGACCGATCCTAAGTCCAGCGAGAGAGAACACAAGCCGTTTACTTGGCCTGATAACATAAAGATAACAAAGGGACCTAACTGATGAGATATCGTATTCCAAAGATTATCTGGCTGAACATTTTGTGGTGATGGTGTGGTGCAATTGGTCAAATCTTAGGACATTTGTTGGTTTAAATTTTAAATGGTGGTGGGGGAGTGAGGAGTTGGCATAGGTGGGGGAGGGGGGATCGCGATTTAATTATGTTCGTGTGTGTGGTGGGGGGGGGGTAAAGGGAGTATTATACAGGGAATGGGGTCGGGGGATTAATTTCATACGTCATTTCCACAAAAATATTGTTGATAAACAATCGGCAATGATGAACTTTAAATTAAAGTTCATAAATAAGAAGTAGATGACGTATTTCTGTAATGCTGTAGAAATATCTACATTTATGGTAGTCATATTCATATATATATATATAATCCAGAGGCGTAGCTGGGATTTTGCGCTACGGGACCCTATTTATTACCCTTGTTCACTTAATATAATGTAACGTCGTAAGCCTCGTTCTGGGGCCTGAAGATTTATGTACCCCTATGCCCTTTTACTACGCCTCTGCAAAAACATACAGTTAGTTGGTTTTTTTTTAAAAATATAATTTTTTTAAATAAAATATTTAAATTACCTCCCTGGGTGGACCGTTCCATTGCCCACTCACCCCCTGTCTTGAAAGCCACTCGAGCAAACATCTTCCTTAGATACCCAGTGGTTATCGGCTGAGAGAATCCCTTTAATTATTTACAACAGAATCAACCTTTACAAGTCAAAAATACTCGGAAGTTCAGTCTCGGCACGAGTCACCTTCCCAATATACAAAATTCGCCAACCTTTTAAATATGACATTTATATTTTTTATTTAACAAATATTTGGTCACGCCCCTGAACATTGCTTTCCTGTGACTCAAGACCTGACATTTCATCGCTATCAGCGTCAGAGACTCGATGGTCTGAGCTATCAGCGTCAGAGACTCCGTGGTCTGTGCTATCAGCGTCAGAGACTCGATGGTCTGTGCTATCAGCGTCAGAGACTCGATGGTCTGTGCTATCAGCATCAGAGACTCGATGGTCTGTGCTATCAGCGTCAGAGACTCGATGGTCTGTGCTATCAGCGTCAGAGACTCCTTGGTCTGTGGTATCAGCGTCAGAGACTCCATGGTCTGTGCTATCAGCGTCAGAGAATCGATGGTCTGTGCTATCAGCGTCAGAGACTCGATGGTCTGTGCTATCAGCGTCAGAGACTCGATGGTCTGTGCTATCAGCGTCAGAGACTCGATGTTCTGTGCTATCAGCGTCAGAGACTCGATGGTCTGTGCTATCAGCGTCAGAGACTCGATGGTCTGTGCTATCAGCGTCAGAGACTCGATGGTCTGTGCTATCGGCATCAGAGATTCGATGGTCTGTGCTATCAGCTTCAGAGACTCGATGGTATGTGCTATCAGCGTGAGAGACTCGATGGTCTGTGCTATCAGCGTCAGAGACTCGATGGTCTGTGCTATCAGCGTCAGAGACTCGATGGTCTGTGCTATCAGCGTCAGAGACTCGATGTTCTGTGCTATCAGCGTCAGAGACTCGATGGGCTGTTCTATCAGCGTCAGAGACTCGATGGTCTGTGCTATCAGCGTCAGAGACTCGATGGTCTGTGCTATCAGCATCAGAGATTCGATGGTCTGTGCTATCAGCGTCAGAGACTCGATGGTCTGTGCTATCAGCGTGAGAGACTCAATGGTCTGTGCTATCAGCGTCAGAGACTCGATGGTCTGTGCTATCAGCGTCAGAGACTCGATGGTCTGTGCTATCAGCGTCAGAGACTCGATGGTCTGTGGTATCAGCGTCAGAGACTCGATGTTCTGTGCTATCAGCGTCAGAGACTCGATGGTCTGTGCTATCAGCGTCAGAGACTCGATGGTCTGTGCTATCAGCGTCAGAGACTCGATGGTCTGTACTATCAGCGTCAGAGACTCGATGTTCTGTGCTATCAGCGTCAGAGACTCGATGGTCTGTGCTATCAGCGTCAGAGACTCGATGGTCTGTGCTATCAGCGTCAGAGACTCGATGGTCTGTGCTATCAGCGTCAGAAACTCGATGGTCTGTGCTATCAGCGTCAGAGACTCGATGTTCTGTGCTATCAGCGTCAGAGACTCGATGGTCTGTGCTATCAGCGTCAGAGACTCGATGGTCTGTGCTATCAGCGTCAGAGACTCGATGGTCTGTGGTATCAGCGTCAGAGACTCGATGGTCTGTGCTATCAGCGTCAGAGACTCGATGTTCTGTGCTATCAGCGTCAGAGACTCGATGGTCTGTGCTATCAGCGTCAGAGACTCGATGGTCTGTGCTATCAGCGTCGTATACTCGATGGTCTGTGGTATCAGCGTCAGAGACTCGATGGTCTGTGCTATCAGCGTCAGAGACTCGATGTTCTGTGCTATCAGCGTCAGAGACTCGATGGTCTGTGCTATCAGCGTCAGAGACTCGATGGTCTGTGCTATCAGCGTCAGAGACTCGATGGTCTGTGGTATCAGCGTCAGAGACTCGATGGTCTGTGGTATCAGCGTCAGAGACTCGATGGTCTGTGCTATCAGCGTCAGAGACTCGATGGTCTGTGCTATCAGCGTCAGAGACTCGATGGTCTGTGCTGTTAGCTGGCGATGCTAAGACGACAAGTCCGGTAGACGATGATGATGATAATGATGATGACCATATCTGTGCGTGTAACAACTGCTGTCACTGGACAATACAACGTCCAGTACAGGAGTTAACGTCAGGAAATTCACCACTGGCTGGGAGGGGGGGAGGGAGGAATGGATGGGAGGGTGGAGGCAGGAGTGGATGGGAGGATGGAGGCAGGAGTGGATGGGAGGATGGAGGCAGGAGTGGATGGGAGGGTGGAGGCAGGAGTGGATGGGAGGGTGGAGGCAGGAGTGGATGGGAGGGTGGAGGCAGGAGTGGATGGGAGGTAGGAGGCAGGAGTGGATGGGAGGGTGGAGGCAGGAGTGGATGGGAGGGTGGAGGCAGGAGTGGATGGGAGGGTGGAGGTTGGAGTTGATGGGAGGGTGGATGGGAGGATGGAGGCAGGAGTGGATGGGAGGATGGAGGCAGAAGTGGATGGGAGGGTGGAGGCAGGAGTGGATGGGATGATGGAGGCAGAAGTGGATGGGAGGGTGGAGGCAGGAGTAGATGGGAGGTTGGAGTGGATGGGAGGGTGGATGGGAGGATGGAGGCAGGAGTGGATGGGAGGATGGAGGCAGAAGTGGATGGGAGGGTGGAGGCAGGAGTAGATGGGAGTGTGGAGGTTGGAGTTGATGTGAGGGTGGAGGGAGCAGTGGATGGGAGGGTGGAAGGCAGGAGTGGATGGGAGGGTGGAGGTTGGAGTTGATGGGAGGGTGGAGGGAGCAGTGGATGGGAGGGTGGAGGCAGGAGTGGATGGGAGGGTGGAGGCAGGAGTGGATGGGAGGGTGGAGGCAGGAGTGGATGGGAGGGTCGAGGCAGGAGTGGATGGGAGGGTGGAGGCAGGAGTGGATGGGAGGATTGAGGCAGGAGTGGATGGGAGGGTGGAGGCAGCAGTCGATAGGAGGGGGAGCAGTGGACGGTTGGTGGTGGCTTTAGTGGATTTGTGGATAGCGGAAATATAGTGTATAAGATTTACACTAACGAAAATATAGGGTATAATTTATAACCTATATAATAATTATAATATTATAGGTCATAAGATATAGACTAATAATAATAAGTATAACCTTGAGATTTAGTGCAAACTCAGTTCCTTGTGTGGAGTCGTGACCGCCCAGATCAGATTCAACAGAAACATCAAGCTGCGGGAAATGCTATGTGTAAACAGGGATCTATGCAATTATTTGTGTGCGTGAGCTTGTAAAGATCTCCGTGTCCTTAATAATTAGGGCAACAGCTGAGCCTCTGACACTCATAGGTTGCAATTGATGGACTACCACGGGAATACCATAAGCCAAAATTGCCCTTTCTTTTTCTTCTTTCTATCATGTTGGACCCTTACTTTACCAGCACGTGGTCAGGGGATCAAAAGATAATCCAATTTATGCATACTTAAATGTTGTTCAACACACGAATACTTAAAGACAGTTATTGCAACAGAACAGTTCAACTAGTACTTTTGACAGTACATAATGATGACATAATCTCTACGCATAGTTTATTAAGTACACAGTAGCTTTCATCACGTGACATTCTCTCATGGGGTCGAGCTAATTTAAGCTCTTGTAACCCCGGTTCATAGTTTTACTGACAAGCCTCATAGTTGTAGCTTTCCAATGGCTCAGAACAAATATATTTGTGTGCGTCGTCTATTCTGCCTTATTTAAACTAAAAGTTATCATTTATTAAAATTTATTCATCCAACAAACAAGGAGTCGATACTCTAACTCTAACATAATTTTACAAAATTCACAGATTAATGAGTGAAATGTTGACACATAATTCAAAATTTAAACAATTATTTATTATGATGTTAAGTGCATTAGTAACTGTGATAAGGAAAACATTTTTAAAAATAAAATTTTATAATTGAAATTAAATTTGAATGATATTCTTTAAAAAATTATAATAATGCGAAGCGTGGGAAAAGGAAAATCGATCATTAAAAATTCGCTCTTTAACTTATTTATTCAAGATCGGAAGAGTTTACTATTTTTAAAAGAGACAAAATGATTTAACTACGAAATGAATAAGTTGAATGCAAATTTCTTTTTAAAAAATATGATAAAGCTGTTAGTAGAATTTTACTATCATTTACATGGTTTTAAGAGTAGCATTTTTTGTTTGTGTCAGTACTGGCTCAATCTATTGCGAATTTTCCATGACATTCAAAAGTTTCGCAAATTTCATTTTCTTTAAGGGTAATTTACAAGTTTGGAAGAAAACAACTTGTTCCAAACTATCCCGATTCCATTTTTTTAAATTAAAAGAATATTCTTTCCGCATTCTTGAAATTTTCTATGTATGCCGAGGCCCTGGAAGCTAACTAAGTAACTTATATAATACAAGTACATTCTTTATTGTTAAAAAGTTTGTCCACGATCTGTTTTCTTCTTCTTCAAACTTACTTAACATTTAAAAACAAATTATCTTATCTTATCTGTTTACAGACGCTCCTTCTATACAGAAGATTATTGCGCCCTACGCTTATCTATGGTTTGTGTTTAGTCCTGCATTTTTATTAGAGATTTAAATGTTGATAAAGTGTTGGTTTTCCTGGTTTCTTCAGGCAACCCAATGCACGCCCGAATTCCGGACGGGAAGAACGAAAATTTGTATGTGTTTGTTCTTGCATACGGAATAAGAAAGGTGTTTTTTTTTATCCCTACGTCTATCTGAGGGGTTGTATTAAGTTATCTTTGTGTTGTATTTCTAAATTAGAATTACTTGCTTTATGTATGATGACTACTTTACTCTTGGTTCTTCTATCCTCTAGTGTTTCAAGGTTTAATGATAAATTAGTATAACCAGATCTATTGACTTTATAATCCCACTTCCATCTCCACCCACACACTCACACAATATCACACACACTCACAGTTTCTGCTAATCGTGGTAATACGTTTCAACAGGGAATTTTAGGGGCGGAAGTTAGGGCATATCCTGGGGGAAAAAAGTCGTACAGTCACGTGTTCAACACTAATCTCACATGAGTCAATAGGGGTCACGTGGTTTGACACTTTAAAAAGTTCAAGTAGGGTCACGAGGTTAGAGACAAGGTAGACGATTCGACTCAATTACCCAAGCGTAAGAAAGTGACAGTTTATGTCAAAGGAGAATTAATGTGAGGCATTATTGCCAAATCTGTGAATGTGAACGAAATACGGGGATTCCCGCATACTCTTTGAACAATAAGTTTATGTTTGGCTTGAGTTTCACAATATATCCCGGATAAACAGACGTCCAAGTGCAAGGTTGAACATGAATACTGACATACCGTTTTATCACTTCAGTTTTTACACTACAGCGTGCACTGCAAATCATGCTCCCCCATTTCCCCTTCTACTTCTAGGTGTCCATCATCATCATCATTTGTCCTTTGAGTTCCTTGTGGAACATAGGGCCTCTGTCAAAGCTCGCCACTCTACACGGTCCCTTGCCAGTCGCTTCAATTCTTCCCAGCTCTTCCCAGTCCTTCCAGCCTCGTCCAACATGCTCCGTCTCCATGTACCCTTGGGTCTTCCTCGTTGTCGTTTGCCCTGGGGGTTCCAATCTAAGGCCTGCCTAGCCCTGCTGTTATCTTTCCTAAGGATGCGTCCGATCCATCTCCATGGCACATCACAATATTTAAAACATTAAAAATAATTGTTTCTTTTATTCTCACTAACATGCCTTTTAAATGTAATTATTTAAATATCTTATTTATTATTGACATCAATTTCTAGTAAATCTTGTGTAAAAAAATAAAAAAATAAAGCGTGAAATAGAGTTGCCATTTTAAAACTAATTTTTAAAAAAAAATTAAGCGTTTATTAAAACGATCATCAAGTAAAACTACATTTGAAGTAGGAAGATCAGCTAAAGTCATTGTTCATTTAATGATTGGGATTCCATTCCTGCAACATTTCCATACGTCCTACAGGGTTGATGCCCAATCTTTTAATTTTTAAAAAATGTAAACATATTTCATTGTGAGTAAATCCTGGTATTTTTTTTTATAGATCATTGTGTAATTTTATCTTATCTTATCTATACAGACGCTCCTTCTATGCAGAAGATAGTTGCGTCCACAGACCATGACAGATGATCTGTTTGGCAAGTGATGCAGCGCTCACAGGCCACGGCTTTGTGCCATGGGTTCCACACATTACCCAGCCGCCTAACACATGTAGTTAGGTACCCATTCGGAGCTGTGTGACTCAGGGACGCCCTAGGCCCCGGGAACAAACCCTTGCCTTCACACGGATTCGAACCCGTGACCATCGGTACGACAGTCCAGTGCGCTGCCACTCGACCACCGCAAATTTTAAATGAATTTTATAATATTTTTGTGTCTATAAATATATATCCCATTAATGGGATAGCCTACATTTTTTTTCAAACAAATATAATTCTAATAATAAATATTAAAACTGTAAAACGTAAATAATTAATTTGAGTTAATACAAAAATAATATGATAACTAAAACAAAATTAAAAAAAAATTCTTTGAGATTATAAAATTGAAAAAAAAATATTTTCAAACTCAATGCAAACCAGAAGCAGGTGTTATTATAAAAAAATATTTATTCTAGAAAAATTGTGTAGTTGTGACCATGCGCTGAAGACGCCAGTATGTCATGCTAATATGGTAAGGACAGTCGTCTGTGGTTCTAAACAGTGGTTATTATTAAGAATCAACTGTTGTGTTATAGTAGAATATTGGTGGCAGGCACGTTGAGGTTAAGGTGGGAATATAGAGATAGAAATCTATGGATCTAGAAAAAATATGGATATATAGCTAAAAAGATGTAGAGATATAGCAGGTTGCGATGAGGTAACAGGGAGATGGTAGCAGGACATGGTGATTGTGCCGAGATGGTCTTTGGAGATGGAAATGGTGACGACACGGTAGCCTTAGATGGAGATGGTAACATTATTTGTTACAGTCAGTGAACAATCTCAAGTTTCGCTGAGTGAAAACCTTTGATTTTCTTATAAAATGTACATTATTTAAGACACGAATCTAACTTTTAAAAACTAAAAAAATAAATTATTTTTAATACGTCTAAGGGGTCGTCCATAAAGTACGTCACGCTGTTTTTGACAATTTTTACCCCATCCTTCTTATCACAAATCTTGCCCCCCCCCCAAAGTACGTTACACTTTCGATTAAAAAATTAACAAAATAATTAAAATTTAATATAAAACACCATGACGTCACACATGGCCAGAACCCCCCCCCCTCCCCCTGTCACACTTTCTTACCCCCCTCTCTGGAGCGCGACGTACTTTATGGACGGCCCCTTCATAGAACACTGTCCAAAAAAACAAGTAGCCGGTATTTGCAGAGGTAAAAACAATAACAATAACATTATTGTACACGTTTTTACAAAAATCAATCTCATTTATTTCCAGCAACATTATATAATGAGCCAGCCCCTCAAAAGAAAGCCTAAACTGCAAGGCTGTTACCATGGTAACGGCGACATACTTTCGTGACGTTAATTAGAGTGGTCGTTGATAAGTTAAGCCTTTTTCTATACTTGGCATACTAGCGCACTCATTAAGTTGTGGAAAGGAAAGGGGGGATGGGTAGCATAAAGTGTATATAAATATATTGTTCAATTGAACATGCATATATTCATAGAATATTGGCGTGCTTTCACAACATAAACGTTCTCTGTACTTTACTAAAAACAGAATTGTAATGAGGTCAAAATTCGTGTTGAATTAAAGAAAGGTTTAATTTTATTGCATGTATTGTAAACATGATTCGTATTTATGACAAACGTTTACTTTGCGTATAAAACATTCCATATTTAGCCACTCGGAATATAAGTATTTATAATTTTCTTCACCCACTCATAGATGTACATTAAATATAAGATGGAATAGATGTACAATATGTTTAGATTAAATAAATACACTGCGATGTCAGGAAAAAAATGTCAATAACACAATAGGAATGAAGGCCTATTCGACCTATGCTTTGTTACCGTACATAAAACATACAAACAGGCATGTTAGTTGTGGACCATGTGGTCTGATTACCTTGCCAGAATGTCTCTACACAAGACTAACTTAGGTCCCTGTATACAAAGACAAAAGCTGATGGATGAAAGTCTCAAAGAAAAATAATATACGGCGTTCAAACCAAAATAATAATTGAGGGCAAAAGATTTTAAATTAAAAAAAAACAGAGTTAGAGACCATAATAATAACAAGGTTTCTGTTTGTCTGGAAAGAAAATTTAAATTTTTAATGGCTTAGTTTTCACTATGAGTTAGACCAGTGTTTCTCAATTATTTTCTGCCATGCAAACTAGGAAGAAAGAAAAACATTTCGCGCGCCCCCGCGTGACTGCAAATAGTATCATTTGTCTATACAATTGTTATAAGTACACCTCTGCATAACCGTCAAACGAGCCCCCCTTTACGGAGCCTCACCCCCCCCCCATTGGGGGGCGAGCCCCACTATTTGAGAAACACTGAGTTAGACAAAGAAGGAAAAGATTGAAAACTAAAGGCTTTAACTCTTGACAAATTGGAGGGGCTAAATTCAGAAGCGTAACTGGGGTTTTCCGCTCCCTTGGCATTATTCATTTTTGGCGCCCTTGAGAAGTAAGGGAAAAACTAAATTATACAGAATACATTGTTTATTGAAGGATTAGCCTTCGGCGCCCTTGGCAAATGTCCCGATGCCAAGTCGTTGTTACGCCTCTTGGCTAAATACTTTTTTAAAAACTAAATATTACTAAGACCATTTTCTACATGAGATGCACAGTAAAATGGTACACTAATACTTTGTCATTGAGAATTACTTTTAAAAAAAACAACAAAAAAAAACAAAAAACACAAAAAAACACAAATACAATCACATTTGAGAAAAGTAAAGTACAAGAAGAAAATTTTAGGACAACGATCAGGACACACTTAAGAAAAAAAGAGAACATATTTGAAAACATGTAAAATATCTGGTGCCGTCAAGGAAGTGGCAGTTATTTGGACAGTTTGAAATAGATTTACTGGTGTCGATTTCCAATAAGAATGCTTTAAAAATAATATCAATTAAGCCTCTTGAGTAATGCAGTCAATCATAATTTTTTTATATTTAATTTGTATACCAGCAAATCTTCGGACCTCAGAGAAATCAATTAAAAAAACATTTTTTAAAATATTTTATTTCATTGCATAGGCACTGTTTAGCGCAAAAGACCTGCTTTAAAATTATGAACAATGGTTATGAGTTATCAAACGTCAGCCACTTACATCAAATCACAAACTTAAAAAAAATAAGTTTACGTTAAGATAAACAATTTTGCAATCGAGAATAAATGATTAACTTGTACATATATCTTTCACACATACAAAGAAATTGTGAATGCTATAAACACACTATAGAAGAATATAACATTTAAGCTAAAAATAAAAACGACGATGTTACAAATCTACCTATAGTAAAATCAGATTTATAACTTTAAATTGAAAAACATTTTTGCGAATCTAATGGTGGCAGGTTTTTTCAATATGTTCATGTAATAATTTTATAACATATTTACTTATTCTATCTTTTCGCACACATTAAGACATTGTGCATGTTATAGTCGCAATAATGAAAAATATAAGGTGTAAGCATAAAACGAAAATGGTTTTTGACTAAACTTCGTATGGACAAATCAGAAGTTAAAAGTTTATATTGATTAAACCTTATTGGGAATCTGAAGATGGCCAGCTTTTTAACACGTTCAGGTAAGTAATTTATAGCCTAAGAAAAAACAATGATTTACTTATATATTTTCAAACAGAAAAAGAGATAGTGCTTTCTATATACACTCTATGGAAGAAGACAAAATTTAAGCTTTAAAAACCCGACGATTTGACTAAGAATTATCTTCGTATGGGAAAATCAGGCTTTAAAATTTTAAATTGAAAAACTTTATTGCAAATCTAAAGGTGACCAGTTTTTTTTTCCCCAACACATTCATTTTCACGTTTATAGCCGGAAAAAAATACAATTTACTTTTATCTTTTCACACAAACAGATAGTGCATAGCATATAAAAATATACAAAAGTGAAGATGATAAGATAGAAACTTAAAGTAATATTAAAATGGCGTTTTAACAAATTTTATTTTGGGTAAATGAGATTTAAGAAGATCAAATTGTAAAAAATTATTGCGAATCTAAAGATGGCCAGTTTTTCTTGCACGTTCAGGTAATAATTTATAGCTGAAGAAAAAATAAATAATTTACTTATATTATTATCTTTTCACACACAGACAGAGATAGTGCGTGATATATACACACACACCATGAAAGAAGATAAGATTTCAGCTTAAACGAAAACGGCGTTTAAACTAATCTATATATGTGCAAGTTAGAGATGATAAGTGAATGCCGGGTCATTCGTTAAATTACACACCCACGACCGTCACACAATAGCAACAGATGAGCTAGACAATAATTACTACACTGTGTGTAAGTTCCGAAATAGACGCCTTTAATGTTTTGGACTTAAATAGAAACACATAAAAAACGCCATATGTTATTCATGTTCTTTAAAACAAATATCTTAGTTATACATTGATTTATTGGACTATATTTCATTCAGGTAATTATATAATGTCTAAGTATTTAATTAATTTCAAAATATGTTATGTGACATTAATTTACTAGAATCTTGTTAATTACATTCTTTTAAATTCGACTTAAAATCTGACTACTATCGCCAAAATGTATCATTCCAAAAGGCCGACGGGCACATTTAAAAATGACTACTGATCTGAAAGACGTATCATGTCAACATATTAATTTTTATTACATATTTGGCTCTAACAAACACAAAAAGTGATCTATTCATATTCGAAGGTTGACGGCATGGTAGTGTCTTTCTATTATTTTTACAATAAATTTTTGGTAGGGCTGCATATCAGTTAAACACATCGAGACATGAGTTGTCGGTTGTTGCACTAACTTTTACCTGCCAACACCCAGAATAGAGAATCTTTTAAGACAGTTGAAAACCAAGAACAATTTTCTGACAAGATTTTAAAAATTTTTTTAACGTAAAATGAATTTAAAAGATAAATTTAAAAGGCAGATTTAAATGAAAGAATTTTTTTTTAAATCCACATTCTCTTCTTTAACGCTACCCACATCACCAAAGAAACAATTCCACTGACATTATATAACTACTATTTTTATTACTAGAATACTATAGTATTACTATCTTGTTGTTACTATATTATTAGATTAATGTATTGTTAGATTGCTATATTATTAGATTAATGTTTTATTAAATTACTTTTTTTTTAAACTGGGACGAATAGCGCAGCTGTTTTGTAAAGATCGACTGTTGTGATTTTTGTGTAGTTTAGACTACTTTAGACTATAACCTATAAGTATTATTTTTGTGGGGGGTGGAGGGGGTGGGTACACAATAAACGTCCATGATTTACTTCAATAGTTAGTGCAACAGCTCTGTTCAGTAAAATTTGCTCGATTTCTGTACACAGCTATTCAGTTTTGTAGAGTAGAGCTCTATGTACACAGCCATTCAGTTTTGTAGAGTAGAGCTCTATGTACACAGCCATTCAGTTTTGTAGAGTAGAGCTCTATGTACACAGCCATTCAGTTTTGTAGAGTAGAGCTCTATGTACACAGCCATTCAGTTTTGTAGAGTAGAGCTCTATGTACACATCCATTTAGTTTTGTAGAGTAGAGCTCTATGTACACAGCCATTCAGTTTTGTAGAGTAGAGCTCTATGTACACAGCCATTCAGTTTTGTAGAGTAGAGCTCTATGTACACAGCCATTCAGTTTTGTAGAGTAGAGCTCTATGTACACAGCCATTCAGTTTTATAGAGTACAGCTCTATGTACACAGCCATTCTGTTTTGTAGAGTACAGCTCTATGTACACAGCCATTCAGTTTTGTAGAGTACAGAACTATGTACACAGCCATTCAGTTTTGTAGAGTACAGCTCTATGTACACAGCCATTCAGTTTTGTAGAGTACAGCTCTATGTACACAGCCATTCAGTTTTGTAGAGTACACCTCTATGTACACAGCCATTCAGTTTTGTAGAGTAGAGCTCTATGTACACAGCCATTCAGTTTTGTAGAGTAGAGCTCTATGTACACAGCCATTCAGTTTTGTAGAGTAGAGCTATATGTACACATCCATTTAGTTTTGTAGAGTAGAGCTCTATGTACACAGCCATTCAGTTTTATAGAGTAGAGCTCTATGTACACAGCCATTCAGTTTTGTAGAGTAGAGCTCTATGTACACAGCCATTCAGTTTTGTAGAGTAGAGCTCTATGTACACAGCCATTCAGTTTTATAGAGTACAGCTCTATGTACACAGCCATTCTGTTTTGTAGAGTACAGCTCTATGTACACAGCCATTCAGTTTTGTAGAGTACAGAACTATGTACACAGCCATTCAGTTTTGTAGAGTACAGATCTATGTACACAGCCATTCAGTTTTGTAGAGTACAGCTCTATGTACACAGCCATTCAGTTTTGTAGAGTACACCTCTATGTACACAGCCATTCAGTTTTGTAGAGTAGAGCTCTATGTACACAGCCATTCAGTTTTGTAGAGTAGAGCTCTATGTACACAGCCATTCAGTTTTGTAGAGTAGAGCTATATGTACACATCCATTTAGTTTTGTAGAGTAGAGCTCTATGTACACAGCCATTCAGTTTTATAGAGTAGAGCTCTATGTACACAGCCATTCAGTTTTATAGAGTAGAGCTCTATGTACACAGCCATTCAGTTTTATAGAGTACAGCTCTATGTACACAGCCATTCAGTTTTGTAGAGTACAGCTCTATGTACACAGCCATTCAGTTTTGTAGAGTAAACCTCTATGTACACAGGCATTCAGTTTTGTAGAGTAGAGCTCTATGTACACAGCCATTCAGTTTTGTAGAGTAGAGCTCTATGTACACAGCCATTCAGTTTTGTAGAGTAGAGCTCTATGTACACATCCATTTAGTTTTGTAGAGTAGAGCTCTATGTACACAGCCATTCAGTTTTGTAGAGTAGAGCTCTATGTACACAGCCATTCAGTTTTGTAGAGTAGAGCTCTATGTACACAGCCATTCAGTTTTGTAGAGTAGAGCTCTTTGTACACAGCCATTCAGTTTTATAGAGTACAGCTCTATGTACACAGCCATTCTGTTTTGTAGAGTACAGCTCTATGTACACAGCCATTCAGTTTTGTAGAGTACATAACTATGTACACAGCCATTCAGTTTTGTAGAGTACAGCTCTATGTACACAGCCATTCAGTTTTGTAGAGTAGAGCTCTATGTACACAGCCATTCAGTTTTATAGAGTAGAGCTCTATGTACACAGCCATTCAGTTTTATAGAGTACAGCTCTATGTACACAGCCATTCAGTTTTGTAGAGTACAGCTCTATGTACACAGCCATTCAGTTTTGTAGAGTACACCTCTATGTACACAGCCATTCAGTTTTGTAGAGTAGAGCTCTATGTACACAGCAATTCAGTTTTGTAGAGTAGAGCTCTATGTACACAGCCATTCTGTTTTATTGAGTAGAGCTCTATGTACACAGCCATTCTGTTTTATAGAGTAGAGCTCTATGTAGTTCAAACATTACATGTTAAGTCACAGTGCAGCCATGTTAAACCACGCTGGTGTTCCGTGACGTCATATGACGCTGAAGCCGTCTGTAACTCAAAAATGCGCGTGCCAAGGATCAGAAGCTGTTAGAGCACACGGGAAGTTCCTTCGCAGAATTGGCGTGTTATCTCCTACTCACACTTGCTGTGTAGTCGCCTACGCACATTTGGTGTGTAGCTGTGCCCACCCTGCAGCATGACGTTTGGCCCCGAGAGTATTGATCTCAAACGATCGAGTCGCCGGCCAAAAGATAATGATAATGGGAATGCACACCACAACAGATGTGCTGTGTTGTTCCCGACCACTGAGCCCTGGATCTTCTGTCAATCAGGAGCTATTGATATGCCCTACTGAAAACTTATACTTATAATGTTAACACAGCATTAGTCTGTCCATGTTGGTCATTGCTGGCAGTTAGCTGCTGATGCATAGAATGAATTTACCGCGTGTTTTTGTTTGTTTGTTTGTTGTCGAAATTACCAAATATAAATTAAAAATATTTTTCAAAAAATAATAAATATTTGAAGTGTTCAATAATTATTTCTGGCACTTCTTGTGACTCGTGATTTAAAATGCGGCCGATATTCTACCCACGGGTTCAGAGGCGTCACTATAGGGTTTGTGTCACCCAGTGCGGTAGCTCATGTTGTCACCCCTTCACGACTTCTTCCATAGGCCTCCCCCGAGCCTGTCAGTGCCGAATCACGGGAACATGCAGAATTGTACATGTAAAAGGTGTAAAATTGTGATGATGTCATCCTGTGTGGTACACACCCCTTGGACCCCCCTAGTGACGCTTCTGCACGGGTTTAATGGACTTCACAACAATTCCTCTAGACGGGAATTAAAAAACAAAAATACAACATGACGCCAGATTCTCATATTCGTATAACTCCTGTATTTGTTTTACTCCTGTATTTGTTTTACTCCTGTATTTGTTTTACTCCTGTATTTGTTTTACTCCTGTATTTGTTTTACTCCTGTATTTGTTTTACTCCTGTATTTGTTTTACTCCTGTATTTGTTTTACTCCTGTATTTGTTTTACTCCTGTATTTGTTTTACTCCTGTATTTGTTTTACTCCTGTATTTTTTTTACTCCTGCATTTGTTTTGCTCCTGTATTTGTTTTGCTCCTGTATTTGTTTTACTCCTGTATTTGTTTTACTCCTGCATTTGTTTTGCTCCTGTATTTGTTTTTCTCCTGTATTTGTTTTACTCCTGTATTTGTTTTACTCATGTATTTGTTTTGCTCCTGTATTTGTTTTGCTCCTGTATTTGTTTTACTCCTGTATTTGTTTTACTCCTGTATTTGTTTTACTCATGTATTTGTTTTGCTCCTGTATTTGTTTTTTCTCCTGTATTTGTTTTACTCCTGTATTTGTTTTTCTATTCCTGTATTTGTTTTAGTCCTGTATTTTTTTACTCCTGTATTTTTTTTACTCCCGTATGTTGGGTTGGACGACTCATGCATGTTATTTTGCACTAATTACGGTATGTGTCTTGTTTTAAAAGACTTCTAGAAGTTACGTTGCGTTAAGTGACTTCTGTGTACTGTGTTAAAAGATTTCTGTGTGTTTTGATTTAATGACACTTGTACGTTGTCGTAAATTACTCACGTATGTTGTCTCAAAAGATCATATAATATATTGTGCTAAATGACTCCGTTATGCTGTGCTAAATGACTCCGTTATGCTGTGCTAAAGACTCCGTTATGCTGTGCTAAAGACTCCGTTATGCTGTGCTAAATGACTCCGTTATGCTGTGCTAAAGACTCCGTTATGCTGTGCTAAATGACTCCGTTATGCTGTGCTAAATGACTCCGTTATGCTGTGCTAAATGACTCCGTTATGCTGTGCTAAATGACTCCGTTATGCTGTGCTAAAGACTCCGTTATGCTGTGCTAAAGACTCCGTTATGCTGTGCTAAATGACTCCGTTATGCTGTGCTAAAGACTCCGTTATGCTGTGCTAAATGACTCCGTTATGCTGTGCTAAATGACTTCGTTATGCTGTGCTAAATGACTCCGTTATGCTGTGCTAAATGACTCCGTTATGCTGTGCTAAAGACTCCGTTATGCTGTGCTAAAGACTCCGTTATGCTGTGCTAAATGACTCCGTTATGCTGTGCTAAAGACTCCGTTATGCTGTGCTAAATGACTCCGTTATGCTGTGCTAAATGACTCCGTTATGCTGTGCTAAATGACTCCGTTATGCTGTGCTAAATGACCCCGTTATGCTGTGCTAAATGACTCCGTTATGCTGTGCTAAATGACTCCGTTATGCTGTGCTAAATGACTCCGTTATGCTGTGCTAATGACTCCGTTATGCTGTGCTAAATGACTCCGTTATGCTGTGCTAAATGACTCCGTTATGCTGTGCTAAAGACTCCGTTATGCTGTGCTAAAGACTCCGTTATGCTGTGCTAAATGACTCCGTTATGCTGTGCTAAATGACTCCGTTATGCTGTGCTAAATGACTCCGTTATGCTGCTATGCTGTGCTAAATGACTCCGTTATGCTGTGCTAAATGACTCCGTTATGCTGTGCTAAATGACTCCGTTATGCTGTGCTAAATGACTCCGTTATGCTGTGCTAAATGACTCCGTTATGCTGTGCTAAATGACTCCGTTATGCTGTGCTAAATGACTCCGTTATGCTGTGCTAAATGACTCCGTTATGCTGTGCTAAATGACTCCGTTATGCTGTGCTAAATGACTCCGTTATGCTGTGCTAAATGACTCCGTTATGCTGTGCTAAATGACTCCGTTATGCTGTGCTAAATGACTCCGTTATGCTGTGCTAAATGACTCCGTTATGCTGTGCTAAATGACTCCGTTATGCTGTGCTAAATGACTCCGTTATGCTGTGCTAAAAGACTCCGTTATGCTGTGCTAAATGACTCCGTTATGCTGTGCTAAATGACTCCGTTATGCTGTGCTAAAAGACTCCGTTATGCTGTGCTAAATGACTCCGTTATGCTGTGCTAAATGACTCCGTTATGCTGTGCTAAATGACTCCGTTATGCTGTGCTAAATGACTCCGTTATGCTGTGCTAAAAGACTCCGTTATGCTGTGCTAAATGACTCCGTTATGCTGTGCTAAAGACTCCGTTATGCTGTGCTAAATGACTCCGTTATGCTTTGCTAAATGACTCCGTTATGCTGTGCTAAATGACTCCGTTATGCTGTGCTAAATGACTCCGTTATGCTGTGCTAAATGACTCCGTTATGCTGTGCTAAATGACTCCGTTATGCTGTTCTAATGACTCCGTTATGCTGTGCTAAATGACTCCGTTATGCTGTGCTAAATGACTCCGTTATGCTGTGCTAAATGACTCCGTTATGCTGTGCTAAATGACTCCGTTATGCTGTGCTAAATGACTCCGTTATGCTGTGCTAAATGACTCCGTTATGCTGTGCTAAATGACTCCGTTATGCTGTGCTAAATGACTCCGTTATGCTGTGCTAAATGACTCCGTTATGCTGTGCTAAATGACTCCGTTATGCTGTGCTAAATGACTCCGTTATGCTGTGCTAAATGACTCCGTTATGCTGTGCTAAATGACTCCGTTATGCTGTGCTAAATGACTCCGTTATGCTGTGCTAAATGACTCCGTTATGCTGTGCTAAATGACTCCTTTATTTTGTTTTCTTGGTATTAACATCTTCTCTACACAATTCCTATTTTCATCCACACAGGACACTGTCACATCTACAGGCCACGCAGGACACTGTTATATCTACAGGCCACGCAGGACACTGTTATATCTACAGGCCACGCAGGACACTGTTATATCTACAGGCCACACAGGACACTGTTATATCTACAGGCCACGCAGGACACTGTCACATCTACAGGCCACGCAGGACACTATCACATCTACAGGCCACGCAGGACACTGTTATATCTACAGGCCACGCAGGATACTGTCACATCTACAGGCCACACAGGACACTGTTATATCTACAGGCCACGCAGGGCACTATTATATCTACAGGCCACGCAGGACACTGTTATATCTAAAAGGCCAGGCAGGACACTGTTATATCTACAGGCCCACGTCCTCACGTTACTGTAACATTGGATACTCCATTCACCCCCACTTCCGGTTCGCTACTGTACAGGTGGACACCTGGACACAAATGACTGGTCAGCTGCTCAAACTTTGATCATTTGCAAACATTTGACCGATCAAGGTACTAAACCCATAACGTTTTTTTTGGTCACTAGTCGCTGCTCTGAAATAAAAGCGGAGATATTTCAGCAAGCGGGTTACTTGTCAACTCTATAATCTTTGACCGACCACACTTTGCTGGTCAGCTCTGTATGACCAGTGGTGGCGGGAGACAACGGAGGAGGTAATGAACCAACGTGAGAGATAAAATGAAGTCCTTGCTCGACAGGCGCCAGGCGTTTGTGATTGTAGTTCATTGTTGAATGATTGTATTGTATTTCATCATTGAATTATTGCAGTTCATCATTTAATGATTGTAGTTCATCATTGAATGATCGCAGTTCATCATGGCACAAGTGTTGAGATGACTGGATCACTTTGTGAGTACCACACTATGATTCCGTCCAGTATCACCAGTCACGTGAGCCGAGTCACACCAAGTGACGTCACTCATATGATGGAGCCTTAGACTATATAAAGCATCGAGCCGGATCAAGTTTGGAAAATATACTTAAAGTAATCTCCCCCCCCCCAACCGCTTGGCGTTGATTTCCGACTGGAACCATTTGTACAAGATCCTTACCAGATCACGTTATATCCTTACAAGATCACTTTTAGGACAGATACACTTGGGATAGATTCTTACAAGAACATTCGAGCAAGGTTTTGAACCCATTCCCACCAGAGGGTTTCGGATAGATTCTTACAAGAACATTCAAGCAAGGTTTTGAACCCATTCCCACCAGGGAGCCTGTTGTGAAGACTCCGCTAATTTATCTCGGCATGCGGTTTTACTACGACTCAACGGGGGTGCACCTGCTCAACGGCGCCTCCTCTGGTGCCAACGGCGCCTCCCCGGGCGCCAACGGTGGCAGCGGCAAGTACGGCACGTACAGCGGTGAGTACGTCAACTTGGACTCCCCCATCCTCGCCCACGACGGCAGCGATGACCACGAGAGAACGCCGCTGACCACGTCCATCCCGTTCTGGGTGCTCTTGAAATCCAAGTTGTTCAAGTCGAGTGGACTTGAGACGTTGTCAAGCAGCGACCCTGACCTTGGACGGACGCTGCATACGTTCGCCGGTGTGTTTGCGCCAGTGGCACTCGGACAGTTTGCGAGCCATTTGTTTCTGCGCACCGGTGAGTAGACAATGTCCAGTTAGTGTGCTGTCCATCTCCGGTATTACAATGTCCAGTCAATGTGTTGTCCATCTCCGGTATTACATTGTCCAGTCAATGTGCTGTCCATATCCAGTGTTGAAACTGAACTTGCGATATCAAAGAGCTCTCCCCTCTTTCAACATTCGACCCTAGTATTAACATAGGATGGATGAAAAAATAGTTCTTTCCCCAAAGGGGCCGTCCATAAAGTACGTCACGCTTCAGGGGGGGGAGGGGGTGTAAGAAATTGTGACAGTTTGTGACAGGGGGGAGTGGGGTGTCCGGCCTTATGTGACGTCACGCTGTTTTATATTACATTTTGATTATTTTGTTAATAAAAAACAACATTTTTGTTCGAAAGTGTGACGTACTTTAATGGGGGGGGGGTCCGAGATGTGTGACAGTTTGTGACAGGGGGAGGGGGGAGTTTAAAATGGTCAAAAATAGCGTGACGTACTTTATGGACGGCCCCAAAGACAAAAATACCTGGCCATGGTCCACCCCCCCCACACACACACCCACACATACAAAGAATATATAAATACACTTTGTTATGGCTTTGAGCTGTTTAAAGATATGGCTGTAATGTTGGATCTCAGTAAAACAAACAAACAAACACTAACAACAACGGCGTGTTTTAAACTTAATAGAAGGCGTTGCCAATCTATGAAAGATGAGCGTGTGACGCGACTAAAGTAGAAGAACTCTATGCATCAGAACTCACACGACTGGCTGCACGCCGCGGCAGCACGCACCGCGCCTCACTGGTCCACTCTTTACACTGTACCGGGCAGGCGGTTTTGATTGGTTTACACTGAACAAGTCAGGCCCCCATGACAATGTTCTGATGTCTGTCATTGACAGATGGACATGATCCATCACCTTATTCACACACGCACCCAGAGGCGTAGCGAAGTGGGGGGGGGGAAGGGGGTACATATGTCTCCGGTCGCAAAGATACAGGGGTGCCAAGATACAGGGGTGCCAAGATACAGGGGTGCCAAGATACAGGGGTGCCAAGATACAGGGGTGCCAAGATACAGGGGTGCCAAGATACAGGGGTACCAAGACGACCATAAGACGTTACATAATAATAAGTTTAACACAGGTAATGAATAGGTGGAGGGGTGCCAATTTTATAGCTAGTCCCCGGGCGCAAAATATCCTAGCTACGCCTCTGCACGCACCGGGGCAACCCGACGTGACCCGTCGCAACATGCACACACGCACACGCCCTGACACAGTGGAGCAAGTTTGGTGGTAAAATGTTGTATCTAACATACACATCGTTTGGATGAGTTACTTGCGTTCCCTTTGAACGAACTCAGTTAAACATAAAACAATTCTGAATAGCGATGGCCGATGGTCCTCACACAGGTGGAAATGTACCCAATTATCCATCTATACAACCACCCAATCATTCATTTTAATAATCCATTCACACAATCATCGACCCACTCACCCATAAACTCATCAAACCCATACTCCACCTACACACCCATTGACCCACCTACTCACCCATCGACCCACCTACACACCCATCGACCCACCTACACACCCATCGACCCACCTACTCACCCATCGACCCACATACTCACCCATAAACTCATAAACCCCATCCTCGACCAACACACCCATCGACCCACCCGCACACCCATCGACCCACCTACTTATCCCTCCTATTCACCAACATCAACAGATTGCCACATATTCGTTAACTTTGCTGTAGACACACAAAACGATTTGAGAACACCTCTGCTCTTTAAAAAAACGTGATCCCTCAAACCTCCCAGGCTTGAGACTGGGTCTTCATTGAGATGATCACCTTAAGGGTTTCTTGTAACTTTCCAGATTAACAACTTCACGGTTTCTTGTAACTTTGAAGTTATTTTAAGATACAGGAAACAATGTCTTTTTAACAATTATTCGTTCATGGTGTGTATACCGAACAACATCAGCGCAGAAGTTTCTTCTGTTCTAGCTCTTGGACCATGTGATGAAACAAGTGAGAACTCGTTCAAATAATTCCTCATCAGGTGCGCGCGCTGCTGTGTAGATGTGAGGTCCGCGTCATTATAACATGTTCAGATGGATGCGTTGTGAGTTGTGGTAGTGCCATGCTCAGGAGGGCGTTCACCTTCGTGAAGTCTAAGATCACTAACAGAACTGAGGAAGTAAATAAAGGCCGCCAGCACTGGCGCGAAATCGAGATGGACGACCTCGGCGCACGGGCAGGCGGCAAGACCGGAAATGGGCGGGGCAACGCGTCGGGCAAATACTCTCTAAACTACGAGGAAGTCCCCTTGAATGATTCCGCCAAAACCACCGAAGGCTGTGTGGCGAGTTCCAGGAAAGAAACGTTAATCCACCTGGATCACTCCATCAAACTGAGCAATCCAGATCTGGAGAGATTGTCCCAAGTTTCGGAGACCAGCGATGCGGGGCAGAAAAGTTGGATGTCCAGATTGCGGCACTGGCTGACCCGTGCCTACGCTTGGACCTCCCATCAAAGGTCCGGCTACCATGACCCAGAGGCCGGTGGCGGCTCCGAGATCAGAAGGCTCTCCACGTTCACCGGGGTCGTCGCCCCCATCTCGGTCGGCCAGCTGTCCCAGATCTGCATTCGAATCGGTGAGTTGTTGGCAGCGGCGCCTCCCAGCGTGTCGCTTCGCGGTCCGATAGTGGGGGGCTGCTTAAGATTAAGAGAAGCGTTGCTTTGGGCGAGAATTGAAAGACCTTTGACTAGACAGCTTACTGTTTTGTTTTTTTCAAAATAGTTTTCTTTATTTGTTGCCACACATCAGATTGAAGCCGGTGTCTTACTAAAAGAACGAGCCCCCCCCCCTGTAATTATACAATTTTAGCTCGAAGTCGCCCTTATTGTAATACTTTTCAACTGTTTCTTCGTTCTCTACAAGTCTACAGCTCATATTATTTAATCCTTTTTTTAAAATTAGCGAGCTTATATTAACAATAAAATTTGTAAAAATGACAAACATTTCCAATTTATTTGACTCAATATATAAAAGAATAATATCTACCAATGTATCTTCTTGCACAACTCTAACACTGTATCATCTTGCACAACTCTAACACTGTATCATCTTGCACAACTTTATCGTTGTCTTACCTTGCGCAATTCTAACACTGTCTCGCATATTAATATTATAATATGTAATTTGGTCATACAATAAAACAATAAGTATATAACATGATGTTCTTTATAGTGAAAATATTGTTATTACCTAAAATCGGAATTTGAACTTCCATAATATTTGACTTAAGAATTGAGAGAAATGAACAAGCTTATTAAATCTTGTGCTGACTTAAAACTTTTAATAATAGTGAATTTTTGTTTTTTCATGGGGTTGTTTCTTAAACTGTTCCATTTTGATTAATATGACATTTTAAAAACTATAAATGACAATTATTATATATAGCCTATGTTACTTAAACTGAAGTTTGCTGCAACTCAGGCAAGCTTTCGTTATATTGTTTTTAAGTAGGTTGCAAGCCTTAATTATCAGTTGATCATAAAGGAAAATCTTGTAGGTAACTTAAATTCGAACAGGTTTTAATCCCCGTGTCAGCTGATTACTTGTGACTGTAAATTCTTTAGGCAAATCAGGCAACTCGATAAGAGTACACAGTAGGCGGATATCTTATCTGACAGCCAAAGTGACAACTAATCATATTTTGACTTCACTTCGTGAGAGCTCCTAGTCATCGGCTAGCCGGATGTGGGTTGAGTCCCTAGTCCCATGAAAACAAATAGTTTCAAATTCGAATTTTAGAACCACAACAAAACAAAAAAGGCACTTAAACTGTGTTATTAATAATAGGATTATTCATTCATCGAGGAATTAAACTTGAAGTTTTCCATACCAATATATATCAGTGAATGTGTCTGTCTCTAGTGAGACTAGTCATACTTCATAGTCAGTGGCCCGTGTCAGTTCAGTAAAACTGAAACTGTTGTGTGTTCGCATTTAAAGTTTTAACTTGAATAAAAAATATAATGACCAGTCCAATTAGTATTAGGGGCTAGGAACTAAATCAAAATCTGTTATTATCCTTACATCGAGTTGGCTTACCTTTTGCTTGTTACTGTGTGGCTTATATTTAAATAAGGCTGAAGTCTACGTCTACTATTAAGTATTAAGACTTAAGTCTAGTCTATTAATAATTTATTATCAATTATCATCATTAATTATTATTATCAACTTAAATGATTAAAATTTAGGCCTAAATTATTTAAGAAATAAATAATATGAAACATGTAAAGTATAGTAGGCCTATAGATTGAACTTGAATAAAAGTGTACTGCAATATTAAGACACACACAGTTTAAGTGTAAGCCTCAAACTGTTGAAAATGAGTTTAAATACTACAAGGGATGATGTTGAAAATTATGGAGCTGACACAGATTCAGATTCTGAACGTACACCTTTATTAGTTGGACCCTTGCCATCATCCAAAGATTCATTTTTTAACCGCCGCTTACGAAGACTTACACGAAGTTTGAGTGTTGCATCAATTAGACGGGAGGATGGAGAATCAATTATTTCAGCGGCAGCTTCACAAAGAGTACTTGGAACTTTTGCTGGAGTATTTTGCCCTGTTGCCCTGTCTATGTTCTCAACTCTCTTGTACCTTAGAGGTGGTGAGTAGACCAAATGTTCTATTTACTGCGCTCCTTTCTATGAATTGAATATGCAGGATTGTATTGCATCTTCATTTTTGAAACTGACCCTAAAATTACAAATAGACAACTAAGGCTATCCCTAACAAATCCCTACGAAATCTTTACTCTTAATTAAATTCATCCACAGAAGCAATCAAACTTCGTTCACTATCATTTAGGGAAAACATTGAGCTGAGAATGGTGTTTTCCTTGGGCTAGCTCCAAAGCTTTGACCTAATTAAACAATTTAATTTTTTAAAAATACTAATGTCTTTTTGTTGTTTTGATTTTATAACATTTCAAAGTCTGTTATTTTAGGTGATAAATTGAGTAAATTTTGAACTTTTTTGTGTATTGCAGTATTTAAAATTGGCATAATTTTATTTACTTTTATTTATCAAGGCAATCGAAAAAATTAAACTAACTGCAAGTACATTTCATTGGGGAATCTAAAACTGTTTTCTACCCCCATTTAGAGCCTTTTTGTAATTGTCAACAAACATTCCCAATCAATAGAGGTGGGCGAAGGGAGTGGTAGAACTGTATTATTTGGCACTGACACTAATCGTATCATCATCTTTCCAAAAACGTGCGTGTGTGTGGTTTGGGGGGGGGGAGTCAAGTCTTTGCTACTAGTTTGCTCGTTTGATTAAAATTGTATTAAGTTTTATTTGATTTCAATCAATCTTTTTCCCTTCTGAATTTTTCAAAGTGGCCCCCCACGCCAGCAGGCTGCATCCTGGCATTTAGGAAAGAATAGGTCTATAGGGTTAAAATTCTGGTACCATTGTCTTTCTCACTAATTTTGTATTGTTTCCTGATTGCTTTTAAATGTTATTACCTCCCATCTATTTATCACATCACCTTTTATCCAGGGTTTTATATCTTACACTAAATTTTGCCTCAAAACAAACACTAGGCTCTAAAAAAAATATTTACATGTTTCTAACTTTGTTCTTTAGCCAGGTGGTATTGCAAATTGCTTCTACATTTGATATGACTCAAATTCAAAGACTCAATTTAAATTCTTAATTTATTCAACCCTTAAAAAAAATTAATTTAAAAATTATTACCATTGCTTGGGTCACAAATACTGTTATCCTCACACAAAAGTAGCATAATAAGTTGCATCACAATTAGGGCTGTCAATATTGTTGAAAAATGCTGCCCGGGTACCCGTCCTAATTTCGAACGGGTACCCGGGTTACCCGATCGAAACATCACATAATTTTCCCTGTCATGACCGCTATACAATGCTACCTAGCCACCTTCCATGCACCTCATTTCACACAACAGCTACACGGCCAACGTCTTAGGGGCTGACCATAAATGACGTCAACCGATTTTGGTCGATTTGTTACAAAAACTTAGAGTACCCTCCAATATGACGTCAAAAGCCTTGCGGCGCCCCATTAAAGCCGTACATCCTTTTTGAAAATGAGCATGTGTCAAATTACTTTATTGTCATTTAATTTTGTATTTAATGTGAAGTTGAACTCTAAAAATCGTTACAGGCTTAAATCCATGTAAAACGTCATTAAAAAAAAATTGTAAGCAATCAAATATTTCAGTACTATCAGTACCAAGCAAGCAAGGTCTTTAGCAGAACGATACTTAACAGAATAAAATATGCCTGCGATGATCTCCTGAGAGAAGAACAAGCTGGGTTCAGAAAAGGAAGATCATGCATTGACCAAATAGCAACACTCCGGATAATTATAGAACAATCTATTGAATGGCAATCTCCACTCTATGCCACATTTGTGGACTTTGAAAAGGCCTTTGATAGCATAAATAGAGAAACTATATGGTCAATAATGAGGCACTATGGAATACCAAATAAAATAACTAACATCATCCGAAATCTGTACGAAAACTTCACCTGCCAAGTAGTAAATAATAGTAGACTAACAGATGAATTCCATGTCACAACTGGAGTCAAACAAGGATGCCTCCTTTCACCACTTCTGTTCCTTCTTGTGTTAGACTGGGTCACAAAAGAAGCTTAAGCAAGCTCAGGAAAAGGAATCCACTGGAACCTAATGCAAAAACTAGAAGATTTGGAGTTTGCTGATGACTTGGCCATTCTGTCCCACAGACTCCAAGACATGCAAGACAAAGTCACAGCCTTGAGCGAGACTTGGGAAAATAGTAGGACTCAAGATAAACATTCAAAAAACAAAATTTTTGAAAATAAACTTCCTACAAGATGGAGTCATCCAAGTAGAAAACCGCAACCGGGAGCAAGTTAACAACTTTGTATACCTTGGGAGTGTGGTCAGTGTAGCAGGGGGAACAGATGAGGACATCGAACGAAGAATAAATTTGGCGCGACAGGCTTTTGCCAATCTGAAACAGGTCTGGAGATCTACACACATCTCTGTCAAAACAAAAGTAAGGATCTTTAGCACCAATGTTAAAACGGTCCTACTTTATGGATCCGAAACATGGCGGACGACAGAGACAGCAAAAAATAGACTCCAGACCTTTGTTAACAGATGCCTTAGAAATATTCTGAAAATAAAATGGTTCGATAAGGTCGAAAACTCCAAGCTGTGGGAGAGGTGTGGACAAAGAACAGTAGAACAACAAATCATGGAAAGAAAGTGGAGATGGATTGGACACACCCTCAGGAAAGATAACAGCAGGGCTAGGCAGGCCTTAGATTGGAACCCCCAGGGCAAGCGACAACGAGGAAGACCCAAGCGTACATGGAGACGGAGCATGTTGGACGAGGCTGGAAGGACTGGGAAGAGCTGGGAAGAACTGAAGCGACTGGCAAGGGACCGTGTAGAGTGGCGAGCTTTGACAGAGGCCCTATGTTCCACAAGGAACTCAAAGGACAAATGATGAAATATTTCAGTGGAACTTTTATTTAAAATTGCGCGTTTTGATGAGACGTGACATTTATTCTTAAACACATCCCTCCCCTTCGTCACAAATTTGTGACCACTAGGTGCGTAACGCCATCTTACACTGCTAGTCACTAATTTATTGACTTTAAAAACTTACAAATTGTGGTGTATTATTAAAATCAGTTTTTGGGCAAGGCACACGCTGTAATGAACACACGAAAAACAATTGAATGGAGGGAGGAGGAGGGGGGTAGGGTAGATAAACAACATCGACAATCGTAACCCCAATGTCGGCGTATTTCAAAGATCAAAGTTAGTGCTGAAGGGTCCCGGGTACCCGTTGACAGGCCTAATCACAATACAATGCAACATCTTTTAACTAACAGTAACGGTACTGAAAACGGAAACAAAGGAAGTCTATGTAAAAACAAGTTTATTTATTTTTCAGGTTGTTTATGTAACAAGCTTTTGAATTGCAAATCTGAAGAAGAAAAAAATTAAACTTCCATCACGTGACTCTTTTTGAGTCAATATCTCTGGGCTTCACAAAATAAAATAAATTTTATTTTCAAATATTATCTTCATAAAAACTTTGGATTTCCGTCATAATTACAATGTGTGTATATTGCTAGTATAAACAATATGCAACAAAAAATCTAAATAAATTTATTGTAGATCAACTGGGAATTTTTGGATATTCACCATAGTGATAGCCAAACAGGCATATTTTTAATATTTAAAAAAATAATTATGTTTGAGGCACTTTTACCTGAGATAAGGGTGCAGGATTAAAAAAATACATTTATTTATTTATACATTTTTGTTTCAACTGCTTTCAGGATTTGTGGTTGGTCAAGCTGGACTATTGGAGACCTTCTCTCAGCTGATTTTGGCCTACTTCATTCTGTCTATGACCGTGCTGTCCATTTGTGCCATCTCAACCAATGGAGCTATGGAAGGGGGTGGAGCTTATTGTATCCTTGAGTTTTGTTTTTTTCACAGCTAGCCTACTTCTTTAGGTTTTTTTTTAAGAAGAGCTATTTTTAAAAAAGGCAAACAATGGTGGCAACAAGAAACCTCTTGATAGAGAAGCAGCATTACATGAACTTCTTCTTACATGCTAAGATTACTGGACAAAACATGCGTTAAACTAATTCTCTTTAGAAGAATTCTTTTTAGAATTACTACCAACTTCCGCTTGGTATGCCACTCACACTGTATTATTTTTTTGACAAAGCCTAACTATATTAATATTTTATCACCCACTTTCTCCCCTTTTACATTTACACCGATGATTAACGTTTAATGCCCCAAAGCGCGGTAATGCGCGCCTTGTCTCTAATGCCAAAGCGCGGTAATGCGCGCCTCGATAGCACTCTCTTTAGTAATGAAATTATATAAAAAAGAAATTCTTCATTTAGCGAGCGAAGCTTCAGTCGACTTCCGGCAATGGCGGCCGTTGACCTCCCTAGTGTTATTGCTTGATTCGCGAAGTTTTTTGGTCGTTTTTACGTTTTTTTTTAAAATGTGATTTCGCTATACGTTATTGTAAAAATAATAGTATTAAACTACTGGTAAAAATAGTATTAAGCTCAAGACGATCGTTGGGATACGTAAAATAACCATTCTTATCCTAAAGGATGAAGTCAGTATGACAATAATAATATAAATAAATTTTACGCAATTTTTTAAATTTCACAACCAGTTGATAGTAATAAACGGGAAATCCTTAGGGGACTGAGGCGGAAGTTTGGCAAAAACCTTCTGGGGCATTAAACGTTAATTGCATTTAAATTTCCTCAAAACAAAAGAAAATATGCACCCACCGGGTTGTGATAGTTGTTACTGTTGTTAGAATCTTAGTTAATGCAGATGTTGGGTATTTTATCAGGGTTATTTATAGAACATTACTGTGTCATTTTATGTTCAGTTTTCTAGAGACCTGCATTTATCTCCTAAAATAAAGTTATGGTCATGTAAAGCTAATGACATAAACACATTTTTTTAGTATTTTGATTGGTTTTGACATGCTTTATTAAATTTTGATTCCACACATACACATGAAAAATTACAGAATGAAATCGGCTGCTTTGATAAACTGACTTGTGAAATGGGGATATCAAATTAAGACGTTAAATCATTTTTTAATTAAAAAAAATTAACAATAATTTTCTGTGTTTCAAATTGTGATAACAAATGATGGTAACTTGTTGGTAGCTCAGAAGTTATTTTAAGACGAACCACCTCGAGGTGCGTGATTGCATACACCCATGTAAACTCTGTGAATGAATGTAATCAATCGTTGTTTAACAGTAGCATGTATCTTCTGTGTATGTGAGAAGTTATTTGGGACGGCCAGATGTGATGTAGTCACAAGGCCAGGATATCACCATGAGCTCTCAGCTGTAATTCAATGCCCCATATATGAAGGAGAGAAACAGGAAGTAAATAGCAAAAAGTACAAGTTGGGAAGTTTCAAAGTCCTTTTTTTGTATTTGTATGGGGTTTTAGACAATATAATAGAAATTGTGGCATAGAAAATAAAATGTTTTATATGGGGTTTTAGACAATATAATAGAAATTGTGGCATAGAAAATAAAATGTTTATGGGTATGGCATGTATTAAATTTTTAAATGTAAATGTTTTAATGAAACTTATTGGGCTTTTAGGAAAAGGTATCAGTAATATAAACAATAATTCAATTCCTACGTGAAAAATTATTTTAGAAATAATTAATTTTAAACGTAAAATAAATGATTATGTTATAAAAGAGTATTTTAAAATATAATCAGTTCAGTACTGGTATTTTGTCCATTCATTTCTTTATAAATCAATTGTCTAACCCCTGTTTTTTTAATGTAGTATTCAGAGCGTGTCCATTCATATAAATAAACCCATGATTGGTATGTATGACCTTAACTCAGTGTAAGACATGATCAGTCGTGCCCTAGGACCTGAATTTGGAGGCAGCATCGGTTTTCTGTTCTATGTGGCCCAAGTCTTGTCGTCTGCTCTCTATGTCGTGGGTTTTGTGGAGGGAATCCTTGAGAACTTTGGACAAGGAGGTAAAAAAGTCCTCCCAATTTCTCCCTATCACTTTGAGCCAGCAGGTAACCAACAGCTGAGATATCATTACACATCCTTCTATTGTTGAGCTTTTCAGGCCAGCAATCTTTGAAATACTTGCACACAAAAGTGAAAATTGAACGAAGATGCTACACCCAATGTCATCTAGGGAATTTCTAGTGCAGCGTGTCCCAACCTGTGGGTCACGACCCCCAAGGGGGCCGCCATGGGTTTTCTGGGGGTCACCAACTGTCGAATAAAAACTCTCATATTATGCAAATTTGCTCTATTTTGTAAAAAACTTTATTGAAAACGACTTATTTACATTTCATGGGGGTCGCGGGTCACATGGCTTTTATAAAAAAGGGTCGCCACCCAAAAAAGGTTGGGAACCACTGATCTAGTGGGAACCTGAACATTTTTCTTATATCAGGAGAGTGCAAGGAGATCAAATTTGGAATAAAATTGAATGTACATTCACATAATGAAGGTGATCTTACACCGCCCTTGTACTTTCATGTGGACAACCTACAGTTCATTTTGGGGGCGTAAATGTTAGAATGGTTATTTCATGTATACATCATTTCTCAAGCATGAGCCTCTGGTTATAGAGGAGGAGATTGTTTACCCTGTCACTGGAAATGGGGGCAATGTATTTTATTCTTTAAATTACAACTAACTCATATGCTTGTGTTAAATATTTATTTTTGTAAATACCCAATGGCAGGGGTTGGCGAACTTGTTTGCCTGATAATCCAAATTATAAAATTTTATGTGTTGATGTTACCCCGAAAGGAACAGATTCTAGTGGATTTTATATGCCCTCAATGAGTCTGCATTACCTCCAAGAGTTTCCCTTGTAACCCCAAATGGGGTTATTTATCCCTGTACACCAACCCCTGCTCAATGATCTCTCAACCTCAGGCTTTTCTAATGTTATTGGTGTCATCTTGGGTATGAACTTGTTATTTATAGTGTCACCATGGCTCACTGGTCGTTCTCTTTGGTTCGCTCTATAACAGGACTCGTTATTTCTCCATCTCTCCGCAGGAAGCTTTGTGAGTCCGGGGAGTGGGCTGCCGGATGACACCGACTGGTGGAAGTATCTGTACTCCACCGTCTCGCTCTTCATCTGCCTGATCATCTGCCTCATTGGTGGAGCAATGTTCGCACGGACGTCGGCAATGATTTTACTGGTAATTATTTAAGGTTCTCTCTTTGAACCATTTGTTTCTAAAGCTAGATTGCTGTGACATAAATTAACAGGAAAGAAATTAAACACACCTCCATTTATTGTTTTTGTAAATTGTGGCACCCATCATTTTTTTAAAAAGGAGCTTGGCACAGATTAATTTCATCAATCATATTTTATTTTGAGATTTACACACTTCACAGATTTGCAACTGCTGGTTACCACAATCAAGAGAAAAAGTTGAAATAGCTTTAAATATTTGAATATAAAATTTGTAATGAACTGTCAATTTACGAATTTATATAATCCGTAAAGCTGCCCATTTCTAAACATAAGTAATATGAAGGGCATCACGGTAAATATTACTAAATATCTGTTGGAAGGGCATCAGAGTAAATATCTATTTGAAGGGCACCACCGTAAATATCTATTGGAAGGGCATCACAGTAAATATCTCATCAGAGTTCATTTTGTGTTTGCTTCTTCAGAAATTTGGACTATTGGGTTTAGTAAAATATTTATTCCTTAGCTTATTTGTGCTGTCATTTCAATTGTTTGATGGGTTAGGTTAGTAGTTCATAGTTTGCTATCATATGTTGGGTTATAGAAACATATGGATTCATGAGTCCTTAACTTAAGTCAAGTCATTGGAAATAATTACAGGGTCAAAAAATGCTTTACATTTTTTTATATGCCATTAATAGTGTTCAATGTTATTCTACTTTGTTCTAACATCTAACAGCTGAACAATGAATTCTGTAGATTATTTTTACTGCTATGGGCCAAGGGTGCCAGATTTAACACACACAGTTATTGTGATTGGCACACGTAATTCAAAAAAAATTATTATCAACACTACAAGGTTCAACTTAGATGTCATCGAACATGCTGAGCAAATCACAAATCTTAATTTGTCAGCCTTACAAGAAAATATTGCCGACCCCTGTTATAGACAACAAATTCCAACAAATATTTGCTGCCCCTGACCTGTTCTGTTTGTATAGATACTGTGCACCTCTGTGGGTTTTCTACAAATTTATTTGTTAATTTCTTCCAGATTGTCGTCGTCTGCACCCTCTCGGTGATGATCAGCGTGTTTGCCAAGAACTACGACATCCTGGTGGACATACCCGACAACAACCCGTATGCCAATTTCTCAGGTAACAACACTCCGACTGGCCTGTACACAGGACTCAATGCTACAACCATGAGAGATAACTTGTTCAGTAAGTTAACAGTTTGGCTACATTCTTTCTCAATCTTAGGCTTTATACAGTTGTGTATTTGATGACAAGTTGTGTTGGGATGTGTAACCTTACCTACTCCAAGTTGGCTGTTTGCTTGTGGTTTATTTTTCCAGTCAAAAATTTAATTACCTTATAAAATTGCTGCCATTGCAGGGGTGCCACCGCTCCGGTTTATCCCGGAATTCCGGATTCATGAAGCTAAATATTTTTATTTTCCGGATTCGCGAGTTTTTGATTTTGCTCTTTCCGGATTCGTGAGGGTTTTTTTATCGCTCTTCCCGGATTTTCCGGATTTGCGAGTTTAGTTTTTCAAATTTGGCTTCTGCGGTTAAAAGGAGGGGGGGGGGAGTCATAACGCGCGGTGCGGAAAGCCTATTCAGTGAGATGCGGACTCGCTATAAATAGGACTGGTACCGTGACTGTGACCTCTCCCTTCCTTTTGCTAGCATCTCATTGTCGCGCGATCGCGCATCGTTCTGCGCATATCAACAATATACGGAAAAACTTAGACAAAATAATTGAACGGATCGCTCCCCGTTTGAATCGGAATTTTGTGCTTGACGTCAGTTTTCTAAAAAATAATTTAATTTTATCATAGATTACGTCAGAAGTTTGCTTTCGGATGACCGTTTTACGGTTTATAAATACTAACATGGCATTAGGAGTTTTTCGTCTTCTTACTTTTAGTAAAAGTTTGTTTGTTGATTTCATTATAAATGTCTCAACCGCTTTCGTTTTAGCATGCATTAATTATCGGGAAAATGACGAAAAAATGATTGCAATTGCAGTTTGCATCTAAACTGCCTGGGTTTGAAAAAACAATAATATTTCATTATTGTTTTTCCCCGTGATATTTTAAAAAAAAATTAATTAAATTAGTGTCTCTAATTATACCTAAATATGCCTCTAATACGTACAGATAAATACATTTTTTTAAAAATTACGACTTTTAAGTTTATGGACTTTGTGCTTTGGCAATACTAAATAATCATTTTCACTGCCACTTGCAGGTTAATAATTAAAATTTAAATAATTATCTAATAGTTGCAATAGTAGTAGTACAGTCGAAACCGCTTATGTCGACGGCGTTGGGGTATGAAAAATGGCGTCGACATAACCGATGATCGAGATAAAACGAAATCCAATATGGCGGCAAAATATTAACATGTGCTTGAAATTTCTTTATGTACATGATTAATTAGTTAGCGTTAATTAGTGATGGGATGATTTATCGGAATCGTATCGGAACCCTAATATTTCTTCACTCTTTCCTAAGTCTAAGGTTGTAATGACCGTTCGTTTTTAAGGACCGTTTAAAATTTAAATATAACCATGGTTCCCACTCAAGAAAACGGGAAAAAGTCGGGAATTCTTAAAAATAAATTCTCGGCCTTGAAAGTCGGGAAAAGTTATGACTAATCAGGAATTTATATATATATATATATATATATATATATATATATATATATATATATATATATATATATATATATATATATATATATATATATATATATACACATGCATATATATTTATGCCGAAGTAAAGGACTTTGATTACGTTTCTGTCATGTTTGATTTCATTTATTTAATGAAAAATAAGTTACCAGTTTATAATTGTCTGCGCATGCGCTAAAAGGTTAAAGTTTACGCTTCGCCGTGTCACAGTCGCGTTTTCCGTCGTATCAGCGAATTTAAAATACAAATAAACAAATCAATATGGTTATTTTAAGTCTAATGCTTTTGATGTATATATATTTATGCCGTAGTAAAGGACTTTGATTACGTCTCTGTCATGTTTCGATTCCATTTATTTAATGAAAAATAAGTTACCAGTTTATAATTGTCTGCGCATGCGCTAAAAGGTCAAAGTTTACGCTTCGCCGTGTCGCAGTCGCGTTTGCCATCGTATCCGCGAATTTAAAATACAAATAAACAAATCAATATGGTTATTTTAAGTTTAATGCTTTTGATGTATATATATTTATGCCGTAGTAAAGGACTTTGATTACGTCTCTGTCATGTTTCGATTCCATTTATTTAATGAAAAATAAGTTACCAGTTTATAATTGTCTGCGCATGCGCTAAAAGGTCAAAGTTTACGCTTCGCCGTGTCGCAGTTGCGTTTGCCATCGTATCCGCGAATTTAAAATACAAATAAACAAATCAATATGGTTATTTTAAGTTTAATGCTTTTGACGTGCAGGATATCTGTTAATTAACTATCAGAACGTTCTCGAATTTCCTCAGTCAATCAAACTTTGTAATATAAATAAAACTATTGTGGCCTTGACCGTTGATCACAGCACGCTGTGGGCTGTGTGTACTGTGTTATCAGTTTCATCGTCACGCGCGTGTTAGTGTCACAGTCACTTATCTTACTGGTAACAAAGCAACAACAACAAACTTTTAAAAGAATAATAATTTATTAATTTTTTTATTTAATTATATAAAAACCACCGTCGATTCTCGATACAAACCTTTATTTTCAACCGACGAAAATCGAGTTAAGTTGCAAATTTGGCCCTCTTTTGTGCTCGAGATACTAGGTTTCGGCGACATAAAAGAATCGACATTACCGATGAGAAAATGCTAAGACAAAGAGAGAATTTGGCGGTTCCAATAAAAAACGTCGACATAATAGGGTGGTCGATATAACCGAGCTCGAGATAAGTGGGTTCGACTGTAATTGTAATTTAATGTAATTCTTACCAAACCTAAATTATAGTTATACTATACTATTCATTTTCATTAGGCCTCTAACTCTAGTGCCTCTACTCTTACAAATTAAACAGTATAAGTACGAGATAAAGGCCTATGCCTATAGTCTAAAGACTATAGACAATAATAATTATTAAATTATGAACCTACTATAAACTATAATTTATGTAATAAATATATTGCGTTCATTTCAAAACAAGCCCATAAAATGGTTTAAAACACAGAAATAAAATTCAAAGTAATAATAATGTATTTAATTTAGTTATCATATTATAATATATAAATAATATGAAATATTAGTGTACGTTATTGTAAGGGAAATCCATATTATATGCATGTTTCTATTGTTTTGTACATATTGCCTAGCATATGCAAATATATAACAACACTGTATATATATATATAATATATACACACTTTTCCTTTAAATTTAAACTTTCTCAAAATATTTTTTGCGAATGCGAAATACATTACACTGTATAAATACATGTATTTTCGAACTGGGAAAAGGTGCTAAACACAAATGATTGATTTAAGTGGTTGGAAAATGAAAATTACAGTGGCACTTCGTTACGTTTAAATTTTCAGGGTTTGAAAAATTTATAAAAGAATTTTCAGGGTTCAAGAAATTTTAAAAAAGGGATTTCAGGGTTCACAGCTTCCAGTGAGTGGCACCCCTGTGCCATTGTGGAAAGGTGAAAAAGCCATTTGGTTAGAAACTTCACTTCAAAGGCCTTATGAAGGTTAAATTTAAATTTATTCATAAAAATGTTGTAGTATTACCTACCTCATTTATGTTTACTTTTATTCACGCAGTAGTATTTAAATAAAACATTTTTTAGAATACTTTTCTATTCCTGGCAGCTAGGCATCTTGTGCCTTGTTTCAATTAAAATATCTTTTCACTTTAGGCAACTACACGATAGATTACAGTACCAGCAAAGAGATGGACTATGCCACAGTGTTTGCCATTCTGTTCAGCAGTGTGACCGGTATCTTGAATGGTGCCAATATGTCAGGTCAGGCTTCTCTAAGTGTATAAAAGTGATCACTGAGTTTATCCTTCTTGCATTGTTGTTATCTCATCATTAACATCTTTGGGGCAGACATTTTTATGTTTTTTATAGTTTTTGGTGGAAATTTGAAAGTAAGAGAAGAAAAAAAACAACACATCCACCAGCCAAATTCATAATAAAATAATGTCAATAATTGTCAATGGTAGTAAAAATTTGGCAAGCGTCGCACAATCTTTTAAGGTCAGTAGATTGGGTCAGTTGATTGTGTTGTCCGTGTGGTGGAGGTGCATGGTGTGCTTTGATCAAACACAATTATTGTTTTAAATTATTTCTGTAACCAGTGATAAAAGTGTATTTAAGATTTCCATAATTTAAATAATGACTCATAATTGATATACAACCTTAAGTTTGTATTCAGACACAGTCTTCAGGAAATGATGAAATTAAGAAAAAGAAGTAAATGAATGTAAATGGGGATTCAATGGAAACTTGGTTGAAATTATGAATGTATTATTGCTTCCCTTTGTTTGGACTTTTCTTTGCTAAAATGTTTTTTTTTAAATTTCTGTAACATATTGGATAGATAATGATACTACTGATAAAAATGGAAGGTTTAATTGATCTGGTGAACCAGAAAAATAATAATCAATAAATAAAATGTGCCCTGGTTGGGTTGATGAAGATGTAATTATGACGCAAAGAATGGAAATATCCCTATAGAAAACAGCTGCTGTTGAAGGTATTCATGTGTTGCTGGGCCATTCATTGAACTGAGAGTTTTATTGTGTCTGCCTACTTCACATTTTTTTGTACTTGTTTGATAGACACCAGGTGAACTGAGAGTTTTATTGTGTCTGCCTACTTCAAATTTTTGGTTACTTGTTTGACACCAGGTGAACTGAAGGACCCATCCAAATCTATTCCAAAGGGCACAATCTCAGCTGTGTGTTTTACTTTTTCCACCTACATGATTTTGTCAACATTGATTGCTGGCTCCTGCACAAGGTTAGTGTTGTGACCAGTGTTCCCTCTAAGGTGAGTTGGTCCGTGTGCAAAGTTGCACAGCATCTATTTTTTGTGCAATGTTTTACAAAATTTGCTGAGCTGTAATTCAAAACTGCTGCGCGCGTCTGTCAGATATCTGCACGGCCGCACAGCTTAAAGGGAAAATGTATGGTGATATACCACTGGGAAGCTGGAGTGCCTCAGTATTTTTTTTTCTTGTTTTTTTTCAAACACCACCAGTAGAGCCCATAGTTTTGTTAGCACAGCTTTCATGTCTCTCATGTTTCAAACTTCAGACAATATCAACTCCCAGATTGTTGCTTCAGTGATTGAGATGATCAATTGTTGTTATCATTTTATTTGATCATCATAAAAATTATAATTTATCCCTGCAAATGGACGGTGTATTTCAATTTGGGGGGGGGGCTGGAGGTAACACTGGACGACTCCTGAGGGGTGTGGCACATGACTGGAAGACTCATGGGGGGTGTGGCACTTGACTGGAAGACTCATGGGGGGTGTGGCACTTTACTGGAAGACTCATGGGGGTGTGGCACTTGACTGGAACACTCATGGGGTGTGTGGCACTTGACTGGAAGACTCATGGGGGTGTGGCACTTGACTGGAAGACTCATGGGGGTGTGGCACTTGATTGGAAGACTCATGGGGGTGTGGCACATGAGTGGGAGGTGCCTGAGAGATGTGGCATTTTATTCCACCTTTTAAAAATCAAGTGTTTATTTCTCTGTTCCAGGTACTTGCTCATCAACGACTATGTCTTCCTCCAGCAAGTCAATATATGGAAGCCCTTCGTTGTGATTGGCATATTTGCCTCAACGCTTTCCGCATCACTGGGCAACCTTATAGGAGGCTCCAGGATCCTGCAGGCCCTGGGCAATGATCAGCTGTTTTGTGAGTGGACGTTTGGTTCATCAGCATCACCTTGAACATAAAGCAAAGATATATCTGACAAATTCAAATTATTTATAAATGAAAATAAATTTTCAAATGTTAAAATTGAGAAAATTATGGGACAGCGTCAGAGCTAGAAATAAATGTTGATAAAATCATGTAGGTAGCAAAAGTAAATTACATGCAAAAATAAGTGGGTAATATATTTATACATCAATTAACTTTCCTTATTTTTGGATCAACAAAATAATCTTATCATACTTGTCTGTATGATGTTTGTAAATAATCTCTTGAAATTATGTGGCCCAAGTTTTAATATCTGAATAACTACACAGGTTGCTGGGATAAACTCAGCTTATTGATTTAATTGTGTGCAATCATCTTTTGGGGGTTTATTCCACAGCCTATTAATTATTTTGAAATTTACTAAGAATTCAATATAACTTTAAAAAATCATATCAGTTTTTCTCTGCTGCTTATTCAAACAATTGTTGTGTTATTCTCTCCTGCCCATTCAAACAATTGTGTTATTCTCTGCTGCTTATTTAAACAATTGTTGTGTTTTTTCTCTCAAGGGTTTCTGCTGAAGCCTGCTACAATCACAACAAAAAGTGGGAATCCTTTGGTCAGTGTTTTCATCACCTGGTTTCTGGTGCAGGTCAGTGGGGGGACGCTACTTTTGTTGTTTCTTATGTCTAGCAGTTGAACATTTCCATGCTCAAGTTTTTTTTAATGATTTAGTATTTATTTCAGCGTATGATGTAATGTGATGTAATGTCTCTCCATTGCATACCAGGATCAACTTTCTTAGGGTTAATTTAATCATAATGCAAATTTCAATTACTACAGATTTCTTTAAATTTTATTATGCACTCTGATTTTGCACGTTATAATTAACTCACTGTTACTACCATACGTTCATAACAAAAGAGTCATAATTTGTTATTGATCCACTTATATTGAACTCAGTTTTACCGCCTTACATACATGATAAAAGAGTTATAATTTGTTGTTGATCCACAGATTGTGTTACTGGTTGGTAAACTCAATGCCATCGCTCCCGTCACTGCCGTGTTCTTTCTGCTCTCCTACGCTTCTGTCAACCTGGCGTGCCTGGCCCTGGAACTGGCCTCCGCTCCAAATTTCAGGTATGTCCTGCAAATTTCAGCCGCCTCGCTTTTTTAAATATCATTTAATTTCTAAAAGTACTTAAGGCACGAAACAAGCATTTAGAGTTAATCAAGTTTTAATTTATTTTTGTTTTCTTTGATGACAGCATTTTATATTTTTAGGTTGTTAAAAAATGTGACCTAGTTACATAGTATTGTTTTCAACTTTAAGCAGTTGATTGGTCTAAACAAGATGTTAAAAGATCACGGTTTAGATTGAATTTGACAAAAGTGTGACTTAAGTACATTTAGTGCCAGGGTCTTCAATTGGAGCATGCATCTTATTACCTATTTACTGTGAAGGAGAAAGGGGGGGGGGAACTATGGTGGTCAGGCATAGCATGTACATTCAAATAAATAACTTTGATACACATGAAGTCCTCAAGGGAAGAAACAGCCATCAGACAATTGTGTAGTTTTGAGATGTTCAAGTTTTAAAGTTCAAAACTATACAGATTTATCATTAAATAACCAAATAGATTTGAATTATTCAAACGGTCAGAGACGTTATAGTCCCTGAAAACCTCATTCATTCAGAACATTCTATTTTTGACCCTCTGTCAGATAAGGTGGATAACTAAAAAATTTCAAAAATGTCACTTAGCCATTTCTTCCCATGAGGTCTTCACATGGTGTGCAACCTTCCAAACTGAAATGGTTTATCAGTGAGGGATAGTGAGAGACAGTGAGAGTAGTGAGAGACAGTGAGAGGTAGTGAGAGACAGTGAGAGGTAGTGAGAGACAGTGAGAGGTAGTGAGAGACAGTGAGAGGTAGTGAGAGACAGTGAGAGGTAGTGAGAGACAGTGAGAGGTAGTGAGAGGTAGTGAGAGACAGTGAGAGGTAGTGAGAGACAGTGAGAGGTAGTGAGAGGTAGTGAGAGACAGTGAGAGACAGTGAGAGGTAGTGAGAGACAGTGAGAGGTAGTGAGAGACAGTGAGAGGTAGTGAGAGACAGTGAGAGGTAGTGAGAGACAGTGAGAGGTAGTGAGAGACAGTGAGAGGTAGTGAGAGACAGTGAGAGGTAGTGAGAGACAGTGAGAGGTAGTGAGAGGTAGTGAGAGACAGTGAGAGGTAGTGAGAGGTAGTGAGAGACAGTGAGAGGTAGTGAGAGACAGTGAGAGGTAGTGAGAGACAGTGAGAGGTAGTGAGAGACAGTGAGAGGTAGTGAGAGACAGTGAGAGGTAGTGAGAGACAGTGAGAGGTAGTGAGAGACAGTGAGAGGTAGTGAGAGACAGTGAGAGGTAGTGAGAGGTAGTGAGAGACAGTGAGAGGTAGTGAGAGACAGTGAGAGGTAGTGAGAGGTAGTGAGAGACAGTGAGAGGTAGTGAGAGGTAGTGAGAGACAGTGAGAGGTAGTGAGAGACAGTGAGAGGTAGTGAGAGACAGTGAGAGGTAGTGAGAGGTAGTGAGAGACAGTGAGAGGTAGTGAGAGACAGTGAGAGGTAGTGAGAGACAGTGAGAGGTAGTGAGAGGTAGTGAGAGACAGTGAGAGGTAGTGAGAGACAGTGAGAGGTAGTGAGAGGTAGTGAGAGACAGTGAGAGGTAGTGAGAGACAGTGAGAGGTAGTGATAGACAGTGAGAGGTAGTGATAGGTAGTGAGAGGTAGTGAGAGACAGTGAGAGTTAGTGAGAGACAGTGAGAGGTAGTGAGAGACAGTGAGAGGTAGTGAGAGGTAGTGAGAGACAGTGAGAGGTAGTGAGAGACAGTGAGAGGTAGTGAGAGGTAGTGAGAGACAGTGAGAGGTAGTGAGAGACAGTGAGAGGTAGTGAGAGACAGTGAGAGGTAGTGAGAGACAGTGAGAGGTAGTGAGAGACAGTGAGAGGTAGTGAGAGGTAGTGAGAGACAGTGAGAGGTAGTGAGAGACAGTGAGAGGTAGTGAGAGGTAGTGAGAGACAGTGAGAGGTAGTGAGAGGTAGTGAGAGACAGTGAGAGGTAGTGAGAGACAGTGAGAGGTAGTGAGAGACAGTGAGAGGTAGTGAGAGGTAGTGAGAGACAGTGAGAGGTAGTGAGAGGTAGTGAGAGACAGTGAGAGACAGTGAGAGGTAGTGAGAGACAGTGAGAGGTAGTGAGAGGTAGTGAGAGGTAGTGAGAGACAGTGAGAGGTAGTGAGAGACAGTGAGAGGTAGTGAGAGGTAGTGAGAGACAGTGAGAGACAGTGAGAGGTAGTGAGAGACAGTGAGAGGTAGTGAGAGACAGCGAGAGGTAGTGAGAGGTAGTGAGAGACAGTGAGAGACAGTGAGAGGTAGTGAGAGACAGTGAGAGGTAGTGAGAGACAGTGAGAGGTAGTGAGAGACAGTGAGAGGTAGTGAGAGACAGTGAGAGGTAGTGAGAGACAGTGAGAGGTAGTGAGAGACAGTGAGAGGTAGTGAGAGACAGTGAGAGGTAGTGAGAGACAGTGAGAGGTAGTGAGAGACAGTGAGAGGTAGTGAGAGGTAGTGAGAGGTAGTGAGAGGTAGTGAGTGGTAGTGAGAGACAGTGAGAGGTAGTGAGAGACAGTGAGAGGTAGTGAGAGGTAGTGAGAGACAGTGAGAGGTAGTGAGAGACAGTGAGAGACAGTGAGAGGTAGTGAGAGACAGTGAGAGGTAGTGAGAGGTAGTGAGAGACAGTGAGAGGTAGTGAGAGGTAGTGAGAGGTAGTGAGAGGTAGTGAGAGACAGTGAGAGGTAGTGAGAGGTAGTGAGAGGTAGTGAGAGGTAGTGAGAGGTAGTGAGAGACAGTGAGAGGTAGTGAGAGACAGTGAGAGGTAGTGAGAGACAGTGAGAGGTAGTGAGAGGTAGTGAGAGACAGTGAGAGGTAGTGAGAGGTAGTGAGAGGTAGTGAGAGACAGTGAGAGGTAGTGAGAGACAGTGAGAGGTAGTGAGAGACAGTGAGAGGTAGTGAGAGGTAGTGAGAGACAGTGTGAGGTAGTGAGAGGTAGTGAGAGGTAGTGAGAGGTAGTGAGAGACAGTGAGAGGTAGTGAGAGACAGTGAGAGGTAGTGAGAGACAGTGAGAGGTAGTGAGAGGTAGTGAGAGACAGTGAGAGGTAGTGAGAGACAGTGAGAGGTAGTGAGAGACAGTGAGAGGTAGTGAGAGACAGTGAGAGGTAGTGAGAGGTAGTGAGAGACAGTGAGAGGTAGTGAGAGACAGTGAGAGGTAGTGAGAGACAGTGAGAGACAGTGAGAGGTAGTGAGAGACAGTGAGAGGTAGTGAGAGACAGTGAGAGGTAGTGAGAGGTAGTGAGAGACAGTGAGAGGTAGTGAGAGACAGTGAGAGGTAGTGAGAGACAGTGAGAGGTAGTGAGAGACAGTGAGAGGTAGTGAGAGACAGTGAGAGGTAGTGAGAGACAGTGAGAGGTAGTGAGAGGTAGTGAGAGACAGTGAGAGGTAGTGAGAGGTAGTGAGAGGTAGTGAGAGACAGTGAGAGGTAGTGAGAGACAGTGAGAGGTAGTGAGAGGTAGTGAGAGACAGTGAGAGGTAGTGAGAGACAGTGAGAGGTAGTGAGAGGTAGTGAGAGACAGTGAGAGGTAGTGAGAGACAGTGAGAGGTAGTGAGAGGTAGTGAGAGACAGTGAGAGACAGTGAGAGGTAGTGAGAGGTAGTGAGAGACAGTGAGAGGTAGTGAGAGACAGTGAGAGGTAGTGAGAGACAGTGAGAGGTAGTGAGAGACAGTGAGAGGTAGTGAGAGACAGTGAGAGGTAGTGAGAGACAGTGAGAGACAGTGAGAGACAGTGAGAGACAGTGAGAGACAGTGAGAGGTAGTGAGAGACAGTGAGAGGTAGTGAGAGACAGTGAGAGGTAGTGAGAGACAGTGAGAGGTAGTGAGAGACAGTGAGAGGTAGTGAGAGACAGTGAGAGGTAGTGAGAGACAGTGAGAGGTAGTGAGAGGTAGTGAGAGGTAGTGAGAGGTAGTGAGAGACAGTGAGAGGTAGTGAGAGGTAGTGAGAGACAGTGAGAGACAGTGAGAGACAGTGAGAGACAGTGAGAGGTAGTGAGAGACAGTGAGAGGTAGTGAGAGACAGTGAGAGGTAGTGAGAGACAGTGAGAGGTAGTGAGAGACAGTGAGAGGTAGTGAGAGGTAGTGAGAGGTAGTGAGAGACAGTGAGAGGTAGTGAGAGACAGTGAGAGACAGTGAGAGGTAGTGAGAGGTAGTGAGAGACAGTGAGAGGTAGTGAGAGACAGTGAGAGGTAGTGAGAGACAGTGAGAGGTAGTGAGAGACAGTGAGAGGTAGTGAGAGACAGTGAGAGGTAGTGAGAGACAGTGAGAGGTAGTGAGAGACAGTGAGAGGTAGTGAGAGACAGTGAGAGGTAGTGAGAGGTAGTGAGAGACAGTGAGAGACAGTGAGAGGTAGTGAGAGACAGTGAGAGGTAGTGAGAGACAGTGAGAGGTAGTGAGAGACAGTGAGAGGTAGTGAGAGACAGTGAGAGGTAGTGAGAGACAGTGAGAGGTAGTGAGAGACAGTGAGAGACAGTGAGAGGTAGTGAGAGGTAGTGAGAGACAGTGAGAGGTAGTGAGAGACAGTGAGAGGTAGTGAGAGACAGTGAGAGACAGTGAGAGGTAGTGAGAGACAGTGAGAGGTAGTGAGAGACAGTGAGAGAGTGAGACAGTGAGAGGTAGTGAGAGACAGTGAGAGGTAGTGAGAGACAGTGAGAGGTAGTGAGAGACAGTGAGAGACAGTGAGAGACAGTGAGAGGTAGTGAGAGACAGTGAGAGGTAGTGAGAGACAGTGAGAGCAGTGAGAGACAGTGAGAGGTAGTGAGAGACAGTGAGAGGTAGTGAGAGACAGTGAGAGACAGTGAGAGGTAGTGAGAGACAGTGAGAGGTAGTGAGAGACAGTGAGAGACAGTGAGAGGTAGTGAGAGACAGTGAGAGACAGTGAGAGGTAGTGAGAGACAGTGAGAGGTAGTGAGAGACAGTGAGAGGTAGTGAGAGACAGTGAGAGGTAGTGAGAGACAGTGAGAGGTAGTGAGAGACAGTGAGAGACAGTGAGAGACAGTGAGAGGTAGTGAGAGACAGTGAGAGGTAGTGAGAGACAGTGAGAGACAGTGAGAGACAGTGAGAGGTAGTGAGAGGTAGTGAGAGACAGTGAGAGACAGTGAGAGGTAGTGAGAGACAGTGAGAGGTAGTGAGAGACAGTGAGAGGTAGTGAGAGACAGTGAGAGACAGTGAGAGGTAGTGAGAGGTAGTGAGAGACAGTGAGAGGTAGTGAGAGACAGTGAGAGACAGTGAGAGACAGTGAGAGACAGTGAGAGACAGTGAGAGGTAGTGAGAGACAGTGAGAGGTAGTGAGAGACAGTGAGAGGTAGTGAGAGGTAGTGAGAGACAGTGAGAGGTAGTGAGAGACAGTGAGAGGTAGTGAGAGACAGTGAGAGGTAGTGAGAGACAGTGAGAGGTAGTGAGAGACAGTGAGAGGTAGTGAGAGACAGTGAGAGGTAGTGAGAGGTAGTGAGAGACAGTGAGAGGTAGTGAGAGACAGTGAGAGGTAGTGAGAGACAGTGAGAGGTAGTGAGAGGTAGTGAGAGACAGTGAGAGGTAGTGAGAGACAGTGAGAGGTAGTGAGAGACGGTGAGTCTGCATGCTAAATAATTCTCCAGTGTGGTCACACTTCATTTGACTGCACGTGCATATTATCATTGACATGCAACAATTTGTCTATTCAGGCCCACCTTTGTCTACTTCACCTGGCACACCTGTACCTTGGGCATCCTGGGCAGCATGACCATGTGCTTCATGATCTCCGCCATGTACACCAGCATATCCCTGGCCCTCATGTTCCTCTTCGCCATCGTGCTCCACTTCCGCTCCCTGCCCACCACCTGGGGGTCCATCAGTCAAGCCCTGATATTCCATCAGGTAAGTAGCTGCATTACGCCGGTCCCCCAAGGGGGGGGGGAGGGACGCCGGTCCCCCAGGTGTTTTAAAACAAGGGACTCTGCTCTGTATGTATCTGATGTCTGCAGTGTTATGGCAGTCTGTTGTGTTATGGCAGTCTGCAGTGTTATGTCAGTCTGTTGTCTTATGTGAGTCTTTTGTGTTATGGCAGTCTGTTGTGTTATGTGAGTCTGTTGTGTTATGGCAGTCTGTTGTGTTATGGCAGTCTGTAGTGTTATGGCAGTCTGTTGTGTTATGGCAGTCTGTTGTCTTATGTGAGTCTGTTGTGTTATGGCAGTCTGTTGTGTTATGGCAGTCTGTTGTGTTATGGCAGTCTGTTGTGTTATGGCAGTCTGCTGTGTTATGGCAGTCTGCTGTGTTATGTGAGTCTGTTGTGTTATGGCAGTCTGTTGTGTTATGGCAGTCTGTTGTGTTATGGCAGTCTGTTGTGTTATGGCAGTCTGCTGTGTTATGGCAGTCTGCTGTGTTATGGCAGTCTGTTGTGTTATGTGAGTCTGTTGTGTTATGGCAGTCTGTTGTGTTATGGCAGTCTGTAGTGTTATGGCAGTCTGTTGTCTTATGTGAGTCTGTTGTGTTATGGCAGTCTGTTGTGTTATGGCAGTCTGTTGTGTTATGGCAGTCTGCTGTGTTATGGCAGTCTGCTGTGTTATGTGCAGTCTGTTGTGTTATGGCAGTCTGTTGTGTTATGGCAGTCTGTTGTGTTATGGCAGTCTGTTGTGTTATGGCAGTCTGTTGTGTTATGGCAGTCTGTTGTGTTATGGCCGTCTGTTGTGTTATGGATTTATGCACTTGTCCAGTTTGTCAAAATTTTTATGCATGGAGCAATTAGTAATTATAAATCTTACTCATTATATGAATATATCTATAAATATTGTTAAATGTACAAAGACAATGCATAAGACTAATATCTTAAAATTTACTTGGAATATTGCTCAATTAAAAGAAAAATGAAAAGTTTCATTTGTCTTTAGATAGCAATGTATTTTAAATTTATTATACAAATATTTATGTTATCTTTTCCAAAGGTGCGCAAGTACTTGCTGATGTTGGACCCTCGTAAGTCACACATCAAGTTCTGGAGGCCCCAGATCCTGCTCATGGTCTCCAACCCCAGGCAGAGCTGCGAGCTCATGGTCTTCTGCAACGACATTAAGAAATCTGGCCTGTATGTCATCGGCCATGTCAAAGTGGGCAGCCTGGAAGACTTCCCCACGGACCCCATCTTGGATGAAACACCAAAATGGCAGCAGCTCGTCAGTCACATGAAAATCAAAGCGTTCATCGAGCTGACCCTGGCGCCCAGCGTCGGGGTCGGTTTCCAGCAATTGGTGAGAATATCTGGCCTCGGGGGGATGAAGGTCAACACGGTCTGCTTCGGCTTTTTCGATGACTCGATGCCGACAGATTCACTCCTGAAAACCAAGATCAGGAAAAGACGGTTTTTCCTGGGGGGCGAGCTGGGCAACTTCCAGGACTTTGACACCTTTTTCGAAGCCCCGAGATCGGGAAACAACAGGCACCTGGACATCACCCAGTACGTCGGGCTCATTCAGGACGCGCTCAAGCTCCAGAAAAATGTCTTCCTCTGCAGGAACTTTCAGCTGCTGAACAAAGATACCATCCTCGGGCCAAGCGAGAAGTCCTACATCGACGTCTGGCCCGTCAACTTCTTCCGCCCGGACACCACCAGCTACTTCGACAACACCTGCCTGTTCATGCTCCAGCTGGCCTGCATCCTGACCATGCAGAGCGGCTGGAAGAGCCACACGGAGCTGAGGGTGTTCCTCTGCGTGCAGTCCATCTCCGAGAACACGGCCGTCAAAGAGAAGAAGTTGTCCACCTTCTTGCAGCAGTTGAGAATACAGGCCAAAATTGTGGTAGGGTTTTTTGTTATCTACAAGTATATAAGTGAAAAGTGTATACACATCAAAGGTTTACTGGAGGCACTTAGTAGTTTTTGATTAATGCATTTATTTTAAGATCGTATGTCATTGAAAAATTGAAAATGATAATGCAATGTGGAAAAACTTATGGAAATAAGTAAAAATAAAACGTATACAAAAATGATTTTTTCTGATTCCAAAAATATGTTTGGGTATTTAAATAATTAATAATCAATTTTTAAAACAATTTTTAAAACAGTGAGCTGTTGTTGCAGATAATCAAATTGAAAGTCACAGGAAGAAAAATACATGCTCTTTGTGTCTTACTGTTCCCAATGTTTTATTCTAACTTTACTATTTAATCTATCTTTACCAATGGTTTAATCTATCTTTACCAATGGTTTAATCTATCTTAACCAATGGTTAAATCTATCTTAACCAATGGTTTAAATATCTTTACCAATGGCTGAATCTATCTTTACCAATGGCTTAATCTATCTTTACCAATGGTTTAATCTACCTTTACCAATGGTTTAATCTACCTTTACCAATGGTTTAATCTTTCTTAACCAATGGCTTAACCTATCTTTAACAATGGTTTGACCTTTTTTAACAATGGTTTAACCTATCTTTAACAATGGTTTAACCTTTTGTCACCATTATTTTTAACACATTTATAAAAAAAACTATTAACAAACTACGGTTTGAAAACCAAATATTTTTTGTTAATATCGTGCTCCAGATTGTGTCCTTTGAGCACCTCCTGCAACGATTCAACATTGACACAGACAATGGTGCCCACGAGATGAGGGCAGCGGGATTTCAGGAGTCTGAATCTGAGAGTTCGATGGTCAAGATGCACGATTATAATGAAGTGCCACATGATTACCTGCAGGCAGTCAATGCCCTGTTGCAGGTACTGTTTATGGTTGAAAGCTCATGACATCTTTATGATCCTTATAATCAAAATGAGTACTGGTACTTTCTGTACATCACTAGAAAACTCAGCGATTTGGGGGAAAGAATTAGATGTTCAATCTTGAGTAAATTAAAAATAAATAAATAAATAAACATATTGTTTTCACAATAATATAACAAATGCCTAGAAAATGTTTAGGTATGTCATAATTAAACAAAATTAATCTCTACACAATGTTCTGAATTTTATAATTAAATTATATTCAATTAGAAGATAGCAAGTGGGCAGTTACTTAATTTTTTTTTAATAATAACTTTAATTTATTGTTGAGGAAACAAACAGTATTAATTATTTTAATTTTGCCTTAAACATAATGTTTTGCTTAAAATGTTTTGAAACTAAGAGAACAATTCAGCCAAGAGTTCTAATCCTTGTTTCTATAAAAATTAATTATTTCCAGGATCACCTGAACCAGTCCGCCGTGACATTCCTCTACCTGCCCCGCCCACCTACCGCAACCGACCAGTACCCTGACTATTTGGAACAACTAACCACCATCTCGAACTGGTCACACCCGACCGTATTTGTGCACGGGCTCCAGCCTGTTACATCCACAGCTTTATAATCAGGGATGGTTGATACCTCTACAAAGTCTCAGCAGCTGTCCAGGTTTAGCGTTTCTATCAGGATAAGATCATTAACCCCTTTACCGGGTATTAAACATTTTTAAAGTAACCCTTATTTGGCAAATAAATCTTTTTTTAAAAAAATTCAAAATTTTTTTTGTTGAAAATGTTCAAATTAAAAACCAAATTAGAAGAATCGTCACTATCACGCAGTAATTCGGCACGAACATCGTCTGCTGTAAAGCCACATTTGCGAGTAGTCATAGCGAAAATCAAAGAAATGTTCTTATAAAAAAGAAGATATTTATAATATCGAATAAATAAATTAATTTAGTACAAACCGGAACGAAATAATTTCTAAAAGATTCACGCCACGTGCTTTTCTATCATCGGAAATACAGACTCATATGTGCTTACGTAATTATTGATGGCGTCAAATGCTCAAAAACAACAGTACGGTAGACCGAAGAAGTCATAGTGTACACAAAAATTTGATTGTTTCATAACCATCAAAATAAAATATTTCAAGGGATCTGAACAACTGGAAGGTCTGTGACATTTGTTATTCTGTAGAACTCTCAAAAAGAAATACTTTACACTGTTATTTGCACTGTAACTACGTCATAGCATTTTGGACGAGAATAATTGGGTCTGCCGCATACTGCAGATCATAATATCATTTGGACGATTATAGTCGGGTCTACCGTGTAAAGGTCAATAGATCAAGACGACTATAGTCGGGACAACCGGTAAAGGGGTTAACGATCCAGAATATATTAGTTAACTTAACTTAAAATCTAATGTGTAATTAATGCTCTGAACTGCTTGTAAGATTTTTATTTGTAAAATTTTCTAAACTGTGTTTTTCTATAAAGATGTTTTTTTTATTCATACATTCCTACTGATATATGAAATTTGTCTTATCAGTTTCTACTCATTCGCCATTTTTATTTATTTTAACATTTTGTAATGAACTGGTTTGACTGAATACTGCAGATATTTTTCTGGTCGCTGAATTGCAATGAAATAATTAAAAAACCAGATATGCCGTTACATTTGACCCGTTTAAGAAAAGATTTTTATTTGAATAATTTACTATCACTTTTACTTTTTTCTTGTATTACAAAAATACTGAGCTTTCAAGTTTTATGGATTTGGTGAATAAATGTTTTGAGAATGTTGAATACTTGAAGAATGTTGGTTTTGAGAAAGTTTCCAAGTAATATTTTGATATGTGTATGTTAGAAAATGGCTATTTTTAACATCATGATAATGTTGCATGTTTAGAAGTTGAAACTTGATTAAGATGTTGGCTTGTTGTTGTAAGAAATATGTTTTAATTTTTTTCCATGTACATTTTTTAAAAGTCTCTGCAAATTTAGGTTCAAAGATTTTATAGAAATTTCAGTATCATTTTCATAAACAAATGATGATTATGTTAAAACATGAAAAAAAAATAATAATTTATTTATTGTTAGAAAAAAAGTTCATACTTTTTGCATTAATAAATGTACTTTGAATTTAATTTTTTACAGTAGATATTTTTAGTGTTTATTTTTAAAAAAGAAGTAAGTTGTATGTTTAAAAAAAAATTAATTTTTAAAATGCAAATCATACTTTATGTAGGGGTCTACCGATATGCCTTTTTGCCGATATTGCCGATACCGATATTACCGATATTTTTTTGCCGATATGAGTGCCGATATGAGTATTTGTTATGACAAAAACCAGCGGTCATATTTGATGACGTCATTCTTAAATTTATCACTCATAATTATTTATCTTTAATATTAGGGGACTACCGATAAGTATTTTTGCCGATATTACCGATATTTTTTCTCCCATATGAGTGCCGATATGAGTATTTGTTAGGACAAAAATAACAGCGGTCATATTTGATGACGCCATTCTTAAATTTATCACTCGTAATTATTTATATTTTATAATTAAGGGGTCTACCGATATCCAGTTTTGCCGAAATACCGATTTTTTTTCCCGAAACGAAGTTTCCGATGTGTTTACAAGTTCCAGTTCATGACCTACATAGGACTCATAACAAAACGAACCGTCCTTTATAAAAATGTACAAGCATATTAGGTACTCCTTTTGAAACTTCAACCTTGACTCATAATTATTAATTCTAACCAATAGTTTAATGGCTTTTGCACACGGCCACCTTTTATGAATGAAACAATGAGAACAAAGTACAATAGTAATATAGTGAAAATGAGGCTGAAGCTTGAATGGTTGCCAATGACAACACGTCTTCACACGGTACATTTTGTTATTCCATACGAAACGAAATGTTTTAGACATCTGCGATTCTGCGTGCATCTTTGCTATTAGAGCAATTACGTGAACATAATGTTTACATGTTATCCATTTATTAGAGCAATTACGGTATACTTGGCATCGGCACTATTTACACAGTATTTCTGAGTATACGAAAATCGGCCGATACCTAAACAATATCAAAGCACATGGCACACTGTATCGTGGCTGCACATATTAATACTAGGACTCTTTTGACTATTTCAATACTGGTATCGGGGTCGATATATTAATTTGTCGAGATATTGTAAACCTAAATGATAGTTTGTTTTTTTCCGTTTTTTTTTGGGGTCAAAATGTCACTTATTATGAAATATCGGTGACGTCAATATCGGGACCTTTACAGGCTACCGATACCGATATTGCCGATATCCAGATATCGGTGCCGATATATCGGCTGGCCGATATATCGGTAGACCCCTAACTTTATGTCACTTAAATTCTGGATTTGAGAGATTTTATGGTGGATAAGAAGGGCTTTTAGTTAAATATTCTTTTTGAATATCTTTATCTTGAAGTTTTGTCTCAAGTTTTTGTGTGGACATAGCTTGGAGCAGAAGTTAAGCATAAAAATTAACAGAAACTGTTTAAAAAATTATTTTTTTTAAATTTACAGAAATGTAAAAAAACCCACTAAATTAACATATATACATGTATAATTAAATATCTAAATTCACCATTCCATATTATCAGAAATGTTGTACATCTCTTTGATTGGGCTTGGGACGAATATGTGCAGATTGTAACTGACCTCCTGGGTATGGATCATTGGGATAATACTGTCCTCAGCACAAATGGATTAATACTCATATCTTGTGTCCCTAATGTATGAAATTACACCACCAGAGGCCACAGAAATTGTCTTTCCAATGTTGACTGTTTGTGTGACTTTGTATTCATTAAAATGTGGGATTGATTTATTGTGGTATGTTGGCACGAATTAGTGCCACTAAAAATATTAATGGACTATGCTCCTGATTTTCAGGTTGTTATTTTCTCTGCCTTCTTCCTTGTCAAATCCTGTATTTTGCATTCTTTCCCTGTACATTATTTTACTAAGTGTCTGGTATATAATAAAAATCAAAACAGATTTGTATTAATGTGCCAACAAACTATTTACAAAAATATATTTTTTAAAAAATGATTATTTAGTTTTTTAAATTACATGTGATTTTAAGTTTTTTCTCAGAAAATTTTACAATCTTCCAAAAAATATTGTTTTATATCTCTCTAAAAAAATTGTATCAAAATTTCTCCTAAACACTAAATTATGATATCATAAGTTCTGCAGACCACTCAGTCTGAAGAACGTAGCTAGTTGTCGCTAGATTTTTGTCATTTGTAGCCATTTTAACAAATAGTGATGTAGCTAATCTTTTCACTGTTGATATATATATGATATTATTTCATTACTCCTTATAAAGTTCTTCGTATCCTCTCAGCAACGTCTCAATGAATGCATTGCTGTGCTCACATAATAAGAAAATACCCAGAAGTGGGCAATGTTTGTCCATGTTGAGGACCATTGGTTTTCAGCTTGATTCTATAGAGAAAAAAACAACCTTGACATTTGTCACAACTTATGGACAAATCTGTGCTTTACAAAAAAAATTAGAGAGAATGCTGCATATTAATGAATTCATGTTTACATTTATCAAAATTAATATTATTTAACTAATTGCACTTAATTTCTGTCTTTTTTTGCCACAATGAGAAGAAAAAACGTTGATCAATGCCAAAAATTATATTATTTTTTTGTCTTAAAACATTCCCTTAAGCCTTAACCGCGTTGGCCTTCTAGAACTTGATACCTGTGAGTTGAAATTTTAATTTTATGTAATGTAAAATGTCTAAATTCTTTATGGCAATAATAAAATTGTACCTTTATTACTGGTGGTGCGGTTGCTTTTATTGTGTCTGAATGTGATACAATAAAATACAGGTGTTGTGCCTTATAATTTCAAAAATATTTTATATAATGTAAAGTATGGAATGAGGAATTGATTTATAACAACTATAGAGACTTTAAATTCAAGTATTAAAGCATGGATTCCAACTAAACTTAAAAGATGTGTAAAATATGCAATTGTCTAAGTGGGTTGTGTCCGTGCTTATGGGCGTGGAGTAGGTAACAAATGATTTTGACATTAGCAGAGTTATGTTTTCAAGATAGCAATTTTACACATGAAAATTTTGGTTAGTTTCCGTAATTTTCATGTAAATTTTTTGTTAAAAAAATTATGAATAAATTAAACAATAATTGACACATTTTCTTCTGTTATTACCACGATAAAGTTAAACTACCTCTTTCTATAAGTCTTTTTTTCTAGTTTCTTAAATGTATTTTTTCTATTATTTTCCAATTGCTTGAATGTTGATATTACAACATAAAACATAGCTCACCTTTTTAAAGAAAATTTAAAGTTGTGTTATAGCATCTGGCTAATCAATAGAAACTTCTGTTGTAATCAGTTGAGAAAAAAAAAATGTGATTCAAAACTTAATTCTGATTTTATGTTTCTGCAGAACAGAAGCCATTTTTATAACCAAATACAGACTGAGACTTTGTTTATAGAAGTTTTAGAGTTGACAAATTCAGTGCCACTGGTCTAGCTTATTATTAGCATTGCCAAACTGTCATGACTTGTGCAGACATGACACATTTTAGGACAGCGATGTTATGCTACATATATTTAACATGACATGAGAAATGTTTGTCAAGCTCATATAAGTAGTTCAGAATTTGATATAATTCACAGCAGTGGGGTGTTTAATGTTTTGGATCTACATTAACTTTAAAATATGTATTTGGAAGATTTGGTATACACATTTTTTTTAGGTTTACTTGATTGGAATTTATGTTATAAAGATAAATTCCTTATTTGACTTGGTCTCATTAAAACTATGGCAACTAATGCCTGGCATGACTGACTGCAAGTGATGAAATTAGGTCATTCTTAAACAAAAGAGAAAGTATTCAACTATACTCACAGGTATATGAGCTATTAGTAGGACCTTGCTCAGTTATAAGAGGATTATTGTAGATACATGTATTTTAATGTTCTGAAAAACACACTTCCTAAGATTTTAGAATGGTAATGTCAGTGTTTTACTAAGTATATTAGATTAAAAATGTATGTGTATTATTTTGTAGTTTTGTGTAAATATATTGATTCTCATATTTACTCAATAAACACAAATTTTCATACTTATTCATTCAAAGAAGTCTATAAGAATTGCTTCCAACCTCCTAAGTGTATATAACAAGAAAACTTGATTCAAGTTATTTTTTCAAAAATTTATATCTGCATTTTTGTTTTGGACTGGGATTTCCAAGATCTCAAATTACTCCAAAAATTGAATTTTGGTGTGAACATATTTTATATGAAAAATTTTAAATGGAACTTATTGAAAATTTAATGTCATTTTTTATATCATCGATTCTTCAAGACATAATAAATTAAATACATTCAATTCAAGGATCATACAAATTCACTTTATTACACAAATCAGTCAGAGCTTTTAGGCTCAAGTGAAGAAGAAATGAACCCCTCTAAAAGATAAACAGCAGACACAAGACGCACGGGTCAGAAGAAGTTAAGAGTGGCTGCATAAATTAAGATGCCTCCCAAACAGTAAAGCTCATGAATAACAAGTGTGAGACGACACATGGCTAAGCATGTTACGTGAGGGTGGACATGGGGACATAAGCAACATAACAGGCAAAAAAAGGCACTTTGGAATTTTCTGTACACCAAACATCAATGAGTCCCAATGAAACCAGTTCTCTCATGTAGGGAAGTCCACCACCTGATGCAGATCCCTGGTAAGGCCCCAGGAGATGAGCTGGTCTGTCTGCACAGCCCCACCATAGGATACCAAAAGTTATTCAAATAATTTATCTGAAATTAACAAAATAATACGATGATAAAAATGACAGGGCAAAAAAAGTTGAGGGGGGAGGAGGTGAGGATGACATTAAATTAACATCTTATCCAACATGGTCTTGGTTTAGGAAGTCATTTACTGGATCTGTACTACTAATATAAATAGATAAGATTTTTGTTTGTTTGTTAGCAACACTGATTAATTTGGTGTTAAGCTTGCAAAATTATTGAGGCAATACTGCCCTTAATTATGTTGGTCTTGCTCTAAATTCAAGTCTTAAAATTTCAACTGTTTACTGTTTGCTTTAAACCATCATGGTTTGGTTTGTTTATTTGCTTTACCCACTTCCAATTATATTCCAAACCTATTCATTTTTTGACTGAAAGAGAAAGGCTAGCGTAGTACCTACCAACATTTTTGTGGGGAAAGAGTTTAAAAAAGCAAGGAGCCTGCTAAAAAAAATTCTAGGCTGGTTTACTGATTTCAATCGGGCATCCTGGCAATATTGCAAGTTCAATCCCCATTCTGACCTATTTGTTTTGATTTAATTTTTCTCTGCTCTGGTAAATAATAAATTATTTTAAAAAAGAAAAACTTGCTTTTAACATAACTACTCTTGGTCCAACATTTGGGCCGGGGGAAATATTAAGTTATATTACTGTTAATAAAAAGTCAGCTCACTCACGTTTATCTTATACAATATTGCACCATGAAGTCCAGCCAGTCTGAGCGTCGTCACTATCATAGTCAGAATTGTCACAGCTTTCATCATCACTGTCGTCATCATCATCCTCATCTGTTGAATCGACGCCCGAGTCCTCGGCCGACTCCGACATGCCACGTCTGTACTCTAAAGGAAAAACATCCTCTTGATCGCTGAATTGGGAGAAAATGTAAAATCTTTTTTAAAAAATTCATCATAGAGTACTGTTGCCACATAATTCAAAGAAATTTAAGCAACTTAAATTCTGCATTGTTTTTCAAAAGTAGCTAGTGCTCCCACTGCAATACTCAACAATGATTTCAAGGATCCTAATTGGTTCTTTATAACCTTACCGCTTTAGGATTTGATCGGCCGATTTCTCAGTTTGATCGGCCGAAAATAATCTCCACGCCTTCAGCTTCATCCCACCAGTGACAACAAACATGGAGTTCTTCGAGGCCACGCTGAAGTCTAAACATACGATCCTCTCGGTGTCGTTGTCATCTATTGTGGCCAGGTAATTCAAAGTTTGACTAGATCTCACTGTCAAATAAACATCACTTTGTCAAAGAATGCAAATGAAATTTTTTTTAAAATGTGAAACAATTCAATTAGGAAGAAAATGTAACACTACATGTATTGACATGAGTTGGGGAGTAATTTAATACACTCAAAAGTCATGGACTTTCATCATTCCACACAAAATATTATGAACCCATGGAATGTATAACCTAAAGGTAAGCGGTAAAACAACAGAGATAGTAACCCCCTCAACACATATAAGAGACAGAATGATCAACACAAGGATTGAGGGCCCTTAGGATGAAGAAGGTGATAGAAAGTACAGCTCAACAAACAAAGCACAACAACAACATCCTAAAAGTGACACAATGTTAGGATCAATCTAACCAAATAAACACAATTTTACAAACATACCGTTCACAAATCCAAGGCCTTCATCTAAATCATAGCCCGAGGCAAGGATGAAGTCACCACGGCAACGGATGGCGTCTGTTGAGCTGAAGTAGTTCACGTGGTTGGTCAGCTTGGATACCACACCTGAAGGAGTGGAAGTGGGTTTAATGGTTTAAGAACTGGGGTGATCCGGTTCCTTGTATGGTCATTAATTGACAGTGGTTGAGATGTGATGTGGCCACAATAGTAATGATGTGGTGCCTGCCTAGTGCTGAATTGGGAATTGCTGTCTTAAAGACTGTGACACATTCTGGCGCCAGTAGCATTGCAGAAGTTAATGGAATTTTCAGTGTTTATGGGGCACTGTTTACAGGACTCTGTTGCTAAGAGATCTTTTTGGTTTTGAATAATACCGCAGCTAAGTTTTAGTTTCATTTTATCACTTTTATTTGTTTTCATCTATTTGTTATTTGCCGATTTTCTATTTGTTCCTTGAGGAAGGCACTTCGCCGAAATGTTAGTTGTTTTGTGACGTCTTAGTCAGGCTCATGTTTTCCCCGTTTGAATGACATATATCTAATTATCTATAAGCCTGACAGCAGTCTCACCCATATTTTGTTCAAGATTCGTAAGCCCCATCTATCTACACAGAGTGGCGGTGGTGTTGTGTGCTTACAGTGGTTTTACCTAACTACACAGAGTGGCGGTGGTGTTGTGTGCTTACAGTGGTTTTACCTATCTACACAGAGTGGCGGTGGTGTTGTGTGCTTACAGTGGTTTTACCTATCTACACAGAGTGGCTGTGGTGTTGTGTGCTTACAGTGGTTTTACCTAGGGAATGAACTGCAGCGTGGCATTCATGCATTTGCACCGCTACCCAGCTCACTCCTGCTGAGGTTCATCTAATGGGGAGCTACTGGAAAATTAAACCTCTCCCCTGCCGTCTAGGCCAAGTATAAAAGAAAAACAAACCTCTCTTCCAGTCCAGCTCTTTAATATTGCTGCTGTCGTCTCCGTACAGTACGCTGTTGGGCCCAACCTCCAAGCACCTGACGTGGCGGAAATTGACCGGGCGGCCATCCTGTGTTTTTAGGAACTCGGAAACAAAGACACACGCCAGTTGGGCCCCGTCTTTGATCACGTGAACTTGTATCAGTCCGTCAGCTGAACAACTGTAGACGACGTCGTCCTGCACCTGGGACCAGATCAAAACAATGAAATAGTATTGAATGTAAACAAATAAATACACCAGTAAAGAATCCTATAGTAAATAATTTGTAACAGGTATGTGGAAAAACTGCCCTAATTCTCATTATGAATATCAACACATGATTGAACTTTTTTTTTAATTTTAAGTTTGAAATGTTAGTTGTTTTTTTTTAATTAAAGTTTTATCTTCAAACTATAACTTGCTTCTGAAATATAGTGCAGTATTCTTCCAATGCACAATATTATGTAACAACAGCCAGAATACCCCACTTTAGATGAATAGTTTCTATCTGGTCAACATCCATATAAGGATTTTTTCCTTGGCAGTTTTCTGAGTTGAACAAACCATGGATGGGATGGTCAGTTTAATGGACAGCTGGGTAGGACGTAGAGTGAAGACAATCTGGTTTGGGCAGGATGTGAAACTTGGGGTGGCTCACATGGATTGAACACTGCTTCTTATGGATGAGGAGATGTAGCTAACTCCATCCGTCCAACACCTGGAAAACTGAATGCGCCACACACCAGTCTCCCACCATTAACACTTACAGTACTAATAAAACCTTGGTGCTGTGAGAGTTAATGCCCATTGCACCTGGGCAGATGGCTTGGCATCACATAATCCAATCACAATCTATACTTTATTGTAACTGGGCAGATGGCTTGGCATCACATAATCCAATCACAATCTATACTTTATTGTAACTGGACAGATGGCTTGGCATCACATAATCCAATCACAATCTATACTTTATTGTAACTGGGCAGATGGCTTGGCATCACATAATCCAATCACAATCTATACTTTATTGTAACTGGGCAGATGGCTTGGAATCACAGTGATTCAGGCACAATCTATAAGTAAATGCAAGATGAATAGTTTAAATGTATGGAACATGGCCAGGATTTTTACCACGAGCCCCGTGACAGAACCTTCAAAAGGACAGCAGGAAAAGATTTCTTCACCCGACACCAGACTCCAAAGTTCCAGCTTGCCGCCATCTGTTGAGTAGAAGTTTATCATTAACAGCCAATAGATATTGTGACACCATCAAGTATTAAGATTTTTAAAAAGTCAATGGAAAAAAAGCACAGTCTGATATTTATTAGATAGTCTATACTCTATAATAATAATTAAACAATATAATTTGCAATGTCTGTCCGTGACGCTACTAATTTTAGAAAGCAGGGAAAACCAAATTACTGCACCAATGCATCAAAAGGTGTGCAAATTAAAGATACGCTGTAAAAAAAATATTATATGACGTCATTGTTTTCCCTCATACATGTATTTTAATTTTGGAAAAGGGATCAATATAAAAAGAGGATTTGATGATGGTTAATTATAAAATAAAAAAACAAAGGGGGCGCCGTAGGCACCCTACAACCCCTATTATAAAATACTTTGTGTACATTTCAGAAAGTTTAATGTTTCGTATTTATCAAACAAGGACAAGTTAAGTTGGGCTTTTAAAAAGGTCGGCGCCATAGGCGCCCTAAAAAATTTCATTTTTTATAAAATAAATAGATTTCAGCTGAAAACGTCAGTCATTTTTGACGGGTAATACGCTAGTAATAATAATAATTGATAATTTATATAGCACTGTATCCCAGTAAGGAACCGGGCTCACAGCGCTTTACATGGAGATCATAACATATATATAATTAAATAACCATTCATACCATAATAACAACATAAAGGACAGTACATTACACATAAGGTACGCTAATCATTAAAACAAATGTTGTTTCATTAATTTTGTCAATGGATCATTTTTAAAGTTTTTACCAGACTAGATATTGTTTACAGACCCTAAATCCCTTCCTTCTTAAGCCAGTGATCTTACAAACACGAACAATTGAAACAAATAAAAGTTCATCCAAATAACCGTGACAAATTATGAAATTTTTGTTCAGTTAAACACCTCAGTCAAAAGATTTTTATGGGCTACCACAAAAAAAAATAAATTAAAGAGTTATTTCAGGAACCATGGGGACAAACAAAATGTAAATTTCCTGACTTTAACGTTGCAAAAAGAGAAAATATTTAAAAAATGAAGAAAGGAAAGAAAGAAAAAAAAGGAATTAAATCCTCTTAAAGAAAAAAATTAAAGTTTTTACAAAAAATAGGCCCAAGACAAGGGCGTACCTGACCCAGTGATGAGGCAGTTGAACCTGGGAAAGAATCCAACTTTGGTGATGGAATTGTACGTGTAGATGGACTTGAGCTGTTGACCTGTGGAGACATAGAGTCATACTGTCAGGAGCATAGAGTGATACTGTCAGGAACATAGAGTCATACTGTCAGGAGCATAGAGTGATACTGTCAAGAGCTTAGAGCCACACTGTCAGGAACATAGAGGCATACTGTCAGGAACATAGAGGCATACTGTCAGGAACATAGAAAAAACATCCCAAAAGTCAGGAGTCGTCAACTTTACCTGTGTTCAAAGACCAGAACTTGACCGTGCAGTCCAAGGACCCGCTCACTATCAGCTGATCATTGGCAGCAAACTGGGAATCTGTTGAGTATCATGAACCATGTTGACAGCATGTGAAAACATTTAAACAATATGTAATGGTATCGTTGTTTTAACACAGAAAAAGCGTCACATACCAACAAAAAAAGAAAAAAAAGAAAAGATTAACCAGAGGAAAATCAAATGACAGATTCATGAAACAGACACACAGAAACTTTACAATTTCAACCTAATTTCCATTAATTTGTCAAAAAACAAAAAAATTAAAATAAACAGATTATTTAAACTATTAGGTTAAGATTTTTGTCTATCTAATTTACCAATGTTCAAAGCCTTTAAGAATTATCTATAATGATATCACGCAGAGCGTCCTTTGAAAACTCATCCCTTATTTAGATGCTGTTTAATTGAAAGCTTGAATCAAATAAAGAACAACATTTTTAAATCTAGTATAAGGCTGGAGGACTACAAATACTGAACTGACCAAGAAGTAACCCAACTGTCGGTCCCAGAATTAAGAGACATGTGACTGTTTCTGTGTGCCCTCCGTAGCTGCGTGTTTCCTTCAAGTCACTAGTACTCCAACATTTGACTGTTGTATCACGGCTATTCAACAAAATATGGTCAAAAATGTTAAATGACATTCAAATTTTTTTTTCAATGCATTCCTATAAAAAAAAATTTTCATTTGAAAGAAAAACCTCCTTTAGAATGTACATCATATAGAATGGGACTGCAATAAAGCTTTTAAATAAAATACAAAATACACAAACAAATTGTGCAATGAAAACAATAAATTTGAGCTTTATTTTTAGACTGATACGACAGTAAACGTTTCGGCTAATGCCTTCATCAGTACTAGTTTTAATATCCGCTGTCAATCGAATTAAAGGCATGACCAGACAGGATACATTTAAATCATCTGTTTCTGATCAATGTGATCGATCAAAATTTATTTTAACTTTTCATCCTCATAATTTTAAAGCCCGCCAGGTGATTCTCAAAAACCGACCAATCCTTATGGCTGATCCCTCTAACTCAGCAGGTCTTCAAAAAACCTCCTCTTTTTGCTTTCCGGAGAGATAGAAGCCTCAGAGATATTCTTGTAAGAAGTCACCTTTCCACAATGAAAGCACATATTGGAACAAAAGGTTGCAACCGTAACCGTTGCAATACTTGTCCATATGTGATGGAAATTAACAACATTTCTTTCCCTCTTGAAAAATTCTTAATAAAAGGTGGATTCACTTGCACAAGTCGCAACGTGATTTATGCAATTCTTTGCAAGAGGTGTAATAAAATTTACGTGGGTGAGACTGGTCGTCGTCTTGGAGATCGGTTTAGAGAACACCTGTATAATATAAATAAACAGGCTCAATGTCCTGTTTCTAAACATTTTAACAGTGTTGACCATAACGGCATATCAGATATTGCAGTAACTGGTATTTTATATGCAAGCAATACCCATGATAGAGTCCACATGGAAAATAGACTCATAAAAAGATTTGGTACGTTGGCTCCATATGGAATTAACCAAATTCATAATTTTACTTAACTGCATAATCTTGTTCCCGTTGTGGTTTTTACTGTAACTTTGGATACTTCCCCCTTTTTGCTATATCCTGTGTCCATGTTTGTTTTTGTTTTTCCTTTCTTTTTATTTAACATAAATATTTTAAAATACAATATGTTTTAAGAATATTATTATTACTTATGTAAGTATTGTAAGAATGTATTTTATGTTGTACTGATGAAGGCATTAGCCGAAACGTTTACTGTCGTATCAGTCTAAAAATAAAGCTCAAATTTATTGTTTTCATTGCACAATTTGTTTGTGTATTTTGTATTTCCTTTAGAATGTCTATGATACATAGGTCTTCTTAAAAATGTTGTGGCACATTTAAAAAAAAATTATATCCTTGATAATCATAATATGATTTTGTACAATATTATTCGGAAATTTTTTTGTTGTTGTTTCTAGGGCTGTCAATTTTGTTGAAAAAGGCTGCCCGGGTACCCGTGAAAATTTCGAACGGGTACCCGGGTTACCCGTTCTAAACTTAAACGTCGCATAATTTTCCCCGTCATGATCGCTATACAATGCAACCTAGCCACCATCCATGCACCTCATTTCACACAGTAGTAGTAGCCAACGGCTTGCTTCCAGTTACAGTAACATACTATTACTAATGCACTATAATTAACTATAATGCACTAAAAACTTTTATTCAATTCCTGCTGTAAATGCATTCGTCATACTCATAAATGACAATAAACTGAACATGCAAACAAAATGTCTACGGCAATGACGTAACATTCAGTGTCATACCTTTAATGTTAATATCCACTTGGCGTCGGTAGTCGATGCTAAGGGCGATGACGTATGCTATACTGCGATAAATCTTAAGCGATCGTGCTTTGGTCAGTGGTCCTGCTTTGGTTGACACCAAAATATTCCTGATATTGGGTGGATCGGCGGTTTATTTATCAATATCAATTTTATGAATAACATTCACATGGCGTTTTATCGCGTTGGGTTGCCACCCTTCACAGACAATTTAATTACAATGGTTGCATTTTGCCGTGTCGCTGTCAACTTGATTGGCCTGATTCCACACGACGTCTAACCCATCTTGTTAACTTTGGGTGTATTATTAAGATCAATTTTTGGGCTAGGCAAACACGTGTCAATGAACACAAGAAACACAAGCGAATGCAAGGGTGTGGGTTATAGCAGTGCTTCTCAAAGTGGGGGTCCGCGGAAGTTATCAAGAAAGGAGAGAAAAATATAATTATAATCCTCCAATTGCTATCAATAATACTAACCCTATAGAATTTGTCATTTTTGATAATAAGCAAATAAATGAAAGAAATAAAAGGAAATAAAATAAAAGGAAATATAATTCATTTCGCTACCATGTAAGTACAGGGAAAATAGTGCACCGGTTCCAGATACAATGGAAAACATTCCTGCCGGTCCGCAATACAAAAAATTTTGAGAAGCACTGGGATATAGGAGGGAAGAGAGAGAGCGGGGAGAGAGGAAAAAACGCCATTAGATAGATAGTATCAATCGGTGACCCACTGTCGGCTATTTCAAAGCAAAGTTAGTTTCAAAGCAAGGGTGTTTGAATGAACAAAACACAAACACGGCATCTTTCATCTCTGTGCAGTCCATCCTCACAGCCGACGTCTGCCAATCCTACACTGTTAGTAACTATTTAATTTATTAAATTTAAATACTGACGACCTTGTACGCATTATTAGCATCAGTTTTTCTAGGTCACCACGTGTTAATGAACACAAGAAGTAAGGCGGATGTAAGGGGTGTGGGTTATAGGAGTGAAGGGAGGAGAGGGGGTAAATAAACAATATTAGCTAGTTCCAATCGGCGTATTTCAAAGCAAAGTTAGTCAAAGCAAGAGTGTTTTTTTTATTAACAAACACAGCGTCTTTAATCTCTAAGCAGTCCATCATTTTATTTATTTTTGGCAGAGGACTTTTGTTTTCGTTATACGATTCTTTTAAAGAACCATTTTTTTAGTGTGTTGTGCGATTTCTGTTTCAGGTTGAGAGAAAAAAAAGATATATCAAAATACATTGTATTTATTGGGACCATATTTTATTTCCCGTTGACAGATATTTCTCCTTAGAAGTACTTCACAGCATATATTTGAAACAAAAATTTTCATTTGATAAATTGTTTCGCAAGCCACCATCACAATGTAAACACAAAAAGCCGCATGGGAGCCGAAGTTTGGCCTACGGTTAATATAGACATAGAAGCCACATTTTCACGGGTACCCGGGCGGAATTTTACTACCCGGGTAATCACACGGCAACGGGTACCCGGGTCCCGGGTACCCGTTGACAGGCCTAGTTGTTACATCCAAGTGTAATAGATGCAATAATTCTATCTTTATTTTTGTTTGCAATTTATTTTTAAACTTGTCATTTCTTTGAAATTTTATGAGAATAAAGCATTTAAAAAAAATTAGAGGTAGAGAAAAGGAAAATATTTTCTTTTATTAAAAAACATTCCATGGCTAATGTAAAATGACAGTAAATGGGTGAAATTGCAATTGTACTGAGAAATCTGCCAATATATCAACAGCTTGCAAAAAAAACAATCAGAAGGGAAAAACTTAAATACATATGACTATGGGCTCAGATAAAGGGAAATGACTAAATCCAGATCTAAGTAAGAGTTTATGACATTTATTGTACATTGGTTATTTAAGGCAGTGCTTCTCAAACTTTTTAGTATGGCGGACCGGCAGGAATTTTTCCATTGCACCACGGACCCGTGAAGTATTTTCCCTGTACTGATGTGTTAGCGAAATGTCCTTTCTTGGTAATTTCTGCGGACCGGCATCGGATGGCCCACGGACCGGCACCAGTCCTGCGAAAAACCACTTTGAGAAGCACTGATGTAAGGAACTCTGCTCAAGTTAAAGTCCATTATTTTTTAAAAATTTTTTGTATATCAAATGAGTAATTACTGTTTTATATATATCTATATCACATCACATTAAACAGTATTCAGTAGTTGCTGTACTGCAGGGTGGAACAAAATACTACTTGACTTGCCTTGAGGAATCTGGTATTAATGAAGTTTTATCATTCATTTACTTTTGCAGATCAAAAAAGAAACCATAGAATGATTTCATTGGTGTCCTGTTTGCTGAAATTTTCACAATAATTTCGCCCTGCAGAGAGAACTTTTTACATTCCAGAACCACTCAGGTCTGGTCTTAAGTTTGTTTACCTGGAAGTCAAAATCTTGTCATCAACAATCAGTACTGAAGTGATCAGGTCGCTGTGACCCTCTAGTACGGTAACTGAACAGTTGGACATGGAGAAGACAGGGGATTTCTTTGTTGTTTTAGCAGCATCACCAGAAGCTACAAAAAGAGTAGAGAGAAATTTTTTTTATTTTAGTACCTTGGACCAGGTCAAGAAGGAGCTCATTAGATATAATAAAAATATGAAATGATTACATCTTTTAGAGTCATTTGTTAAGCAATTAGTCTGTCCTTTAATGATGCGAAAAAAATTTTGTTTTGTGAGATATAGGCACATGAACAGTACCCGCCTTTATTAACTAGTGTATTTATTCTAATACTGATAACATTTTTGAGTGGCTATGACCCTATCTAAAGTTCCGATTACAACTGGTTATTTTTTGGACCCTTGTTTTAGGAGTTACTGACTTTTCTGAAAATTCAATTAAATACAACCTTATCAAATAATTACTAAATAAATAAAACTTTTAAAAAAACAACAAAAATACATTTAAAATAATAAATAAAAACACTATATATAAGATTTTAAAATAGGAAAATCAAAGGTCAACATGTTAATGGTCATTAAGTGTGTAGATGCTCCTACATATCCTAATATGTGTGTGATCAAAAAGAAAAACATGCTGATCATGTCCTTGGTTTTTTAAACATTAGTTAATTTTAGTTTCACATATATATTTTACAGTTCGTCTTTTTAAAAAAAGCATTTATTCTAAGGGCTGTTTAAGAGTTGATTCAGTGCTTAAGACCATTGTGAAAAGTTATATAAAGTAAAAAAAATTCATAGTGGTTCCATTAAAAAAATTATTTAAAAAAAACAATAACAAATTTTGATAATAATTACCAGTACCAGGATTAAGCCTAGGGAGTAAAGATTCAGTATCTGCATTTTTCCCAAGAGCTTTTGCTACACTATAAAATTTTGAGACTGACTCTGATCCTGAATAAAATGTTTCTGACTCTGATTCAAAATAAAAAAACAATGACAGAATCATCCAAGGTTGAAAATGTTAATTTAAAAAGTTGTCAGGAAAAGAATGTCCAATCTCTCTGACAGGTAAATCCTAATCACAGATGTAACATTGCAGGGAGAGAACTCTTGTAACAATTCTACCTTTATTAAGCCTATTTGCTTTTTTTAAAAAAGACTATATATTTCAATTAGTGATAAACGTCATGAATAGATGAAGTTTCTAAAAAATAGGCGAGAATGACAATGATGAGACAGTATTAGGGAATGAAGTTAATTAATATATCTGTAACCTACCATATTCTGTAGGTCCATCTTTCTTGAATTTTACTTTGGATGAGCTGTCAAAAAGAGAGAATAAAAGAACATTTTTCACATACAGTAGAAGTCCGAAAATTCCGGTCTATCGGGCGGTGCCCCTTCTTTTTAGTGCAGGCTTTGCCGTAAAACAAATGTACGTTTTTTTTAACTACATACATACATAAATCGTAATTATAAGAACAATTATGTTAATAATTAAACTACAAATACAGTATGCAAATACATGTACAACAAATTTTATTTTACATTTCATATAATGTATGTACACGTACTGTAAAACATATTTCACTTAGATTTTAAAAAGTCTTTTTGTTTTCTTGACTTTTGGCGTTAAGTATAAAATTTATTTCTAATGATATGGAAATCAATAATTTCTGAAGCACTGTAGCTAGCCTCAGCAAAAGAGATAAACTTATTTAGTGATTCTGCAGCTTCTGCCCAGCTGATTTTTTTCCTTTTCTTCCGTTTTGGCATCTGAGTCACTTTCTTCGAGATTTTGAGTAGGCTGAGGGTTACTACACTGTTGATAATGTCCTCATCGGTTAGTTCTTGTTCAACAAGATCATTCTCGTCGATTAGAAGCCCAAAAAAATGGTGAAGACGCTTCGTGATTGATTAACTGTGCTGCACTGCACCTATATTTGTTGTGACAGCTGAGACTAGCCGACTGCTAATTGTTTCCGAACAATACTGAGCGCTTCCGGATGATCCGGAACTACCCCGAAAACTTCCGAATAGCTCTCGAGCGTTTTTATTTGCTTTAAAGACACACTTTTGGAGAAAACCAAAATTTTTACAATTTTCCGGACTATCTGGCATTCCGGACTGTTGGATGCCGAACTAATGGACTTCCACTGTAATACCTAATACAGTGTTATTAGAGGAGTCAGCAACTTTGTTGTTCGCATAATACCTAATACAGTGTTAGTAGAGGAGTCAGCAGCTTCGTTGTTCACATAATACCTAATACAGTGTTAGTAGAGGAGTCAGTAACTTCGTTGGCAAGCTGAACTTGCTAGAATGCTGCTCCCACACCCAACGTCCAAACCACTTTTTCACAAGTGGATGGGTTTCATTAGTGGTCGACAGGCCAGACATCCAAAGTTTCCTGAACTTCAGAGTTAAAACTTGACTTTATGATATAAATTTATTTCAACCATATTTTATTAAAGATTATTTACCATTTCCCTCTCTTAGTAACTATCTTGAAAAACCTTCTTTAGTGTTATAGTTTGTTTTTTTACCTTGCCCCAGGCTAAGCCTAAAATCAATGAATGTTAGTTCTGTTATTGTTTACAAAACATGTAGCAGATTTATGTGAATTTCTAAAAACAAAAGTTAATAAAAATTCACCTCTGATTGCTATCACTGATTTGAATATCATCTGCACTCTGTTTGGCTTCCGTATCTACCGTCACATCACTACCAATAAAATTACTAAAATTTACCTCTGATTACTATCACTGGTTTGAATATCGTCTGCACTCTTTGTGGCCTCAGTATCTACCGTCACATCACTGCCAGAAGTATCTTGGCTACTGACAGGTGACTGGTATTCTGTATTGTATCCAACATCGGATGCTATTGAAGTCCGTTCATCTTCCTCTAAAATATTATCTTGAGACTCTTGTTTTTGCTGCAGTTTTTTTAAGGCTATTTGAAGACATGATCTTATCTCAGATTTTGAATCAACCTATAAAAGAAATTCTAAAGAAGTTTTTTTTGTTTGTTTCAAAGCTGTTGGCAGTTTGTCTACCTTAAGAAAGTAAATGTCCTTTTACAATATATCAATATGTAAATGCAAATTCTAATAATTAATACTGAAATCTATCAGGTTGTTTTTGTTGTTCTTTTGGAGTCAAAATTTGATTTAAAATTTGTGCACTTATAATTTTCTCTATTATATGATTTATATATTATTTATCATTTATCCTTAAAATTATTTCAGAAACCTAAGATATAAAATTAATACTGGTATATAAAATAATAGGCAAAACTATAACATAACATTTAGCGCATAGTCATAGTCTATTAGACTAAAAGCACCAGTCCAGTGTTTTTTGTTGTTTTACAACGCACTTCTTTATGAAGGATTCTTCTACTGTTTGGTCCACATGCACTTGAATGGCCCAGTTATGCATAACAGGTTCAGAAAACCATTTATAGGATGCATGCTGGCTCCTTTGTCGAAGTGGTGGCTCAAAGCTTATCCTACCCCTAGCCACATCAGCCTTAACTTTATAGACTATGCTAGTCATGTTTTTTGTGTGAAGAGTAAGTAATTTCTTTCCTTAAAAATCTTTAGTTATGGAAAAAAATAAAACTTCTCAACAACTTGACCTGGTAGTAAAAAGTAAAAATATTAAATTAAATTACGCAATTGAATTTCTTGACCTGATCTCCAGAAGCAAACCTAAGAATGACCTTTAGCCTGTTTTAGTGCCTATAGTTATAGGCAAATGTTTGCTTAAGCCAAATTACTTAACTTTACTCCTATGCCAAAATATACACATTGAGTGACATTGTTAATAAATATTAAATTAAGCCATCACCAAGTCAGACCAAGTGACAAAAATGAACCCCATTTCATTTAATTAATAATTAATGTAATGCAATTTATTGACATCAGTATCAGCATAAATGTGTATCATGTATCTAAATCTTAGTAAAATCTATGTAAATGTACTTTTAAATGTACATGTACTGTGTGAAGTTAATTAAGTCTTAAGTCCTTTAATTTAAGTGTAAGACTTAGTACGAGTTATAATTATAAAATTATAAGAATCAGAGTAACTTTGATTTGAGTAAGAGTAAGAGACGTAAGAGTACTAAGACTAAGACTCTAAGTCTAAGAGTAAGAGTACTAAGACTACTAACTAAGATTCTAAGAGTAAGAATAAGAGTAGAGTAGACTGAGTAGTAAAGTAAGTAGTTAAGTCACTTAACTTAGACTTAAGTCAAGTAATAAGACTCTAAATACCTAAGCCCAAACCTAACTCTAAGACTCAGTGAGTGTGAGTCACTCAGACTAATCTAATCCATCAGTAATTCAGTTATTTGAGTTATTCAGACTGAGACAAATTACCGAGTAAGTTTATAATTTATAGTCTAATTTTTAAAAACGCGCAACAACCTTTATTATTTCTTCTTCAGTTAGATACCGATTCAGTCGCTCTAGGTTTTCTATCTGGCGTAATTTCTTTCTGTACTTTCTTATGAGACTTTCTGTATTACGTTGCGCCATTATTTTTACTTTGTATCGTTTCATATTTTCCGATCCGAAGTCAAAATTTTAAGAAACATGTTTGTCTATGATTTAGAAAAAATGCAGTGGTTTTTAGTTAATTAAAGTGGCTAGATTATTTCACAACTTTTTTAATGAATCCCAAAATAAAGTTCTTGTCATAGTATTATAATAGTATACTAGAGTCAATCACAAGTCTTTAAATTAAAGTGAAAGTATAGAGATCAGAAAAGTCAGACAAAAAATTAAAAAACACAAAAAACACAGACATAGACATAGGTCATAATTGATAATCGGATTCAGTAGCCTATCTCGGATAGAAAATAAAAAGGAATCTTTAACTTAAACCTTTGATGGCAAATAGAAAACACCAAGTCTCAATTAAAACCGGGAGATTGCGAAGCGTACAGAGGCGTCACCGGGGGTGGAGGGTGGGGGTGGACCGCACCGGGTGACACCATAACAAGGGGTGACACCAAGGTGTGACTAGGATTGGTGTCACCTAGCTAGGCTATGCGGTAGCTCGTGGTGTCACCCCCTTCACTATTTACCCCTTAAATCTTCTCCCAGTCAAATACTACATTCGCCTACTCGATTAAACGCACGTCTATCACTATCAGGCGCATTCGTTTCTATAAAAATTACATCAATGTTCTGCTTTACAAGATGATGGATGGCCACATTCACATCAATAACTTTTTGATACCTTGTGTTTTCATCAGATCCACCATCCACAGACATAATAAGAATCGGATTGATTATAAATAAAAAACGAAAGTTCTCACGAGAAAATTAGAATTCGCTGCGAAATAATATATGTGCCAAAACTGCAGGATTACCCTTTAATCATTAACTTTAACTTTAGACCTAATCAAATTTCACAGTGAAAGCCAATTATTTCTAATAGAGGCTAGTATAACCAATAGTGCATTTTATAGTTTATATAGACATTTCAATAATATAATGTAGACTGTGTACATACACAGCCAACCAACAACTTTGGAAAAAAAAAGTGTTACGAGTAAACATCTCGTGTGTTTATATTTATACTAGCGTACACCCGTCAAAAATCACGGAAGTTTTCAGCTGAAATCTATTTATTTTATAAAAAATGCACTTTTTTTAGGGCGCCTACGGCGCCGACCTTTTTCAAAAGCCCAACTAACGTAAATGATTAACGTAGCTTATGTATAATGTATTGTAATTTTGTGTGTTTGTTGTGATATGAATGTTAATTTAATACTTATAAGTATATTATTTCTTTCATGTAAAGCGCTGTGAGCCCAGTTCCTTACTGGGATATAGCGCTATATAAATAATCAATTTATCATTATTTATTATTATTACTAACTTGTCCTTGTTTGATAAATACGAAATTTTAAACTTTCTGAAATGTACACAAAGTATTTTATAATAGGGGTTGCTAATAGTTTGATTTTTATAATTAACCACCATCTAATTCTCTTTTTACAATGTTCCCTTTTCCAAAATTAAAATGTTCGTTCGTCCGTCGATACGACGAGGACCACTCTAGTCATCCGAGGGTTTTCTGTGCGTGCGCAGATGGCTGATTAGGCCGATCCTTGCACGAAAGGTTCGGGAACAGAAGGGACAGGGGGCGAGTGCGACATCTCCTGGAGGGTTGACAGCATGGGCCTTTCGGGCTTGCCTCTTCTTTTCTGCGGCGGTAATCCGGTTTGCCTCGCATGACCTGGCACCTTCGTGGATGGAAGAGCGCCAGGTGGATCGGTCCATTGCAGCTCGTTCCCACGTGTCTGGATTTATGGCAAACGCTTTCATTGAGGCTTTCAGTGTGTCTTTGAAGCGTTTCTTTTGCCCACCGTGGGACCGCTGGCCATACTGGAGCTCACCATAGAAGATTCTCTTTGGCAGTCTCTCGTCTGGCATTCGGACAACGTGCCCTGCCCAGCGAAGCTGGGAGTGCATCAGGAGGGTGAAGATGCTGGGGAGACCTGCCTTGGTCAGTACCACTGTGTCTGGAATTTTGTTCTGCCACTTTATGCCGAGAATCTTCCTGAGGCTTGTTATATGAAAGTGGTTCAGCTTTCTTGCATGGCGCTGATAAACAGTCCAAGTTTCACAAGCATAAAGCAGTGTGGGGAGCACCACTGCCCTGTACACTTTCAGCTTGGTCTGGATGGTAATGCCTCTTCTGTTCCAGACATTAGGGTACAACCTGCCAAAAGTGGAGATGGCTCTGGCAATTCTGACGTTCACTTCGTCATCGATGGTGACATTTTGAGACAGTGTGCTGCCTAGGTATGTGAACCGGTGCACTGTATTGAGTCTCTGGCCGTTGACAGTGATGTTGGGCTCTACGTAGGGTCTTCCAGGCGCAGGCTGATGGAGGACCTCAGTCTTCTTGGTGTTGATTGACAGACCAAAGTTTGTGCAGGCACTGGAGAACAGGTTTACACTGCGTTGCATGTCGGCTTCTGAGACAGCGTTGAGGGCACAGTCATCAGCGAACAGCAGGTCTCTGATGATGTCTGTCATAACCTTGGTTTTTGCCTGGAGCCTCCGAAGGTTGAACAGCTTGCCATCTGTGCGGTATTTCAGGTTGACACCAACATCCTCGTCTCTGAAGGCCTCTTTATATAATTAAAATTAAAATATGAGCGAAAACAATGACATCATATAATATTTTTTTACAGCATATATTTAATTTGCACACCTTTTGATGCTTTGGTGCAGTAATTTGGTTTTCCCCGCTTTCTAAAATAGTAGCGTCAGGACTGACTGACAGACACTACTTGCGTGACAATTGCAAATTAGATTGTTTAATAATCCGTGTGGGGTCTCTTTAAAGCACAGCGCTGTTTTTAAAAACTAGGAATATAGTTAGTTCAATTAAAATACTGAAGGTTGGGCGAGTGTGTAACACAGGACTACAAACGCTGCCTAATTTTCCTTTCTTAAGTATTTATATATTTTTTTAAAATAAAAAAGTAACATTGTTGACGTCAAATTTTCTTGACCTCCCCCTTGTCAACAATTGTCAAACATTTTCACCCCTCCCCCTATTTTGTTGACGAAATTTATTGGTGGGACGCGGTGGTCGAGTGGCAGCGCACTGGACTGTCGTACCGATGGTCACGGGTTCGAATCCGTGTGAAGGCAAGGGTTTGTTCCCGGGGCCTAGGTCGTCCCTGAGTCACCCAGCTCCGAATGGGTACCTAACACATAATGCGTGGAACCCACAAAGCCGTGGCCTGTGAATGCTGCATCCCTTGCCAACAGATCATCTGTCATGGTCTGTGGACGCAACTATCTTCTGTATAGAAGGAGCGTCTGTATAGATAAGATTTTTAAAAAAAGATAAAAAGGCCCTAGGTCTAACTGTGTCTTAGTTATTCTTTACTGACTTATGGTGTAGCAATTACGTGTATGCAAAATGTCTCGCGTGCTTGAAGTTGCATAAATATGGTTATACTGAAATTTTAATAATAACATCATGAATCTGCTTTATTACTTAAATGCATTTTTTGTAAAAAATCCAAGAACTTAATTGAATGAGAAGTTCGCTAATTGCCATTGCTTGTGTCTATATTTTCGGCAAGTTTATTATTTTTTATTGGGTAATTTTTACACTATAATCATATTATTAATATGCGTGTGTATTGATTGTGTATGTTTGAATTTCAAAATAAAGCATGGGTTTACCGATCGTGTTTAAATAATATTAATTGCATTACATAAAAACATGACAAATGAAATGGGCATGTGGACATTACTTTTAAATAATATAAGATCTGATGTTTAAATCACTTGACTTGACCAGATTTTTTGTCTTGTTGACTTTCGTTCTGTATCAGTTTGACCTTTTTCAAAATTTGTATCTGGCATTAGGAATTCCTGTAAATTCTGAAAAGTTGGACAATAATAATAGAAACTGAAAGTGAAAGTTCCCTGGGCAAATAGACGGTTCAAATTATTCAAAAGTTATAGTGTTTACAAATTTAATAAGTATTAATAAGTGTTCTTTTATACTTCAGTTTTACTTTTATAGTTGTAGTTTAATGTAGTTGAAATTTTATGTTGGCATTTTTATTTTATTAATGTTATAATGATTAATTTATAATAATATGGCCTAATTAGCCTAATTTAACTAATTATAATTATTACTAATTATACAATAATGACAATACTAAGGCCAATACTATACTGTAACTATACTACTATAAGTATAATTATAATACTACTAATAAGTTTAATACGACTATTACTGTTTGTGGTAAATAGCAATACTATACACGTTTAATAGTAATAATGGTATAAGTAATCTACGCCTACTACTATAAACTTTAACTATAAATATAAAATGATTATAATTAATACTAATTAACTAATACTAATTATGATGACTGATTAGGCTTTGGCGTTTAGTTTTTTTTAGACTTTAGACTTTACTTTAGTTTAGGGCCTAGGCACTCTAGGCCCAAACCCAAGTTGGCCCAAGGCCCAAGCCCAAGGCAATGTATGTCAATAATTTGGACTTACTTTTACTGTCTTTTACTTATAGTTATAGGCTACTTTTATTCGACCCTAGTAACAGTTTCAGTTTAGTTAAAGTTAAGTTAATTAAATGCCAATTTTGTAGCTTTATTATTTATTAATTTCTCTGAAATTTATATTGAATATTATTATCATATTTTAAAAATAATTTGAATAATAATATGGTTAAACAAATAATTATGATTTTTAAATCCCTTATATTAACTTCGAAATCTTGTCGTCATCTCTTCGTACGTCGGGCGGAAAAACAAAAGTAAAAAATGACCCACTTTCCGTGATGCGATCGAGCTGAAATTTGGCACATGGACCCGTCTCACCTAACAATGCATCGTATCAAAATTTCAGATCGATCTAACGTACTGTAATTAAGTTAATGCATTTTTAGTTTATCTATATAAACTATATGTAGCGGTCGCTTTGTTTACATTTTACGGGTCACTTGACTTCACGCCAGCCAGAGTGAACACGTCTCGTGTTTAATCCAGGTGTACCGGCGTGCTTTTGTTTACATTTTGCGTGTCACGCTGAGCTCGGTCAAGCGATCGGTGACCAGATCTTTCACCTCTCTCACCCACCCCCCCTCCCCCCAGGGTTTATAGAGTAAAGATAGGTTAAGATGGATTCAGTCTGTAAATGTTTGTCGCGTTTGAAAATAATCAATGCTTTTAGTTATGTCTCATATATAAGGGATTTATATTCAAAAACGTTGTTTTACGGGTTTGTTAGTAGATTTAGATTAACTTGTATTTTATTAGATGGTAATTTGTTGAATATGAATATGTATCAATTTAAATTTGATCAATGAATGTTTTTTTTTCTTCTAATTTTATTTCAGATATTGTATGTGATATTGTTCATTTTAGACATTTTGATACAGTATGACATAAATATAAAAGATTGCAAAGACAAAAGCTGCAAAATAATTTATTGAAAAGAGATCAGAGAATTTCATAAAATGTTTCCAAATTCAAATCTTAATAATAGATACTTTATGCCCCATGCCCATACCAATACCAAGTCCTATCACTTATAATTCAATACCAAGTATTTTGGTGAAGATTATAAATGAATCACCCCAGGGAACTCTATCAATGAAAGAAATTATGGCTAAGTTATCACGCATGCAGATACCATTTCAATGTGATCCAACATCGATATGGAGGATATTAAATGAAAACAGAGACAATTTTATTATCAATGAGCAATCTAAAAAATTTACACAGCTGAATGGTAAAGAGTCAGTTTGGGTGTTCACAAAGCTAACCTTGTGCAATACACACTGCAGGAAGGGACAAAATGGACGTAATAAGGAATGCTAGTAGAGATTGTGGTGCGCTTCATCTGTGCAGAACGTACTTGTTAAGTTCACAAAAATCGTGCCCTTTTACCACTAGGCAAAATTGCATGTTTGGTCACAAGTTTTTTTCATCTTATAATTCTCCTCTTTTAAAGACTCACAATTTGGATTTGCTGGATAAAAATGAATTGAGAAAACTTTTTAGACGGCCACCTTCAAGAAGTAATACAACAATGCCGCAGGTGTGTATATACTATAATAAAGTAAATGGCCCCGGATGCTCAAATAAAAAATGCAAAGCTTTACACTTGTGTGCAGATTTTATCCAAAGAAAGTGTCTTGGTGCCTGCTCTCGAAATCACAGACTCTCTGACCCTCAAGTGAAAAATATTCTGGATCTCTTTGGAATTGATCAATCTTGGCAAGATGAGTCGATAATTCAAACTCTGGAGAAATTTTACAGACCCAAGTATGTATTTTGAAATGATCTTGAAAATATGTTGCTTTTAATTAAACTTAAATTGAATCGCAGTACTTACAGAGAAACCATGTCCATGGAAAATCTCTCTTTAAGAAATCACTTTTGCATTTTTTTAAAAAAGTTATGAAGAAATAATTTTTTAGTATTGTTTATATGTTTTAGCTTATATTGTTTTAAATTGTAGGTTTTAAGACTTATTCTCATATCATAAAGTAGAGCTCTGACTTAAAAATTTTTATACATACAGTTAGGTTAGTCAAATCTTTAACATGATGGTGTTGCAATCTCAATCATTTAGTTGCAAGGTACCCTGATCAATCTTTTTTGCATTTATAAAAGATTTTAATATCAATCTCTATTTGCAGGACATCGTACAAGTAGCAGTGATGATGAAACTAGTTCTAATGCAAGCAGCGAACAGAATGACACAAATTTATCACGACATATTCGAGTAGCTCAGTCTGTTCCAGATTTGATCTCATTAAAAACTCGTCGTACAAACAGTTCATCAGATGAGAAAGAGGAAGGTACATCATCAATAATGTTCTATTTAAAGTATTTCCTGCCTTCATAAACACAAACCATAGATAAGCGTAGGACGCAATAATCTTCTGTATAGAAGGAGCGTCTGTAAACAGATAAGATAAGATAAGATAAGATAAGATAATTAGTATCACTAGAAAGATAAACAAATAAATCCAAATTTTACGTTAGACATTATTTTTCTACTCTTCATTAAAAAAAAACGCAGCTGGCTTTTAAAGATTTTAATCATCAAAACTAAAAAAAGTTTTTGAAAAAAAAACCACTTTAATAAATATTATAATTTTAAAAAAAAGAAGAATTTATCAGCTAATTATTTAATAATCTAATTTTTAAAAAAAAAGAATTTATCAGGTAATTATTTAATAAATATTAGAACATTAAAAAATATAACAATAGTCATGTTTTAATTATTAGATAATTTTGTTATACTGATAGTTCTAAAAATAGATAAGGGGCGCGATGGTCTAAGTGGTAGCGCACAGGACTATCGAACCGAGGCAGATCCCGAGTCGCGGGTTCGAGCCCAGGTACTGGCAAGGCCTCTGGGGTATTGTGCTGGCCACACATTCCCCTGCTGGTTAGTGGTGGCTAAAAACTTGTGACCGCTACATCACTTGCCCCATAGTCCGTCATGGACTGGATAGGGGATCATTTAGATACTTTTACATAGTTTTCACTTTTGATCTTATTGTAAATAATTTAAGGTGAGCTTGATTTGTAGAATATTTGGATATGAATTCCAATTTTTTTAAAACTGATTTAAATTAAATGTTGTTTCTCAATGCCATATTTCCAAGAATCCCCTATTTAAACCTACATATTTATATTCATGATCCAATATCCTACTAGAAAGTACACCCATCATAGCTTTGTACCTGTTGTGTAAACACACTGCTTGAAATGCTCCCTCAGATTCAAGACTCTCACAGAGTGCAGCGTGCCAGGGATGCCGTGCATTACAAACAGAGTTGGGCCAAATGAAGGCGACTATATTCTCCCTTACTTCAGATGTTGAGGAGTTGAAAGTAAGAAGCTGATAAATCCTATTAGGCCTGATTGATTCTTTACTGAGACATATTACAATGCTTTCATTATTTATATTTTTAGTTGTTGCCAGATTTGACGCCTTATGTTTTATTTTTTTTTCAGGCACACCCCTAAACTTTTGGTATTTCTAAGGAAATAAATGACATTTTTCTTGGAGTTAAATCCCTGCCACAAAGATGACAAAAAATCTTAATGAAGAATTGAAACTCAATTTTTAAAATATAATTAATTTTTAAGTCTTAAGATAGTAAAATTCCAACGTGACATGTTTGGGTCAATAATAAGTAATTTCTGTGTATTTTGTGATTTAACATTTGTAAAACCAAATTATTTTCAAAATTAAAACAAAACCTCTGGTTACAGCACAGTTATATTGAAGAAGCACTTGATGTCACTGTTTTACTTGAAATAGATAACGTATTACTTGATTATATACAGTAGATAACATGGGTGACCAAATTAATCAATTAACTCATTAAAATATAAAATTCCGGATGTTTTTATCTTGTATCACTTTTGATCCATATGTGATTTAGTTTGACGTTTCTCTACCTAGTATGTATTCACTTGAGGTGCTGAAAATCGCGTTATCCGTCTTAAATCATCATTTTTTCGCAGTGCATGTTATATTATTATTAAACGTAATTCATTTCTAGATGCATTAATAATTTTATTTTTTAAGATAAACCAATATCTTAACAAAAGAGAAGCATTTTTCTAATGGAATCAATTCCTTAATGAAGTTGCTTCCCTTTTGTCAGGAATATGAAATAGATACGGAAGTAGCCCTTCAGGACTTAATGAGTTAATGATGTAAATAGATCACTTGCTCCACAGTTTTATTTAAATTTCTATGTTTTACTTAAAATCAGAAACAGAATGTGTTATATTAATGTTGGGCATGTTATAAAGTCAGAAACAGAATGATTAATTTATTTTATTTTTATTATTCCCTTTATAGAGAACAATCAACCGACTAACTGAATCGGGTAAAGCTGCAAGTGAACTTACATTATCTGGCAATCCTGTCTGCAAACCAGCAAGTGCTATTAATTCATTAGCATCAGCCGGTGGGGATGAAAGAAGAAGCTCTCTTGAAAAAGAAATCAGTGAAAAGTGATGATTTTGATTTTCTGAACGAAAATTCATAAGACAAAGACATAAACATTTTTATGTACAATCCATTTGAAACTTTGTCTGATTAATGCATTAATTAATTTTTTTTACAATATAACTCATAGTATTAGATATTTTTGAGGTTTTGAATTGCTCATTGTTTGAGAATTTTGATAACGGTAAAAATTCCGGTGAAAATGTAGTAACTCTATGTAGTAGATTTTGTCAACAATAGTACCTCTATTCCCTCTCTATTTCTCATACGTAGATCTTGTCTATAAGTATATTATTTATTTTAATGAATTTTTTGGTTTGCTGTTTATAAAGATGTATGTTATTTGTTTTTAAATTAGTTCATTGTAGCAAGATAATATATACTTTTAGATTATTGCCTTTTGAATATCACATGTGGTATCTCCTTTAGAATGAGTGTTATATTTACTGTTTTGAGGTGTGATAATGGGAAATTGATTGAATGCCAAATTCAACCAAAAACCAAAAGTATTTTCATCTTTTTTTAAAGAGTAATGTCTCTCAAGAGATGAGTCATTCTAAAAAATTGTTTTTTTTAAATACAAGTGTAATTATAATTTATATTGTCACAGTGTGAGACAACAACAATAGCTTTTTGTTTGTACCACTGGTAGCATTTTCATTTTGTAACAGATGTTGATTTTAATGATTTTTATAGAAATATATTTAAAGAGACTGCCGATCCTTCTTGAGGGTAACACTATGTTATGCTAGCGTATTTGATCTTTGGCATAAGCAACCTAAAAAGTGAAACATTAAAAAAAAACTTGTTCATTTGCTCTTTCCGTGGAATGTTACCAAAAGCTGACTCCAGCTCATTGATATGGAATTTGGGAATTTTTTTCCCCTAGGGATGGGGTGAGGGGTGGAGTTCAAATGCCTTCTTAATCCGAATTTTTTAAAAAGTACAGCCTTCCTAAATAATGTGGGCTTTATATGCCCCAAATATTTTTGATCTCCAGGTGGTAGGACAGGAGATTTCGTCATTCCAATACTGACTCATTCAAAACAACCAATTAAAAATTTTGTTGTTACATACACTAGATTATCCATCAACAATTTGTTTCACTAAAAATGTTGTTAAAGATTTAACATTGATTCAAGTCTTTGATTGGTTTCTTGCTTTGTTTGCAAAATCAAACCAAATGAAGATGATAAATCATTAAAATTTATATATATTTTGTCTTAAAATAAATGAACCTCTCAATCCACAAATTATACTCTTTCCAATCCCTGTAGCACTTTCACTTGTACACAGAGGTGGTAGGGGCCAACATCATGTTGGAGTTTGGGTTGTGTGTACATATGTGAATAGGTTAATATATTATAGTTAATGACACCATTCTGTGTAAAATAATTATTTGACATTCCAGTGTGTACTTAGAATTGACTAGCTTCGGACGACTTGGCCATGGGCTGACATCATCTGTCCTCTGGCCCAGGTCAGCTCTAACTTCAACAACCCAAATATTGATTTTTAAAATTTTTCTCGACTTTAGCAAATAATTTGAAAAAATTACAGATTTGAAATTTAAAGTTTACTCTTAAATGGCCTAAAATTAAAAAAAAATTTTGTTACTAAGGGTGGGTTTAAGCTGGACTGTTAGAATAAACCATTGAGTTATTTTTGTTGTATTATGAGCATGTGCTTGGGACACCAGCAAAATGTGGCGTCTACAAGCAATACCAGCTCTGCTGCCCGTCTTGTGGGGTACAGTGGCTAGAACTCAAGTTCTACCCTCCTGTTAAAGTTTATACTTGGTATAGTATAATAGTATTTATTTATTTACAAAAGTATAATACTTTTAAAGAAAAAAAAAGTAAATAAAACTGAAAATCAAATCCAGTATATTAGTTAGTATAAATTGTTCTTTAAATAGCTTTAAAGTTTCTGTTTTAACATGTGAACAAGCCATTTCTAATGTGACCATGGCCTGTTAGTGTTAGTCTGTTAACGGTTTATTACTACTGTTTATGTTAATAATTAATTGAGTTCAAAAGAAGATATACATTATTATTTTTGTTACTCGCTTACTTTTTCCAACTACATGTACTAATAGTAATTCTATTTGCTTTTGTTTTTTCTAGAAATAAGTGAGGAAAAAACAAAAGATGAAAAAAAAAGATAAGCTTATTAATCTTGCTCTGTTATAAATTAAAACTTTTTAATGAATAAATATGTTAGTGATTGTTAACTATCATTGTCGAATTTCGTGTAAGAATTTAGTATTTGTATGATACAAAATACAATATACATTTATTTAAATTTAAGGGTCAACAAATTAATTTTGAACTATTGTACTTTAACATTTCTTTTCCTAATATTACATGTAATAGTTAATCTGATAGAAGCCTAAGTAGTAGGCCTACTTATGCAGCTAGATAACTTGTGATAGCAGAGCAGTGTTCTATCACTGTAACAATTTTTTTCATTCATCTCACAATGCTCCTCTTTTAAAAGAGCATAATTTGTACGGATTGAATAATGTTGAGTTGAGATTTCTTTTTACTGGACCACGTTTAAGAAGTAAAACTGCTATAACTCAAATATGTATTGACTATAAATGTGTGAATGGGAAAGTTGGTGTCTAAGAAAAATGAAAATCATCACAGTGCTTTGAGGACTGCCCACGAAATTACAGTCTTTCTGACAAGCCACTGACAAAACACTTGATTTTTTTGCAATTGACAGTTCTTGGAGAGAGGCTTTACTTAGAGAAATTTTGCAGACGTTAAATATTTCAGGTAAATTTAATTTATGAAGATATTTTCTGTTTTCACATGTATGTCGATAATTTAAAAAATGTATGGGTGTCCCTTTTTTTTCTGTGATATGATGTTTTTGTGTTGAATTAACAAGGTAATACATATATCTGTATTTTTTTCCATGGTCAATAAAATTATTTAACATATATGTCTTAGATAGTGGAGATCAATTATATTGATTTTTAAAAATGTGCCCGTGAGAATCATCTGGAAATAAATCAAATTAATTCATAGTTTTAAAAAATTAATTAAAATGTATAATTTTATTTTTTAGAAATACTGAGTGGCTTTAGCTTCTTTTGTAAAAAATATTTTATTCAAATATGGTTATATAATAACTTAAATCATAATATGAATATATTTTTTTTAATGCACCATAAAATTACAAAATAAATTCCTCTTGAAATGTTTGTGTGAAATATAAATTAATGTTTGTTCCTATTCACCAGGTCATCAAGCTGCTGTCAGCAGTGATGAAGACAAAAGTTGTTGTCTTGGCAGTGAATGTAAAAACTCTTTCCGCCATTCCTTTGATGAGCAACATCAAACTGTCATTAAGTGTGAGTGGGAACGTTCAACTGTGAGTGGGAACGTTCAACTGTGAGTGTGAACGTTCAACCGGTGAAATAGAAGGTAATTTATTCATATTAAATGCTTGACAGTGACTTTGAGCTTTTCAAAAAATGTCACATTGATATTGCATTTCTGAGGCAATAATATTGGTGTGAAAATATTTAAAATTTACTATTTTACTGAAAGTTAAACCAGTGCAGGATTAACTTGGAAATTCTAATAAATAATGGACATTTCTGACATCTCCCGTCATAGACAGTTTATGAGCTATAGAAAAGATATAAAAAAAGTTTTAAAATTTCTATTACTAATAAGATGAATTTAGACACTGCAAGTTTTATTTTAAAAAATATAATTAAAGAATTTTTGTTACACTTTTATTTGATTTTAAATCCATTTATAAATTGTATTCATTTGCTACTATGTACTGTTTCTCCTGTTTTAATTTATTTACCTTGAACACAGGAGCGCTCATTAAAAGCAGACAATATGTGATGTTATATATATATGAAGACTATATTTGGTGTTATATAATAGAAATCTATAATAACTACTGCACTTCATTTTTTTAAATAACTGAGTATTGTTTTATTTCCTCTGCAGAAAGTCAGAAAGATATAAAAACAAACAAGACTAATTAATCGTGAACATGTCAAGTGAGCACACATTGTCTGATAATCCAATATGCAAGCCAGCCAGCTTAACTTTTTTTGCCATCTGTTTCAAAAGCCTTGAAGCTCTCATAGAAAAGTGACTAGAGAAGGTGATGAGTTTAATTGAGTCTGAATATTGTAACTGTTTGCTTTGATGCTCATTAATTAGTCAGGATGTGTTGAAAAGGATTCTCAAGAGCCATTAGACCTCTTGGTCATTTTTATTTTATTAACTTGTTTTTATTTGAAGTATTCATGAGATTTATTTGTGAGAAACAATAGCGTCAAGTAAAGACAAGAACACAGCACAGTGACTGTAACCAACTTCCATAAAAGGAGCATTTGAGCAGATAACAATCAACGCATTTGTGTATATTGCCCCCTGACCTCCAGTGTCTGGAGGTTGGAGGTCAAGAGCTCGACAGCAACAATGGGAAACCCCTCAACAATAACAGGTTTGAACCACAATTATCAAAGCATTGATCATGGGCCAGTAACATATAGAAGAATTCACACTTAATTGGTTTGTAAAAAAAAATTGGTTCTACAGACAGTACATACTGTAATTGAATGCAATCAAAATATGCGAGGTAAAATTGTCAAAGCTGTTATGTTTCAGAATTATAAACAAACTGCAAAACAGTATGCAAAGAAAAAAAAATTAATGATTTCATTTATAATTTTATTTATTTATTTCATTTAACTTGTTTAATTTTTTTTTAAATTTAAATTTACTGGATTTTTAAAATAATTCAACAATTTATTTGTTTTAAAGAAATATTTCAACAGTTTTTATAATAATGTTAATACCCCTTTAAAGTTGGGCATGTGACATATTTTCCTTTGTTTTCATTTTCTCTATCATACTATTTTTTGTTTGACTGAGGATGTATATGTATAACATTATTTATGAATGATCTAAAAACAATCCTCACATATAACATGATATGTAATTTATAAAACTGTGTAATCATTAATTACTGGGATTGAAAAAATGTTACTGTGTACAGTGTAATAAAAGTAAAGGGAAATTTGATTTTTTTAAAAAAATATCATAAATTAGGGATTTTAAAGCTTTCATTACATAATTTAAAGTTTACATGGCATATTGTTGTCCAGCCTAAAATGTTTGAAAAAGAAAGTAGTAGAAAACTTTTATGGACATTGTGACCTAACCTTCTGAGTATGTATGTTTACTTATGAGTTGTTCAGACTTTATCTGTCTTGGAGATTTTTCCGACTTGCTTGTGGATATTTTACACAATTACTGTAACATAATTTAAAATTTTTATATATATTATTTAAGAATTTAATTTTTTTGTTGACCCAATCAGCACATATGATTTAAATTATTCATGTAAACATTGTTTTAAGTATTTCATATTTGATAGTATTCTAAATTTTTAAAATAATTTTTTAATTGATTTTTAAACTTGATTTTCTAGCATTAATAAACTGTTTAAATCTTAAAAAACAAGCGTTTCTACTCTTGTTCTTACGGTGTTCCATTTTATATCCAAAAAATTCTCTCCAATAGGTCTCCAAAATATTTCTACCCATTTTTTTAAGTATGGCTTTCATCCATCCGTCTCAGCATCGTGTCTGAGAACCAGCCTCAGTTTGGCTTTAACTTGAGCCCTGAGTTCACAACCCACAGTTGGCAATACACTAAACTTTCTAAGGAGTTCGGCTCAAGCAGGGAACTAAAATACAAGTTTCAACAATTTTGAGAACCGTGTCTATGTTTGATGTCATGTAGTTACATGTTATCAGTTGGATAAGTCTGCTCATTTAAAATAGGCTTGTGTGTTAAATAGAGTTGGGAACTTGTGTTGTATATTGTTTTTTATTCAGTAAAAGACATCACCTCTTTATCGCCTGGCAGGTACAACTCTTTTGTCACCTGGCAGGTACACCTCTTTGTCACCTGGCAGGTACACCTCTTTGTCACCTGGCAGGTACACCTCTTTGTCACCTGGCAGGTACACATTTTTGTCACCTGACAAGTACACCTCTTTGTTGCCTGGCAGGTACTATTTTTTTGTCACCTGGCAGGTACACTCTTTGTCACCTGGCAGGTACCTGAATCTGCAATGTCCTATATTTTTGTTGAGGTAATTACTTGTCTAGGAAAGCACTGTTCAGGGCAGTGCCAAAAAGAAAAAGTTGGACAATTTCTTATTATTTAATGGAACGTCTGAAAACAAGTATTATGCAAGTATCTTTTATTAATAAACTGGAATAGGATTGACATTTTTCAAGCTTCACCAGAGACACAGCTTGTCCTTTGCGCTACTCTGTTCTATTTTATTCTTTTTTTCTTTTGATTTCTTTCTAATGTTATTTTTGTTTTGGTTTTCAAGCTTTATAAAAGTGTCCTGACTTTTATTAACAGTATTTCTTTTTCTTTTCATTTTGGTGTAGAGTGCACCAGAACAACATACTACCACATTTGTATTTAAAAATTAAAAGTGAATTTTGACAAGTTGATGCCAGGTTCACAAAACTGGTGTAGCAGGTTGAGGGAAAAAATGCTTTGTGGTTTGTCGACAGGGTGTCCATGGCATTAAGCTTTGCTTGCCCCATCACACCGGCAGCAGCTACGCCACTGCGTCTGACAGTAAATAATTTATTTAAAAATCTTTCGTAAAATGGATTTAAAAAAACATTTTTAAAACACATCCACATGTCCTTGTAATTAAAATGGCCAGAATTTTAACAGACGCAGTGACAGAATACTCAATGATTGCATTTTAAACAGACACAGTGACAGAACACACAATGATGACATTTTAAACAGACACAGGCACAGAACACAATGATGATATTTTAAACAGACACAGTGACAGAACACACACTGATGACATTTTAAACAGACACAGTGACAGAACACACACTGATGACATTTTAAACAGACACAGTGACAGAACACACACTGATGACATTTTAAACAGACACAGTGACAGAACACACACTGATGACATTTTAAACAGACACAGTGACAGAACACACACTGATGACATTTTAAAAAGACACAGTGACAGAACACACACTGATGACATTTTAAACAGACACAGTGACCGAACACACACTGATGACATTTTAAACAGACACAGTGACAGAACACCCACTGATGACATTTTAAACAGACACAGGCACAGAACACAATGATGATATTTTAAACAGACACAGTGACAGAACACACACTGATGACATTTTAAACAGACACAGTGACAGAACACACACTGATGACATTTTAAACAGACACAGTGACAGAACACACACTGATGACATTTTAAACAGACACAGTGACAGAACACACACTGATGACATTTTAAACAGACACAGTGACAGAACACACACTGATGACATTTTAAAAAGACACAGTGACAGAACACACACTGATGACATTTTAAACAGACACAGTGACCGAACACACACTGATGACATTTTAAACAGACACAGTGACAGAACACCCACTGATGACATTTTAAACAGACACAGTGACAGAACACTCAATGATTGCATTTTAAACAGACACAGTGACAGAACACTCAATGATGATATTTTAAACAGACAGTGACAGAACACACAATGATGATATTTTAAACAGGCACAGTGACAGAACACACACTGATGACATTTTAAACAGACACAGTGATAGAACACACAATGATGGTGATGAAATTGTAAGGACATATTGCAGCAGTAGCGTCTGCCAAGAGGGTTTGTGGTAAAAAGGGATGAGTTTTATGTGTTCTTATTGGAAACAATAGCTTTATTTGTTCTTAGATTGTGGTCTGCAGAAAAACTAACCACAAAAATTGCCAACGAAAAATTCGAAAGAAAGGGGGCATTTTAAAAATAAAAGTCTTAATGGTATCAGTGAAGTATTGGTGAAGTCTACTTAAGGTTGCTAAGCCAACATTAAATGCAAACCGGGGGTCGTATTAGATAAGACGTGTTGTTCAGGCATCTTCCTCCTGACATCTGAAGAAGGCATTTTAGTAGATATTGCCTCCACCATCAACCAATCAAATGCTACATCACCACAAGTAAAAAACATTAGTGTTGTACTTTGCACAATAAAGTACCATAACTCAAGGGTTTTTAAGGGAAGTAATGACCCCTGTTGCATTGTTTAATTTTCATTCACTGGAAAATTTTACTTCATGGCGACAATATCTTGGAGAGGAAAAACAACCACTGGTTTGAAATTCTATTTTTTAAAAAAATATCCTAAAATAATATTTTATTTAAACATGTGTGCATGAGAAGTGGGGATGTGTTGTTAACTAATTCAAAACCTTTCATAAAACAATTTGTCCCTTGTCCGTTAATTGTTGAATGATTTTAGTTTTAGTTTAGAAAACGAAATTACAACTCATCTTAATACTGAAACTGACTGACTTTTTATTTGACGAATTTATGCAAATGGAAAATTTGCACGTCTGGTTAGCATTGACTTTTTTTTTCAACCAACGAATTTTTCGTTTAAAATTTAACTAAATTTGAAATAATTTAAACTGAATTTTCAACCGGTCCAGTTTCAATTTAAAAAAATGTGATTTTTATGTTGAAAAGGCCGAGTGTCAGTGTCAGTATTACTGTTATTACAGTTACAGGTTGTTGGATGTTTTAATTATTATTATTTTTATTATTACGCAACTTGTGCCCAATCGCACCAGCATTAGGTTTATGATTGAAAATAATAAAAGTAATACAGTTTTATCGAATATTATATTTTAAATTATTAAAAGAAAAATAATAATTTGAGAGTATGAGATTGAGAAGCGATGTTATGAGAAATTCTAATTTTAGATTGATTCAAATTTCTAAGAATTCAAGCTTTAAAATGACGTACTCTTTCACTTTCACCCAGAACTAAGAGAGTGAAAAACAATAATAACGTATGGCTAAGATAGGTTATTACCGAAAGATGTCAAATAATGGATTTTAAATCATTAGAAAATACTCGAGTTTTGGTTTTGCTAGGAAAATAAACGTTATTTTTTCCTATAGGTGTAAGTTAACATTCATTAGGAATATAATAGGAATATTTTGGAATTTAAAAGTTTCGCATTTTTACTGTTAGAATTTTACATACTATTACATTTGATTACACATAACATAACAGCCCGTATTACTATCAAAATATGTGACTTTGAAAAAGGACAATTGTAACATTTTTTAAATTTAAATGTTAATACTAATCCTACAACTATTAGTTGTACTACTACAATTGCAATAATATAATATTGAAAATAACAGATGAAAATGTCTTAATTATTAATGAATTAATTAGTAATTATGGCTAATTATGGTAGTCGGTAGTAATTGTTTAATTGGTGTGATTTCAATATTGATTCTCTTCAATTTCATTTTCAATAAAGTCTCTGACGCTGAGGGTAGGTAAATTTCATTGTAAATTTAATACATTTACTTATGATCAAAATTAATATTAAAAAAAAGTAAAATAATTATGTAGACAGTGTAAACAGTTTTTAAATTATTTTTTAAAAAATATTTTTTTAAAATTCGTTTTTGGAGTTAATAATACTTATTTCTTTCGCTCCCCCCTACATTACTTTGACTTCAATTAAATTAATATCTTTAAAGCTTGACACTGTCTTTTCCACTCATAATCTTGCACTTTTATTTTACCTAATGTTAAATTAATTTTTAGACTAAACCAGTATCATACTGAGTATGATTACAATTGAGATTAAAGCTTTGACTTGGAATTTTCTCTAGCAGTCCTACAATTAAATTACAAATTTTACTTTTATTTTTAGTTACAGTTACTGCTGTGGTCTAGTCAAATTCAACACTAAAAATACAGTGAAAAGTAAATGCCTAAATTGAGTAGTCACATGCAATAAATAAATCAATCAGATTATTGATTATTGTAGGCTGCAGTTGCAGGCAAAAATCAATAGCAGACAACACTGTCCAAAATATGACACTGATGGCTATAGTAAATAATGTATAATGTAATGGTAATGTAATGTATTTTACAGTTTTAAATGAATGAATAACTTACATAGTTGAAGTAAGCAACACTGCAACAACTTCAAATAATTGAGGTGTTTATCAATCAAGTATAAGTCATTTGAAAAAAAAATTGAATCTGTTTTTTTTTCCGCCAGTTTTTTAAGCAGAAGACGAGTTAAGTAAGTCTTATCCCTAGCCTAAAATAACTATAGAAAAATAAATTGGTAGTCTGTTATTCATAGCAATTTGATTATGATTTGATTAAGTCTGTTCTATAAATTACAACAAGGTCATAGAGCATACATTTGAAAAATTGTTCAGCTTTTCACATTCATTGTTGGCTATATTTCACAGTTAATGGTCTTCTCTCCCTATTCTTGTCATATGTTATCTTTCAACTATAATGCTGTCCTCTCACTTCAATTAATATACATATAATAACCATATACACCACAGCGTGGTACCTATTTTCTTGCAGCACATCTAAGGCCCTTCTAAAAATCTGACTGAACATACGCCTGGACTAACCACTACCAAAAATAAGGAAAAAAATAAAGGAAAAATAAGGATATGTTTAGGGCATCCCGAGAAAATAAAAGTAAAGTAAAGTAAAGCCCCCTTTTCAGACCATGATGGCCTACAGGGAAAGTGAAGCAGATTTCACAAGTTTCTATAGTTACAGCATATAAGGGGATTGTGTGGCTAGCACAATGCCCAGCCGCCTTTACTTCCCCAACTAATGTCAGGCTCTCATTTGGAGCTGGGTGGATTCAGGGAAGCCCTTTAGCCTCTGGAACAAGACCCTGCCTCCACCGAGACTCGAACCCCTGACCCACGGTATGATTGCCGAGTGCGCTGCTGCTCAATCCTGAGAATGTGGCGCTACAAATTTTTACTGAAAAATATAAATCTGAAACCATTAACCAGAGGCAAAATTTAGCATTTTTCTCAGTTTAAGTTAAAAAGTGATGAATTATGTTAACACTTTACATTCTCTCCCGACTGACATTTTTGTTTACCCCAAAATAAACTTTTTCTAAAATGCTTTAGTTATGGCAACCAAAGGGCCTTTTCTGTGCACCACATGCAAAGATAAACAAAATTAGACTAAATAAAATACATGTACTATAAAAAAATTGAAGATAAGCTAAATTTGAGATATTAAAAAACGAAGTTACTGTAAATTAACTGATTTGATCTGAATATTTTTTTGTTATTTCAGCATAGGACAGTTTTTCAAAAATTTCACATATGCGGTGTGTTTTTCATCCTCTTGGAAACATTTGGAAGTGGTGACACACTATTTAATACCTCACAAGACAGTGTCCTGTGGAACACCAATTTTAGAGCTCAGATCCACACTAAAGACAGAATACACTTTCATCTTATTTTTTTTCATCTTTTGTTGGGACCTTTTTATTTTATTTGGAAATTAACATATTAGCTAATTTCTTTATTTAATTGGGGACAATTTAAAAAATCTGGTTTTGGGGGTGGGGGGGGGATATCACAAATTTATAATGGATTAATTTGTTACCTTAATAACAGTTAATTAAGATGGAATAATTTTTAAAAAAACATTTACCCCTGAACATAAAAATGCATTTTGAATGTTAACTTAACTTTTTTTTTAAATTTAAAATATCTCCTGACTCATGTTAATTTCAAGTATGCACTGCTGTAACTGTATTTTTATTTATTAATATGTAACTTGTAGGCGTTCTCTCAATACATAATCTCAATAATGTGTCAATACACAATAATCCACTGAAGAACTTGTTTCAATAAAACACCTTTAATATGTATACTATGTACATAACATATAATTTGAGGTTATACAACGTGGAAATCTTGAGGCACACACACATTCCGTCCTTCCACTACGGAACTTCTCTGACAACTGATCCCCCAACCTTCTCAGCCAATGGGAAGGCTTCTTTCTTCCCGCACTTATTACTCACATGATCTCTCCGTCATATAATCACGCAATACACTCGTGATGCACTCATGATACACATGTGACAACTGCAACATATTCTGTGTTTTATGTTACTTGTGTTGTCCAGGGAACCCTTTGGGCTAACCTTAGTGTTTTAAGGTAAAACTCTTTTTTTTAAAAGGGGACCTATCCTATCAATTAACTATGACTAAAAAGCTTCTGTTATTTTCAAGCTAACAAGACATATACATGTAGTAGCCTTCGAATAGCATATTTTTCCATTTTGCTGTTCTCTCATAACCAACAAACTTGAGATATTTATACTAATTTTCCAAGTGTTTGTTTGTACATTGTTTGTACATTGTTTTGTTTAACATTGTTTTGGAAGAAATAGATACTTGGATCTTGATTAGAGATATATTAGGGATATTGATAAATAGGTTTTATATTGAGTATCTTATTTTATTATGGTGGGCTTTAAAAATTGATTTGTGTTAAATGAAGTATCTCTAATAAAACAAATTATTCAAATTGACTAAAAAATATTATTTTTTCCCCCCAGAATTAACTGAAAAGTATGCACCTACAGCTAATTCCTAATTAAAATTGACATTAGTCAACTTTGGTGAGTGACATAACTATACTTTTAAAAAGAAAATGGATACAAGGATTTATTCAAGAAATTATGGCAGGCACAGGAGTCCACAATCAAGACCTACAGTAAGCCGTTTAATAAGAAACCTAAATATCTCTCAGAGGGATTATCAAGATCTGCAAGATATTATGGATAGCTATGAAATGTCTGATCTAGGGTATATTATGACGATGTTGAATAATAATAACGACAATTTCAGAATTAGCAACAAGAATGGTCGAGAGTCTGTTTATGTTTTTACTAAGCTTACGTTATGTGAGACGCACTGCAGGCTAGCAGCTGATGGCCGTAATAGAAACTGCAACGGACGCTGTAAAGCTCTGCATCTGTGCCGTCATTTTCTCCTTTGTTCTGAAGGTGAATGTCCTTTTAATGCCCAAACTTGCATGTTTGGTCATGACTTCAATTCACGTCACAATGCTCCTCTTATACAGAAGCACAACTTAGACATGTTGGATGATGATGAGCTGAGAAGACTCTTTAGAAGGCCGGATTCAAGGAGTAAAACAACTATGCCCCAAATATGTATTTACTATAATGCTGAGGGAGCTAAAGGATGCACTAGTAAAAATTGCAAATCATTACATTTGTGCAACAGTTTTCTTAAAGGATTTTGTCCAAGGGATTGCCCAAAAAATCACAGTCTTGGTGACAATAAAGTATCAAAAATACTTACCCTGTTTGGCATTGGCAGCTCCTGGGGGGATAATTTAATTTTAGAACAACTGAGGAAGTTATGCATTGATCGTATGTATTATTCATTTATATTTTATACTTAATATTAATAATGATCAATTTATGTTCTGTGTGAAGATTGCTGTTGTTAATGTATTTAGCAAAAATGGTAAATATATTCATTACTGTGTCCATACTTAATTACTCTGTCCTTTAATAAATGAGGGTAAACATTTACGTATTTTATTTTGTTAAAATCATAGCACATAAAATGTTTTTTTCTTCTTAAAATTTCAAATTTAAGTCCTATGCGTTGTTTGATAAAAAGAGATTCAATGGTTCAAATTAATTCCTAATCTAATCAGAAAATATAATATTAATATATTTATTATGTTAGTTTTTTTCAATTCATTCATAGCTACTGTCAATTCTGATAATAAGTTATTTAATTTGTTAATGCTTATTCTTGACCTTCATCATCGCCTTTCGTCCCATCTGGGGCATAGGCCACGAACAAAGGTTCTCCAGGCATCCCGGTCCTGCGCCAATCTTTCTATCTGCCCCAGCTGTGCCCGCTCATTTTGGTGTCTGCCTCCAGTTCCCTTCTCCAGGTCATTTTGGGACGACCTCTTTTTCTCTTGCCTTGGGGGTTCCATGTGACGGCTTGTCTCACAATGCTGGATGTAGGTTTTCTGAGAGTGTGGCCTATCCATCTCCATCTGCGCTGGCGTATTAGCTCATCCACTGGCTTTTGTTGTGTGCGTTGCCAGAGGTCTTCGTTGGTGATGACATTGGGCCAGCGGATTTGGAGAATTTTTCGGAGACATGTGTTTATAAAAGCTTGAAGCTTTTTTGAAATGGCTGCTGTTATTCGCCATGTTTCTGCTCCATACAACAAGACAGGCTTTATTGTGGTGTTAAATATCCTGACCTTGGTATGGAGAGTCAAGTTGTTACAGTTCCAAACTTTTTTTTAGCTGTTTAAATGCTGTTCTTGCTTTGCCAATTCTTGTATTCTTGACCTTACTATGTTTGAAAATTTTAAAATAATCAAAAATACAATTTTATAGCTATGGAAACTGGTGTTGAAAAAATGTTTGGTCAAATTTACTTCCATCAGGTCCACATGGATTAGGTCGTCAAGCAGGCAGCAGCGATGAAGATTTAAGTTCTTGTAAAGGAATTTATTATAGCCAAGCTGCTCCATCAGCATCAAAATGGACTCATTTAAAGCGTAAGCGTACATGTTCATCAGGTGAAGAAGAAGGTAATAATCAAATTTTACTCATGAAGTGGTAATGGTTTTTATTTCAGCATTTATTTTTAAACCATTTTATTATCATTGCCTATAATAGAAACTTACAAAAGAAGCTTTGCTGCTTGAAAATACTCTACTAAGCTATTTCAAAATGGAAGAATGCAAAGCAAAAAGAATTGTACTGTTAAAATCTCAAGAGGCATTAACAGGTAGACATTTTGCTGTAATCCTCTTAAAAAAAATCAATTGTTTAAGTACTCAGGTTTAAGTATACAGGGTTGAGAAAAACCTAAATGACAAATAAAATAAAAAAGCTTTGTCAAATAGCCTTTAAAAGCAAAACTATACAAAAAGACAAATATAGTGATCTATACCAAGCAAAATGCATTTTTTGTTGTTGTTCCAAGCAGAATGTAGTTTTCCTTGTATTTTTTAAATATGTCCTATTAGGTCTAGAAATAAAATCTTAAAATGGCATAATGTAACTAGTATTTAAATAGTTTTAGCACTGTTAATAATGTCAGTTAATTATTTAGTTTAATGAAAATATCAGCTCATTTACAGAACATACTATTGAAGATCAAGTGTTTAATTAATTTTTTTTAGCTGATATGAGGTCAAGCTTTCGCTCAGAATTAGACATTTATTCTGCAACTTAAGCCACTGTTAATCATGAATTATTATTACATGTAGAAGTATTTTTACACAAACAACGAGTTTGGTGGATCATACTTTTAACAAATTATTTAAAGCTGAATCCTTAAAGTCACTTATTTAAAAACAAAAAATCTTAAAAAAAATGTAACTATCTTTCTGCAATCTGAGCTACCCACAAGTTCACTATTTACTTGTCTATAAAGTATTCTTCTTCTTCTTATTCACCCATAAAATATTTTTTACAAGTCTTTTGTCTAGTCAACATGTCGTAGTGCACGCTGATGGTGACCTACCTGCCTACCCTGTGTAAACCTGTGACTATTATATGACCTCAGATTTTAGGACATCAAGCGGTTTGGCTTGTCCAGGATGTGTAACGTTACAAAAAGAGTTTGAAGAACTAAAGAAAGAGGTGTTTTCACTGAGGATAGATTTACAGGAGTTAAAAGTAATGCATTTATCAGTAGGCTTTAAGATATATTAGTTTGGCCTCATTTCCTCTCTGTTATATGATTTTTAAATATGATGCATTATCCTAATTTTATTACCACTTGCTAAAGATAATATTATTTAGTCCTTTGAGCCTCATTTTAATATTGAAATGAAAGTACATGTAGTCACTTTTTTTCTTTAAAAATAAATAATTCTGAAATGATTTCCATCCATACTGTTTTGCACTAAACTTTTTAAAGGAAAAAGGATAAATCTATAAACTTTCATGTTATCATTCTCTACTGACTTTGAATCTACTAGGGAAAATTCACTCCTATGACATCCTAGATATCTCACATTTTTTTTACTTTTGTGTGTGAATAAAATATGTTAGATGTTTATGGCAGTAATTTTTTGTCAGCATTTAATTCAGACCATTTCTTGATTTACTCAGCATAAAGATGAAAAACGGCAAAGGGTTGATGAATCGGGAAATGCCTCATTTGAGTTTACTCTGTCTGGTAATCCCGTATGTGTGCCTGCTGCCTCAATAGTCGCTACAGAATCACCTAGGGAGGAAGCTGGCTCAGTAGTCCCTACAGAATCACCTAGGGAGCAAGCTGGCTCAATAGTCTCCACAGAGCCAGGAAGCTCACAGGTAAAAGAGACTAGGGAAGATGATGAGTTTGACATTGATTAAAGTTTCTTTCAATTGGTTTTCAGACTCGTTTTCTGAATTTGTGTGAAACACTTTGGGGATAATGAAGAGCACTTGATTATATAGATTCTAAATCTTTTAATAAAGATCAAAGATTTTGAACATATATTTTTACATATTTTTCAATATTGCATTTAGGGATTTTAGTGTGAGCTTATTCATTTAATTCATATCTAGATTAGTTACAAAGTAAATTATAGTTTATACTCTTTAAATGTCGCTTTGTATAAGAAATTGTGATCACTGTATATCATTCATATTTTTTCAAGTTGTGTGTTATATCCAAAATATTTTTTGTTCATTTTTTAAAAATGACAAATTTTGAGATAACTTCATGATTTATGGTAAAATTATATATATATATATTGTATATATTTATTTATTTGTAAGGCTGTTTTGTTTATATTAACTTAGAAATATGAAGACAAAAATTGCTCAGAATGAGAGAAGTTTAAAAATGTAATGTACTAGGGATCATAATTTAACCACCTATTAAAAATTTAGGCTCACATCACAAACATACTTTTTAACAGTTTCACATCAGTAATAGACTTTTAAGGGCAGCTTAAAGAATTTGAAATAATCATTTTTGAAACTACAAATCAATGTTGAAATGGTAACAGTTCTACGTGCAGGATTTTGACATTTCATTATCATCAAGCCATGTGGTCTTAAACTTCTGAAAAACCATTATTTATAAGAAAGTCTGAATATTGTCATTTCAAAGCAAATAAAAGCAGTGAAAATGTGTGAATTTAAAAAAAAATTATTTGAAATTTTGTTCCCCATTAAATTTTTTCTATATGGAGATTTATCAGCTTAAGCATCTATCATACAGAACCAGTTTTTTATGTTAACTTTATTTATTAAAGCCAATACCAACCAAACCAATAGGCATTATGCGATTAACAATATTGTGTAACTTAACATAATTAATAAAATAAATTGTTAGTGTTTTTTACCATTCTGATGCTGTATGTATGGCACCCTTAGTTAGGGTACTAGTAAACCTGTAGCAATATTTTTTTATTACAGTGTAATGGGAAAGCCATAAAGGACTTATGAATACAAGTTGATTTTTCAACCTGAGTGTTGCCAACATATTTTTTGTACAGCCAACATACACCCTATATGTAAGATGTGTCCCAGGCTCCCTCCCCCTCTATATGTTCATGTATGAACAAACTCCAAAAACTACAACCCCTCTTACAATGCATATATACTACAGGGGTGCTCACTTGAGCCGTGAATCTAGCCAACCAAACAAGCTTTCTTATTTTGTCTATGAATATTGTGATCGAGTAGTATGCACGCTCGGCTGGCATACCGAGGGTCACTGGTTTGAATCTCCGTAAAAGCAGGGATTTGTTCCTGTGGCCAAGGTTGTCCCTGAGTCCACCTAACTCCAAATGGGTACCTGCCACTATTTAGGGAAACAAAGGCGGCTGGGAATAGCGTGGTCCCTAATATCCGTGGCCTGTGAACGCTGCATCACTTGCCACTGCATTCTTACCAGAACGTAGGATGCAATAATCTTTTGTATAGAAGGAGTTTTTGTATAGATAAGACATAAGATAAGATCTAACCCATGAATCTCACAAAAAAAAACTATTTTATATTGCAGTTATATCAGTACACATATTGTTATTTAAACCATGTATTTCACCAACCAAGCCTCATCCTTTGCAACAGTTGTCATCTTAATGAGAATTTTGTGTTCTAGCAGTATTATATCATTTGACTTGTTAACTCCATTCTCAGTTTAAATCTGCACCTTCCGTCTCTGTCACAGTTATAATCCTCTAATTGATATAAGAATTTTTAATGTGTTAAGAATTTTTTTTTAGCATTCAGAATATATTCCCATGCTGACTTTAATACATAATTTCTCCATAAAGTGCTGAAAACCAAGAGATAGTACAACTTTAAAAGTACCCATTTTGTATACCAAGGCGCACAAAATCTCTATTGGTTTTGATTATTTAAAAAAAAATAATGCCAAAATACCTTGGAAGTTTTTTTAAAAAGAATTTAATGCCATATTATTTAGTATGATTTCTTTATAATTTGTTCAATCAGTTTAGTTGAAGCTGACCTTGTACTTAAGTAATGTGGAGATCATTCAGCTGGTATTGCATCCCTTTCTTAAAAAAAAATTAACTCAATCAGCATCCAATATTTTCAATAACTGAAGCTAAATATTCATGGATACTGGTTAGATTTTTAAAATATTTTTAAAGAAGTATTTTTTTTTAAAATTGCAATTTCAATGTATTTTTTAAAATGTCTTTTTTTTGGTTGATTTTATCAGCCTATTTGATATTATTATGTTTTAATTATACATTTGTACCTGGATTTTATACTATTATACTCAAATTTTTATATTTTCTACGTTAAAAAAATTGTTACTGTTGAATTCTTATAACACTTGTTTCCAAACTTGAGTGCACAGTTTTCCCCCGTTTTAATAAAAATATTATCTACCCCAATGTTTCCTCAAGTGTTTGTCCCCATTCCCTTGCTTATTAAAGTTGGGAGGGGAGCGTGAAAAAAACTTAATAATCTTATGAAATTGCTTATTACTTGTTACATGAATTTTCAGGTAATGTAAGTTATGTAAGATTAATATGCTTTATACATCCCCTTTTAATGAATACTAAAAAAATTATTTTAAAAAAAAGTATGAGGGGAAGATAATGCTACCAGTTTGGAAACCAGTCTTTAAATATTTTGAACTGCTTTGATTGTATTTCATTCCTTTTTTATATGACAAAACTTTTTATTAGTCCCACTTGAATGCTCCCTGCACTTTCTCACATGGATCACATTGTTCACCCTCTAAGCACTCTAACCTGAGTCAGATGCTGCACAGGAAAACTTAACGAGGAATGAGGAAAGATTTCTATCTTTTCCTTTTTTTGGAAATGAGGATACCAAGTTCTGTAACACACTTTCCATTAAAACAAGAACTGTAAATGCTTACCTGCTGAAATCCTGAACTGAAGTTTTTCAATAACCTTAGTTAGAAGATTCTTTACACTGTGGACCTGTTAGCTAGTTGAGCTAGGAAATAAATCACTTGCCAGATTGCAAGAAAAGGCCTAAAATTATGTTTGTATTTTTTATTTTTTTCAAAGGGATTTATTTAAATAAGTTCAGCAATCATTAAATTAATGAATAATGATACTGACACCTCACAGATTCCAGAATGTCTTTAAAAAAAGTAGTTGATCTAATGTATTGCAAGGAGTTGAACTGAGTGTTGATCAATGAACACAAGACTTGCATTTCAAATTTGATGTATCTGGTAACAGTGTTTCATAACAAAATCTCTCGTTGTAAAAAAGAATAATATAAGTATAAGAATAACATGAAATAAGTTTGACCAAGAAATTAATTACATTAATTTTAAAAAATTTATTTCAGATTATTGAATCAATTTTTAAAAATTTTTAATGTAGTAAAATCTGGTAACCTAATAAGAAATAAGTTTGATTAGTATGTACATCATCAGAACATTCTCCAGATATGCAAATGAATTTCAACTTTTAAGTGTACATTTTGTTTATTTAGCATTAATTTGAAAGGAGTCATAAATGTAAACACATGGTAAAAATGGATAGGCTACAAAAATGGACGGTAATAGAAATATGCTGTCACCCTAATTACTAATATACAGTCTATTGTATTAGAGGAACTAAAATCTATTCAGTACAAGTTGATTGAATTAATACTCAATATTTTTATTAATAAAATTTAACATGAAGTAAGCTTGAACAGAGCAAATTTAAACAAAAATTGGTTACATATTAAGTACACTTTCCATAAAATAACAAATTTTAATGTAAAATTCAAAATACATCCCATGCATTCATTCATAAACAGATTATGATTCAGTCAAACATGATTATTTACAAACTACTTCATAGAACATCTAGTGTTGGCATTTAGTATCCTTTCCTAAAACAGAGAATACCAATAATGTAAATAATTTCCATGCAGGCAGGAAATGCTGAGCAGAATCCAAATATGTACCAATACCACTGACATGGCCACTGGTCAAACAGGAAATACGCGAGTGCAATGGCAGCTCCACTATGGGCGGCTGTTGCTGCGCAGGAGTTAAGGACTTCTTAATTTTTTACAAGATAGATACTAATTCAAACAGTCTCTTATCAATCCAATAAAAAAACAACAGTAATTTAAATTCTTTCCACTGAAATAAAATATAGGTGATCCAAATTAAAATTGTGTTAATAGTTGATACTATCTGACTGATTTGCTATATTTTTCAATAAAAGCCATTGTCTTCACCCTTGACACATGACAGCTTCACACTGTTCATCACATATTAAATGGCTTCAATATTATTTTTTTTTAAACATTTGAAAATTCTGCTAATAGTAATAAACATAATAAATAAGTGGCATCATGTAAAAAGGATACACAAAAGACCTTGAAATGACATAAACATTGTTATTCCGCCCATGAATCCCACCAGCTCGACCACAAAAAGGCCGAGGGTAATGGACAAAGCAACAATCATCCTGAAAATAAAAAAATGTTTTATTTAATTTTTAAATAGCATTCATAATAAAATGAACTTAATGATTAAAAATACCCTCAAGAATTACATCATATTGTTAAAGTTAAATGTAAGTGAATGCTTAATAACTAAAGAAAAAACATTAACTTATGCAAGCTTAAAATAGTGAAATCAACTTACTCAACATCTTTGCTATCATAATCAGACTGCTTGTAATCTTCTGGTAAGCACATTTTTATATTTTCTTCCTGAAAACAAAATCCAATTAAAAGAAATAATGAAACATCCTAGTTCTTTGAAATTTTTTGTCAACCAAGGACATATTTATAATTACATATGCACTTATTGGGTTTTTTTGTGACGATCTATCTAATTAGTTACAGGAACAAAAATACATTTACACAAAAAAATAATTTTTAACTCACCCGTGTCCAAAATATGACAATTACAAGTACCAAATGTGCAATTATAGTTAGAAACCTGGCTGGAATTAATCCAGTTGCCTGCATTTTTAGTAAGTCTTAGTTTCTTTCTTTGCTAAGATTAAAATTCTTTTTCAGATGTTATCTAAAATTAAAAAAAATAAAATAATTATTAGTAAGCTTTATTTGATTGTATTGAAATAAATTACTTAAAATAAAGCATAGGAAAACCTGAGAAAAAAAAATGTAAATCCTATTTGAAAATAAAATTAACTATAATCTTTCATTTAAACTTTTTTAAAAAATGAATAATCCTTACAAATAAATATATGCTCTTTTATTGTTGTTACCACTTCAAATGAGAACCAATAAATGACACAATATTCAAAATATTGTATTTAAAAAAACAAAAACAGGTTAAACATTGATTAAACAATCATACAATTAAATAATATATAAGATTAATCGATGAGGTTTAGCATTTATTAAATGACCTATGTTATCTTATCTGTTACAGACGCTCCGTCTATACAGAAGATTATTGCGTCCTATGCTTATCTATAGTTTGTGTCTAGTCCTGCATTCTTATTAGAGTTTTAAAATTACTGGTTACATAAAAATTAAAAATCTTGTAACCATTAATCTAAACATTAGTCAGTGTGTGCATCGCTATACTATACAAATTAAAGTTTAATTGGGCAATGAGAATCCCATCATTCTAGAAATGAATGATTCTGTTTTTTTATAAAACAGTTATATTAATTTAATAATACTCATACTATAGAATACTAATACTCTAGGCCAACCGTGGCTCGCAAGCTGCTTAAAACGCCTCTCAGTTACTACAGGTCTGGCCACCCCTGCTCTAGGTGCTAGGCCAAATATGTTGAATTGCTAGTGTTATTTATTACTATTACAAGTTAAAGTAGTACCAGTTGAAGTTAATTATTATAATAATATTATTATAATTAAGTTAACTTATAATTATTTTCATGCTTCATTAAATTGCATTTTAGTAGGCTATATTTAATGTATTTCAATAAAATTACTAAATGTGCTGAACTTGATACACGTAAAAGGTTGAGACTATAATGTGTAGCTTAATATTATAAAACAAAATATAAAACTTAAACTCAAAGAGTTAAACAGTAACAGTAAATGCGTCCATAACAACAAGCGTCTAGTCTAGTCAAGCAGATGTTTTTCAATTTTGAAGGGTCTCCCAAATGTATCTAATTATAATATATTTTAATCAGAACAGTCCTTGAAATTAAATAAATACCAAAAACTATTTAAAAAACATTTTCCGTCTAAAGTATATTATTATATTCATCCTTAAAATAGATGTCACTGTGTTTGGACTTGCATTTCTACAGAAGTTTCCATTTTGTTTCTTGCACAAATAAAAACATGAATTAAGTTTAAAAATTGTGACTTCAGTCTTTCTTTGTAACTTAAAATTAATTTTTTAAATATAAAAAATGAACAAAATCAACAATTAATATATTTTAATATTTCATTTTAAGAGTATTTAAATTTTCCCCATCATTTATGGGTGCCCATTTATACATTCATATTACAATAGTGGGACCCAAAATGCGTTGTTCCCTTTACTTTTACCATCAACATTTTGTATTTTGGTAGCTCTCTTTTTTTGGAGGTTAAGGGGAACAAACCTTTGATCAATAGTCAATACGTACAAGTACAAGTCACTCATAATAGGTTTTTAAGGTAAACAAATTGACTGCCATCAAAATTTAATCTTATAAGATTTTAATGTTGTTTAGATACCTGAGTGTCTTACTTTAACTTGTCTTTTTAATTTAGCGTAAATAAATTTGTGTCTCTTTCACTTCAGTTTCACTTTCAGTCTTCAGTACTCTTCAGTCAGTGTCAGACTTCTGACAGTTCTGACACTTCAGTACTGACTACTGAACTGACATGTCACTGACAACTATCAGTGGACTCTCAGGGTAATCCCTTATTTCAGCGCATTTTATATTTCAAGTCATCAAAAAAACATTTTTTCAAACTTATTTCATTAATTATTATTATTAAATTATTTTAAAATTAAAACATTATTTTTTTGTTGAAAAAAAATTACGATTTGTACGAAATAAAAATGTGTATATTTCACTATCTTCTGTGACTAACGGCGCCATTGTTGTTGTTGGAATTCTGCTTTTAAAAACCTTTTTCTAAGTTAAAAACCCCTTTAAACTCAACAAAACACACAAAAAACTAATTGTAAAGCATTTAATACTTTAAAAAAAAATCTGATTTAAGTGTTTAAATTAGGAAAAATAAGTTATTTCATTTATTTTGTTCTAAAAATTTAAAATGCGCTGAAATAAGGGATTACAGACTCTCAGACTTTGGATGCACTTTCACTTATCACTTAATAATGTGTGACTTAATCATAATCACTAAATATAAATGACATATTAAAATAAAATCTTAAATTATCTCGGAATTTACAATTATGTACAATTGACTTGTGCTGTACTGTAACTATATAAAATTTTTAAAAAAAATCTCAAAACAAATGAATTATGATGCCAATGTAAACCTGAAACTTCTTTCAAGCTCACTAATATTAAATACTTTGGTATGTCAGGGGAGACTACTACGGTTTTTTTTAATCGGGGAAAATAATTCGGCGTTGGAGATCCAAGTTTTTAATTTTTCCAAGGAGGGTGTAAACTATTAATAAATAGGTTCTTTCGAAACATATTTGAATTCCTTTTCCGGTCTAAAGCTTTGGAAGACATATTGGCCTACATTTTGTTAGCTTTCCTTTGTATTTTCAATCGACCAGTATCTTGTAATCCTAAGGTTAATATAGGCCATGTTTGACCCAAATTTTTTAAAAGAAATTCAAAGAATATGTCTTTCATATTAAAAATATATGTGCACAATCTATCGATGTATATGTGTGCCAATTCTCATGTAGCTAGGACGTTGCGGCCATTAGTTATGTTTAATGAGGTGTATTTCTTTATATCGAAGTGACACCACACCTTTCAATGGCGGAAGTCCCCGATGCTAATAAAATATTCAATTATTTTGCCTATTAACATTAATATATTTGATAATTGAACTTTAAAAAAATGATCTAATATGGAATTACAGTCTAACCCACTTACCTCGAGCTCGGTTAGCTCGACCACCCCACTAACTCGACGTTTTTTATTGGAACCGCCAAATTCTCTCTTTGTCTTAGCATTTTTTCATCGGCTAATTCGATTTTTCTAAGTCGCCGAAACCTAGTACCTCGAGCACAAAAGAGGGCCAAATTTGCAACTTAACTTGGTTAGCTCGATCCTCATCGGTTGGCCTAGCAATGCACTCTGTTATTTTTAGTTCAAAACAGTGTTGACATCTCGCTTTTCTTCGAGACTTCCGGCTATTGTGTGATTCTACGAGATTTCAATAAAATTTACCGGATGTTTTGCGTGTGTGAATTATAATTCGACGTGTATCCATGGAGTATGTATTCACCCGAGGTACTGGACAATCGCGTTAGAGGTCGTGAATCGTCATTATTTCGCAGTGCATGTTATATTATTATTAAACTTAATTCATTTTCTGATGCATTAATCATTTTATTTTTAAAGATAAACGAATATCTTTAGAAATGAAAATAAAGGTTTGTATTGAGAATCGACGGTGGTTTTTATATAATTAAATAAAAAATTATTATTCTTTTAAAAGTTTGTTGTTTTTGCTTTGTTACCAGTAAGATACGTGACTGTGACACTAACACGCGCGTGACGATGAAATGAAATCATTTCTGATGAATGATTTTTAAAAAAATTCGCTTAGACTTATTTGCCGGCCGAGGTCTAACACAGTACACACAGCCCACAGCGTGCTGTGATCAACTGTCAAGGCCACAATAGTTTTATTTATATTACAAGTTTGATTGACTGAGGAAATTCGAGAACGTTCTGATAGTTAAGTAACAGATATCCTGCACGTCAAAAGCATTAAACTTAAAATAACCATATTGATTTGTTTATTTGCATTTTAAATTCGCTGATACGATGGCAAACGCGACTGTGACACGGCGAAGCGTAAACTTTGACCTTTTAGCGCATGCGCAGACAATTATAAACTGGTAACTTATTTTTCATTAAATGGAATCGAAACATGACAGAGACGTAATCAAAGTCCTTTACTTCGGCATAAGTGTATATATATGTATATATATATATATATATAAATTCTCGATTAGTCATAACTTTTCCCGACTTTCAAGGCCGAGAATTTATTTTTAAGAATTCCCGACTTTTTCCCGTTTTCCTGAGTGGGAATCATGGTTATATTTAAATTTTAAATGGTCCTTAAAAACGAACGGTCATTACAACCTTAGGAAAGAGTGAAGAAATATTAGGGTTCCGATACGATTTCGATTAATCATCCCATCACTAATTAACGCTAACTAATTAATCATGTACATAAAGAAATTTCAGGCACATTTTAATATTTTGCCGCCATATTGGTTTTCGTTTTAACTCGATCATCGGTTATCTCGACGCCATTTTTCATACCCCAACGCCGTCGACTTAAGCGGTTTCGACTGTAATTCAATAATGTACTTAATTTAGACGGCTAAACCCTTCAGAGTTGATATTATAAAAGATCATAATGTACCGTGTGCAGACTTGTTGTCCCTGGCAACCATTACTATTCATTCAACCTCATTGTGACACCTATTACAAATATGTCTTCAATAGTTTCATTCATTAGTTGTGGCCGTATGCAAAAGCTATTTAGCCATTGGTCAGGGTTGTTAAATTAATTAGTCATGAGCCAAAGTTGAAGGTTCAAAAGGAGTTCCTAATATTAATTGTACATTTTTATTAGGGCAGCTGACTTAGTCATATGTAGGTCATGTTAGTTGTGTGAACTGGAACAAACAACATAAACATCGTTTAAAGATAAATTTTACTGTTAATACGAACTAAAATGATTTATTAATAAAGAAATATTTTTAAAACAAAATAAAGAAATAATTATTTTATTTATAGCATTGATCCTGAATTATTAAAACAAGAAATAAAGTGCGTGACGCGAACAGCCGAATTGAGGTCACAAAATGTGGAGGAAAAATGCATTGGGGATGGGGACAAATTGAACCACACTTTAAAAATTCATAACTTTAAAACTACAAATCCAAAAATATAATTTTGGTGTTAGAATTTAATTAAAAATCAGCTCTATTTAACTATGCCATTAGTATTTAATTTTTTTAAAGTTTATTTTTTTACCAAAGTGCCTACTAATATCAAATAGATATGATAATAAAACAAACCCGTAAAAACAAAGTTTTTGACTATAAATCCCTTATATATGAGACATAACTAAAAGTATTGATTATACAAACGCGACAAATATTAAATGTAAATTTTACAGACTGAATCTGCTTTAACTCCTGCTGTATAATCGATGAGGGGGGGGTTGGAAGAGGGGGAAGGTCTGGTCACCGATCGCTGGACCGAGCTCAGCGTGACACGTAAAATGTAAACAAAAGCACGCCGGTACACCTGGTTAAAACACGAGATGTGTTCACCGTTGGCTGGCGTGAAGTCAAGTGACCCATAAAATGTAAACAATAGCGACTTCTACATATAGTTTTGTATAGATAAACTAAAAATGCATTAACTTAATTACGGTACGTTCGATCGATCTCAAATTTTGATACGATGCATTGTTAGGTGACACGTGTCCGTGTGCCAAATTTCAGCTCGATGCCTTTACGGGAAGTGGGTCATTTTTTACTTTTGTTTTTCCGCCCACCCAAGACAGAGAGACAGAGACCATATTGAAGTTAATATAAGGGATTTAAAAAGAAGAAAAAATTCTTAACTAAATTAATGCATTTTTCATTTGTATACGTTACTGTGATTGTGGCATCATAAAATGTCTAACTACCCTCCCACCCACTTATAGGCTACTCACTTTGCGGAAAGATTTATAAAATAATTATTTTTGAAGTTGTAGTGCATTCTTAAACTTAGCTTTAAAAAAAAATAATTTGTAAAAAAAGTTTTTAAATATTTTATTAGCGTTTCATGAGTTTAATTTTACTATTAATAATTGGTTTTTAATGGTGGTGGTTTTTACATGTGAGTTCATGTATTATATAAGTCAGGAACCTTTTGAAATCCATTGGTTTATTTTACAGCCATTTCTTTTTTATCTATTTTTCAGACCAGAAATTAACAATGGATGATATTTGTCAAAAGTTAGATGAAAAAGTTCTACAGATCTTTGATGTTTTGGAAAATCTTTATGAGGCTCAGGACTTGCTTGGACAGGTCATTAAAAAATAAATTTCTATTACCTAAAAATGCTCACTCTCCAGTGAAACTTTCAAAACAATTTCTATGATCAGCGTGACAAAGTGAATTTAGTATTTTCTGCAAAGGAAATTATTTTTTCATTAGGTTGTATAATTCAGTGTTGCATTATCCTAAGAAAGAAAAGAAAAAGACTTAAGAATAATGTTTAGTGCTCTTGATTCCAGTCTATAATAAATAATTTGTGGTAAAGTGGACATCTCATAGCTAAAAATTAAATTGACTTGATTTTTTATACATGTATTAAAAAAAAATACATGTATTAAAAACAAAGTTATGGACTGTACAAAATCTTGTATAATTTAAAATTGAAAAATATTTTAAAAACATTTTTTATTCTACTATTCCAGGCGATGAAGAATGGATTTCTGGGAATTTCAAGGACACGGTGCAATGTCGGAGTCAAATGTGTCTCCTCTGATCAGATAGTTGATGCCAATCTAGCAGCAAATGTCCTTGTTCAAGAAAATGATATTAGCCTAAAGAAGTCTGTATCACACTCTGTCAAGGGTGAAGATAAATCCCTAAAAGAGATGAACAAGTTATTTGAACTTTTGAGTGTATCACACAACAAGCCTGCGGAGCCTAAGGAAGAGGATGAGCACACATCACCCAAGCAATCCTCAAGGGAAACTGAAGGTCCCAGACGAAGAAATTTAGGTCAATCCACAGGTGACAAGCCAACCAACGTTGGAGTGGAAAACACACAAAAAACTGAGAAAGAACGTGAAACTGATTCATTTCAAAGTGATACTAAAGGAGAGGACAGAGAAGCGACTGAGCGAAAAATCACCAACCCTCTCTCTTTGTTTGGTGTTTTGGTCCCTCAGTCCCTGCGTTCGTCCCAGAAAGACTTTTCCGAGGCAGTGAAGACCTGCGTGCAAATCGCCAACCTCAAATATCAGCTGAATGTTCTTGGAGCCGAGTACAGACAGCTGCTGGACGAGAAGAAAACATTCAGTCAGCAGGAATGAAATTAAACTTGATCTCAGGGGCGTATAGGTAACGGACCGAGCCAGAAAACCAATTTTAATGCTTCTCGATTGAACCAATTTTTGTTGTCTGGCTAGTACAGACTATTCCAATGTGGTCATTGCCTGCAGTTCTTTCAATTCTATGTTTCATGTTCTATTTACCACAGATTTACATATTCAGGGGTTGATCCAATTTAATCTTGTTGTTTTTATATCAACCCACACCATGACATGATTTGTGATTTATTATTTTGTGTTATTTATTTCATTTTTATACTGTGTTCAATGTTGTTTCTATTTAAATCAGTTTTTTTCTGTCGTTTGTCTCGCATTCGGTTGATTGGTTGAATATCATATTTATATTATCGTAATATCATCATGTTGAACATTTTTTAAGTCCATTGCCAAGTTGGCTTCTTGTTTATGACTTCTATGATTGGTTGATTCCACGTCAGGTATGACTGCCGTTATTGGTGTAATAAATCCAGTCTGTTCATGGATGTGATTCCTTGTTATTTATAGCTGAAGCTGCCAGTGTTGGTCTGATGTGTTATAAGCAAATTTGTAATCAAGAGGCATTAAACAACTGTTATTGGTACTGTTACTGCGTACGTTTGTGTTATTTAGGAATACGTTTTTATGTGGAACCATTTATGAGCCCCCACGTTTGAATGATAAGACCTGGCATCAAGTTGTTCTCCAAAAATTATCTCCCTCCAGAACTTATACTTAACAATAGACAAGAAAAACTTTTTAGGGCGATTAGCATTGAAATTTACATAAATTGTTTGATGAATGTGGCTTTACTGTTTTGAAGAGTTTATTAAATTTATTTTAAAAAATTATGTTCCATTGCAAGAAATTGTGTTTTCTAGTTAAAAACTGTAAGTAACTTTCATATGGCTTGTCAGTATAACTACATTTACACATTTAAATAAGTATATGTTCGCCACATTGCACAGCAAAGATATTCTCAAGTTATAAATTATTAATTAAATCTAAAAAAATTATATACAGTTCGACAAATGTTGTAGAAATTCTTTCTTTTATCTCCCTTAAATTATTTTTCTCTCCCTTGAAAATGCTCTCTTTTTAACTTATATATTATAAAAATGCATTAAATATTTTTTTAACGCTTTAAAAATATGTATATAAAAAACATTTAAGATGTATGTCCTGATGTTATCTCATGGTGAGAATTTGATAAGTCCAATTTTGTCCTTCAGAAGAAAAAAAACTTGTTTTTTTTTGAGAGCTGAAGAAAGACATTACTGCTGTAAGTGTAAGTCTTCAAATTGAAATATCTCGACTCATTAAAAATAAATAATTAAAAGTCACAATTTAGTATATTTATGGACTTCAAAATATTAAACTACTTAAATTACTCAAGTTTACTCATTGAAATGTGGGTTTAGAAAATGAACTGAAAGTCCTATTGGTAAATTGAAGATCAAAACCTATTGTTTGTTTTAGGATTAGTTAGAATAGTTATTGGAGATAGCAAATAAACATAGGAGTTTTTGGTTGTCACAGGGACAGTCTTGACCCAAAGTGCAAAGTGACTATCTTGACCCAAAGTGCATAGGGACAGTCTGGGCCCAAAGTACACATGGACAGTCTTGACCCAAAGTGCACAGGGACAGTCTTGACCCAAAGTGCACATGGACAGTCTTGACCCAAAGTGCACAGTGACAGTCGTGACCCAAAGTGCACAGTGACAGTCGTGACCCAAAGTGCACAGGGACAGTCTTGACCCAAAGTGCACAGTGACAATCATGACCCAAAGTGCACAGTGACAGTCTTGACTCAAAGTTTACAAAGAGAGTCTTGATCCAAAGTGCACAGTGACAATCATAACCCAAAGTGCACAGTGACAATCATGACCCAAAGTGCACAGTGACAATCATGACCCAAAGTGCACAGTGACAATCATGACCCAAAGTGCACAGTGACAATCATGACCCAAAGTGCACAGTGACAATCATGACCCAAAGTGCACAGTGACAATCATGACCCAAAGTGCACAGTGACAATCATGACCCAAAGCGCACAGCTTCGATGGTAACCAAATTCAAAACATGGGCACATATATGAACATAGATGACACAACAATGAACATAGATGATACAACAATGAAAATAGATGACACAACAATGAACATAGATGATACAACAATGAACATAGATGATACAAAAATGTACATAGATGACACAACAATGAACATAGATGACACAACAATGAACATAGATGACACAACAATGAACATAGATGATACAACAATGAACATTGATGACACAACAATGAACATTGATGACACAACAATGAACATAGATGACACAACAATGAACATAGATGGCACAACAATGAACATAGATGACACAACAATGAACATAGATGACACAACAATGAACATAGATGACACAAAAATAAACATAGATGACATAACAATGAACATAGATGACACAACAATGAACATAGATGACACAAAAATGAACATAGATGATACAACAATGAACATAGATGACACAACAATGAACATAGATGACACAAAAATGAACATAGATCACACAACAATGAACATAGATGATACAAAAATGAACATAGATGGCACAACAATGAACATAGATGACACAACAATGAACATAGATGACACAACAATGAACATAGATGACACAACAATGAACATAGATGACACAACAATGAACATAGATGATACAACAATGAACATAGATGACACAACAATGAACTTAGATGATACAACAATGAACATAGATGACACAACAATGAACATAGATGACACAACAATGAACATAGATGACACAACAATGAACATAGATGACACAACAATGAACATAGATGACACAACAATGAACATAGATGGCACAACAATGAACATAGATGATACAACAATGAACATAGATGATACAACAATGAACATAGATGACACAACAATGAACATAGATAACACAACAATGAACATAGATGACACAACAATGAACATAGATGACACAACAATGAACATAGATGGCACAACAATGAACATAGATGACACAACAATGAACATAGATGACAAAACAATGAACATAGATGACACAACAATGAACATAGATGACACAACAATGAACATAGATGACACAACAATGAACTTAGATGACACAACAATGAACTTAGATGACACAACAATGAACATAGATGACTCAACAATGAACATAGATGGCAAAACAATGAACATAGATGGCAAAACAATGAACATAGATGACACAACAATGAACATAGATGATACAATGAACATAGATGACACAACAATGAACATAGATGACACAAAAATGAACATAGATGATACAACAATGAACATAGATGGCACAACAATGAACATAGATGACACAACAATGAACATAGATGACACAAAAATGAACATAGATGATACAACAATGAACAGATGACACAACAATGAACATAGATGACACAAAAATGAACATAGATGACACAACAATGAACATAGATGACACAACAATGAACATAGATGACACAACAATGAACATATATGGCACAACAATGAACATAGATGACACAACAATGAACAGATGACACAACAATGAACATAGATGACACAACAATGAACATAGATGATACAACAATGAACATTGATGACACAACAATGAACATTGATGACACAACAATGAACATAGATGACACAACAATGAACATAGATGGCACAACAATGAACATAGATGACACAACAATGAACATAGATGACACAACAATGAACATAGATGACACAAAAATGAACATAGATGACATAACAATGAACATAGATGACACAACAATGAACATAGATGACACAAAAATGAACATAGATGATACAACAATGAACATAGATGACAACAATGAACATAGATGACACAAAAATGAACATAGATCACACAACAATGAACATAGATGATACAAAAATGAACATAGATGGCACACCAATGAACATAGATGACACAACAATGAACATAGATGACACAACAATGAACATAGATGACACAAGAATGTACATAGATGACACAACAATGAACATAGATGACACAACAATGAACATAGATGATACAACAATGAACATAGATGACACAACAATGAACTTAGATGATACAACAATGAACATAGATGACACAACAATGAACATACATGACACAACAATGAACATAGATGACACAACAATGAACATAGATGACACAACAATGAACATAGATGACACAACAATGAACATAGATGACACAACAATGAACATAGATGACACAACAATGAACATAGATGGCACAACAATGAACATAGATGATACAACAATGAACATAGATGATACAACAATGAACATAGATGACACAACAATGAACATAGATAACACAACAATGAACATAGATGACACAACAATGAACATAGATGACACAACAATGAACATAGATGGCACAACAATGAACATAGATGACACAACAATGAACATAGATGACAAAACAATGAACATAGATGACACAACAATGAACATAGATGACACAACAATGAACATAGATGACACAACAATGAACTTAGATGACACAACAATGAACTTAGATGACACAACAATGAACATAGATGACTCAACAATGAACATAGATGGCAAAACAATGAACATAGATGGCAAAACAATGAACATAGATGATACAACAATGAACATAGATGATACAATGAACATAGATGACACAACAATGAACATAGATGACACAAAAATGAACATAGATGACACAACAATGAACATAGATGACTCAACAATGAACATAGATGACACAACAATGAACATAGATGGCAAAACAATGAACATAGATGACACAACAATGAACATAGATGATACAATGAACATAGATGACACAACAATGAACATAGATGACACAACAATGAACATAGATGACACAACAATGAACATAGATGACACAACAATGAACATATATGGCACAACAATGAACATAGATGACACAACAATGAACAGATGACACAACAATGAACATAGATGACACAACAATGAACATAGATGATACAACAATGAACATTGATGACACAACAATGAACATTGATGACACAACAATGAACATAGATGACACAACAATGAACATAGATGGCACAACAATGAACATAGATGACACAACAATGAACATAGATGGCACAACAATGAACATAGATGACACAACAATGAACAGATGACACAACAATGAACATAGATGACACAACAATGAACATAGATGACACAAAAATGAACATAGATGACATAACAATGAACATAGATGGCACAACAATGAACATAGATGGCACAACAATGAACAGATGACACAACAATGAACATAGATGGCACAACAATGAACATAGATGGCACAACAATGAACATAGATGACACAACAATGAACATAGATGGCACAACAATGAACATAGATGACACAACAATGAACATAGATGACACAACAATGAACATAGATGACACAACAATGAACATAGATGCACAACAATGAACATAGATGACACAACAATGAACATAGATGACACAACAATGAACATAGATGACACAACAATGAACGTAGATGACACAAAAATGAACATAGATGACACAACAATGAACATAGATGGCACAATGAACATAGATGACACAAAAATGAACATAGATGACACAACAATGAACATAGATGACACAAAAATGAACATAGATGACACAACAATGAACATAGATGACACAATAATGAACATAGATGACACAACAATGAACATAGATGACACAACAATGAACATAGATGACACAACAATGAACATAGATGACACAACAATGAACATAGATGACACAACAATGAACATAGATGACACAACAATGAACATAGATGACACAACAATGAACATAGATGACACAACAATGAACATAGATGACACAACAATGAACATAGATGACACAACAATGAACATTGGAGAAAGTTTCTTTATCTGAGTTTGAAGTCCACTATTAATTCCAGACATCACAGATGCGACACCGTTCGCCTGTCCTCGACAGAGTGTGATATCAATGTTTCGCTTTTGTAGTTCCAAAGTGCACAGTGACAGCCGTGACCCAAAGTGCACAGGGACAGTCTTGACCCAAAGTGCACAGGGACAGTCTTGACCCAAAGTGCACAGGGACAGTCTTGATCCAAAGTGCACAGGGACAACCTTGACCCAAAGTGCACAGGGACAGTCTTGACCCAAAGTGCACAGTGACAACCTTGGTCCAAAGTGCACAGGGACAGTCTTGACCCAAAGTGCACAGGGACAGTCTTGACCCAAAGTGCACAGGGACAGTCTTGACCCAAAGTGCACAGGGACAGTCTTGACCCAAAGTGCACAGGGACAGTCTTGACCCAAAGTGCACAGGGACAGTCTTGACCCAAAGTGCACAGTGACAACCTTGACCCAAAGTGCACAGGGACAGTCTTGACCCAAAGTGCACAGGGACAGTCTTGACCCAAAGTGCACATGGACAGTCTTGACCCAAAGTGTACAGTGACAACCTTGACCCAAAGTGTACAGGGACAGTCTTGACCCAAAGTGCACAGGGACAGTCTTGACCCAAAGTGCACAGGGACAGTCTTGACCCAAAGTGCACAGGGACAGTCTTGATCCAAAGTGCACAGGGACAGTCTTGACCCAAAGTGCACAGGGACAACCTTGACCCAAAGTGCACAGGGACAGTCTTGACCCAAAGTGCACAGTGACAACCTTGGTCCAAAGTGCACAGGGACAGTCTTGACCCAAAGTGCACAGGGACAGTCTTGACCCAAAGTGCACAGGGACAGTATTGACCCAAAGTGCACAGTGACAGTCTTGACCCAAAGTGCACAGTGACAACCTTGACCCAAAGTGCACAGGGACAGTCTTGACCCAAAGTGCACAGGGACAGTCTTGACCCAAAGTGCACAGGGACAGTCTTGACCCAAAGTGCACAGGGACAGTCTTGACCCAAAGTGCACAGGGACAGTCTTGACCCAAAGTGCACAGTGACAACCTTGACCCAAAGTGCACAGTGACAACCTTGACCCAAAGTGGACAGGGACAGTCTTGACCCTAAGTGTACAGGGACAGTCTTGACCCTAAGTGTACAGGGACAGTCTTGACCCAAAGTGCACAGTGACAACCTTGACCCAAAGTGCACAGGGACAGTCTTGACCCAAAGTGCACAGGGACAGTCTTGACCCAAAGTACACAGGGACAGTCTTGACCCAAAGTGCACAGGGAGAGTCTTGACCCAAAGTGCACAGTGACAACCTTGACCCAAAGTGCACAGTGACAACCTTGACCCAAAGTTTACAGGGACAGTCTTGACCCTAAGTGTACAGGGACAGTCTTGACCCTAAGTGTACAGGGACAGTCTTGACCCTAAGTGTACAGGGACAGTCTTGACCCTAAGTGTACAGGGACAGTCTTGACCCTAAGTGTACAGGGACAGTCTTGACCCTAAGTGTACAGGGACAGTCTTGACCCTAAGTGTACAGGGACAGTCTTGACCCTAAGTGTACAGGGACAGTCTTGACCCTAAGTGTACAGGGACAGGCTTGACCCTAAGTGTACAGGGACAGTCTTGACACTAAGTGTACAGGGACAGTCTTGACCCTAAGTGTACAGGGACAGTCTTGACCCTAAGTGTACAGGGACAGTCTTGACCCTAAGTGTACAGGGACAGTCTTGACCCTAAGTGTACAGGGACAGGCTTGACCCTAAGTGTACAGGGACAGTCTTGACCCTAAGTGTACAGGACAGTCTTGAACCTAAGTGTACAGGGACAGTCTTGACCCTAAGTGTACAGGGACAGTCTTGACCCTAAGTGTACAGGGACAGTCTTGACCCTAAGTGTACAGGGACAGTCTTGACCCTAAGTGTACAGGGACAGTCTTGCCCCTAAGTGTACAGGGACAGTCTTGACCCAAAGTGTACAGGGACAGTCTTGACCCTAAGTGTACAGGGACAGTCTTGTGAAGCATCCAGTTGGACTAGGTGCAAGACTGGCAACCGTAAAACTGAACATTGACTCCAATCAGCTTGGACGGCACCATTTGCATTTGAAATTCAGCAATGACGTCATCACTTTTTGTTTTCAAGTTTAGAAAAAAATAATTAAAAAATAATCGCACATCACATGGGGGAGGCATTTGCGAGACAAAACAAAATTGGCCACCATTAAATTTACCACAACATACACGGGCTCACACATAGTAAACAACCCCAATATTTGAACGTGCCGTCAAAAGTCAACACTCACACATACGCACGGGACGGATGAGGTTACATCCGGGTGAGTCTTAATATCTAAGGGAAGGTGTGCGGGAAAGCAAACCTGTGACGCGCGTGTGAATGCAGGCGAACACACTCGTCGGGAAACCGGTGACAAGGTTTACATTCTTATATCATTATTAATAATACGAGAGCAATGCCCGTGCGATGCTACGGGTAGGCACAATGAAAATAACTTTATTTGGAATTGAGTTTCACATTCCCCTTAATAATGAGTGTAAACGTATCAGGAAATTGGGTAGTGATAAATCAATTCATTTCTTTATGAAAATCACGATATGTGTGTCTAGAAAATAGATAGAATGATGAATTTAAATATTACCCATCAATTTTGGCATTTCTGCTTTAATAACGCACGCTTTTGTCTATATGCTTTACCAGAATAACAAAGGTCCTTAGCAGTTATAAAAAATCTAATGGGCAAGTCTCAATTTCTTTTTACATGAATCAAAACATGAAAACAATATCTTTGATTCCTTTGGTTCTAGGAAAAAGCTCTTAAAATCACCCACTCAATTTTATAAGCTAAGTATGAAATTAGTTCAAGACGATTATGATATTTTTTTAGCATAGTAACAAAGCAATAAATTGGCAGATACTTGTTTCACTTAAATAACGGATTATACTTCTTTGTATTTATAATCAAGCCTTTTTTCATTGGAGCTTTTTTAGCTTATAAAATGACATATAAGTTAAGGCTTAATATATAACATATATTATGTAGTCATTTGATTTTAAAACAGAATAGTTTTTTTTAAAAATCAGTCTGTATACAAAACTTTATCCTCGTTGTATAATATTGCTGAATTTTAATCACATTTCATTGAAATAACCGCGGCTCTTTTTACTTTGTTTCCATTTTACAAATTAATATGAGCTCGAACTATTACGTCAAGTCACAATATTTTAAAGCGAGAAACGCCGTCTTGTTAATCTTGACACCAAAATGTTTATTATTTTACGTTCAATAATTTATTTTATTTTCGGGAGTTACCCCGCATAGCGAGCACCCACCACTCACACGCCTCGGACGCGCTTAAGCCGCAATATATATAGGGACGAAGCAAAGCCCTGGCGATGCTACGGAGGCACAATGAAAAAACTTTATTTGGATTTGAAGTTTCACATTCCCCTTAATATGAGTTAAACGTATCAGGAAAAATTAGGATGATAAATCAAACCCCCTTCTTTATAAAACTCATATTGTGTCTAGAAATAAAAGAATGATGAATTTAAATATTTTCCCATAATTTGGTATTTCGGCTTTTAATAACCACGCTTTTCTCGATATACTTTACCAGAAAATCACAGGTCCCGTAACATTACAAAATCCAAGGCAAAGGCTAAATTTCTTTTTCCATAATTCAACAAAAAATTACAACAATTATCTTTGATTCCCTTTGGTTCTAGAAAAGACTCTTAAAATCACCCACGCCATTTAAAGCTAAGTATGAAATGAGTTCAAGACGAATAGGATAGATTTTTAGCATGTATCAAAGCAATAAATTGGCAGATTCCTTGATTCACTTAAATAAACGGATTATTTTTCTTTGTATTTATATCAAGCCAGTTTTCAGTGTAGCTTTTGTAGCGTATAAAAATACATATAAATTAGGCTATAATATATAACATAATATTCGGCATTTGTGGGAAGAATTTTAAAAACAGAAAAATTTTTAAAAATCAGTCTTATAATACATTTTATCTACTTGTATAATAGTGCCAACATACAATCAAGTTGTTATGTCACTATACATTGCTGTTAGTGTATTTTTGCCAAAAACAGGGTAGCAACATTAAAAAAATATCTTAATTTTTGTTGGGTCTCAAATTCCCTAAAATGGAATGAAAAATGCATCAGGCATTAGGGTAGTGAGAAAATCAAAACACGTCTTATAAAAATTCAACGATATGTGTGTCCGAGAAAATAAAAGTATATACTTTAAATAGTAAACCATCAATTTTGGTATTTCTGCGTTAATCACGCATGCTTATCCTAATAATATACTCCTACAGTTATAAGTACTTAAGAGTTATAAAAAAATCTAATCGCAAGGGCTCAAATTTATTTTCACATGAATATAAAAAAAGTAAAATATTTTCCCATATGATTTCCGTTGCTTCTAGGTAAATGCCTCTCTGTAACACACCAATTCCATTGTATAGTTTAAGCATGAAATTAGTTTAAAACGAGTTGATTATTATTTGACCAGAATAATATTTTATTTGAATATGTATTTTATGGAGGTGGAAATATGGGTTTACGGGTGTATGGTTCCTTATTTTCTTTCACACAATAAGTAAACATAAAAACAATGGTTTTTGTTTTTTTTAAAATTTCCTAGAGATTGGAATTTTCTATAAATTCCGTCCATTTTGAAAGGACGGTCCACTCTTTTTTTCTAGTATATAACAAAGCAATAAGTTTGCAATACTTGTTCCACACTAAACTAAAGAATACTATTTCGTTTGTATTTGGTAATTTAGATACCTTTGTTTCGTGTAAGCATTTCTTTTATAGCCTATTCAATTACCATATTTGGTAAGGGTCCCCTTAAAGATAACAATTTTTAGAACATTTTGATATTAAATCAGAATAATTTAAAAAAAATTTTTCGAAGAAAGGTATTACAGCTATAGAAACTAGCCATTTAGTAAACATCATATCTGCCTTTGAAATCATCTTTATAACAAAAAATTATCCGCGTTCATAATAGTCCAAATAAAATCAAGCTGTTAATGTCTAAATACATTGCCTGTTAGTGTATTTTTTCACTTGACACGCACTGTCTGAAAGCGAAACCTATTATATGAGTCCTAATACCCTCGATAATTTGCTTTTACACTAAATATATTTATACCTTAAAGAACCCGTCCATTTATACCCAAGGGGTGCCACGCACTCATAGTTTCTAGAAAGTGTAAACATTTTTTTAATAAATGTTTAGTTTTTTAATCGCTTTAAATACATTCTTAGCAATGATATTTTATGGGAAAAGCATATTATTTTATGTTGAATTTTGATTGCTTAAGTAAGGTTGCATGGTTTTATTTGTTTTAAAAAAAGAAAAACAGTTTCGAATCGCAAGGTCTGCTTAAAAATTACCCTGCTTTTAGTTAAATCTATCAAAAGTATAAAAAACCATTGCTAACTACTAATTTATTCTTCCAGGGTTTGGCGATATTAGTTTCCACGCTTACCCCACCAATAAATGTATATTTCAAAAGTCAATATTGTTGACACAATATAAAAATAGCTGTTCCACTATTAACCACACCAATTGTCCGTGCATAGAACTCCGATAATATAACCTAGACGTCCTATACACATATTCTTGTTTAGAGGCGCAACAGTATCAGACATAAAAATAAACCGTTTCATCACATTTAGTACACAACATAAACACACACACACTCACTTTATTCACACACTTATACACACAAACAGATAGTACCATTTAAAAAAATCACATTTCATTGAAATAACCGCGGCTCTTTTTACTTTGTTTCCATTTTACAAATTAATATGAGCTCGAACTATTACGTCAAGTCACAATATTTTATAGCGAGAAACACCGTCTTGTTAATCTCGACACCAAAATGTTTATTATTTAATTTTCAATAATTTATTTTATTTTTGGGAGTTACCCCGCATAGCGAGCACCCACGCACACACACGGCTTCGGACGCGCTTAGGCGCAATATATATAGGGATAACATGATAAATTAGTCCATCGTTCTAACATTCTCTGATGTGTGTGTGTAGGATAAGTGAACAGTCAATTATATTTGAAATTTTAAAAAATAAAGCATTTGCAGGCAGCATTACAAAATACAACATGAAAGACTTCTATTGAAATCAGAGTATCTAAAATTGCTCAAAGTAGAGGGTTAAAAAAAGATGTTTGGAGTCAAGTAAAAAGAAAAACCCAACACAACTTTTTTCAGTAAAGAAAAATTGTAAAATTGGGAGTAGGCAGTGCGTTAAGTTTCAACCTGAAAGCCATCCTTCCCAGTTTATGGCTTTTTCTTTTCATGAGCGCTGAAATTTCAGGAATGTTCGAAAAGATTAGCGAACGAAAAAGAAAAAAAAGTAACAACCGCAATAAATTCCATTTTAAATGACTCTCATTCAAGTAATGGACTGCGCGTTCAAACGGTGGTAACCACTGTGCTATCCATAACTATAACAAAAGGAACTAATGAGTTCTTCAACTGTGTAGACAGTGAAAGAACTGAGGTGAGTTGTCTATGTGATTGTTGGGGTTATAAGTTTTACGCAACGCACGAGAGCGTGGAGAGTTTCACATTTTCTAAGAAGAAAGTTTTACTTTTATTTTGAGTTAAAATAAAGATAAACCGTATAATAAAGTTAAACCGTATAATAAAGTTAAACCGTATAATAAAGTTAAACCGTATAATAAAGTTAAACCATATAATAATGTTAAACCGTATAATTATACAATTATTTTTAAAGAAATAAATAAAAAAACAAATTTGAACTTGAACTTACACTATCCCTTAACCCGTTGTTGGGTCGTTGGGGCACCATCGTGAACTGCACACTAACACACGCCATTTGTCACGGTCCTGTGCTGCCCTTTGAGAGTCGCTGAATGACAGGCTGGTCCACTCTTTGATATTGTCCTCCCATCTCTTCTTTTGTCTGCCTCTTTTCCTTCCTCCCTGGACTGTGCCTTGTAATATGGTTTTTGCGAGACCTCCAGTTCTTGTCACGTGTCCGTACCATCGTAATTTCCTCTTCTTAATTGATGTGAGTAGGTCCTCGTAGGGGCCAATGACAGTACTTATTTAGTTGCGGACCGCTTCATTTGTGATGTGCGCTGTGTAGGAGATGTTCAATATCTTTCGGAAACATCTCATCTCTAGCGCATTTATTCTTCTTTGGGGGTCTGCAGTGAGCGTCCAAGCCTCACAACCATACAAAAAGACTGACATCGCTAGAGAGCGCATTAGCCGGATCTTTGATCTCAGGGAGAGCTTCTTACTTTGCCAGATGTGCTTTAATTTGCTCAATGCTGCCATTGTTTGGGCTACTCTGTCAAGAATTTCTGGCTTTGAGCCTTCGTCGGATATTATGGCCCCTAGATACTTGAAGGTGGAGACTTCTTCGAGTTTTTGCCCGTTTATCTGAATCTCGCTTGTGAATTTACTATTAGCCACGACCTTGGTCTTTTCTGCGTTGATTTCCATGCCGTACGCCTTTGCTGCTTTCTCTAGCTTTGCGAGGAATTCTTTCAGTTCGTCCTCGCTACCAGCTAGGCCGTCAATGTCATCGGCGAAGCGTAGGTTGGTTATACTTCTCCCTCCGATGCTGACTGTTCCGACATGGTCTTCTAGCACATCTGTCATGATCCTTTCAAGGAAGAGGTTGAAGAGGATGGGGGAAAGTAAACATCCTTGTCTGACACCAACAGTGGTCTTGAACCAATCTCCCAGCTTGCTGTTGAAGAGTACTGCGCTGGTTGCTCTGTTGTAAAGGTTCTTGATCACTTCAATGATGTTTGCATTTATGTTGAATTTGTGAAAAACAAATTACGACTAAAATAACCGAACTCCATCATTTTTCATGTCAGGGTTTATTATTTGTTTAAACTTTAAACACAGTAACTACTGAGTGCTCCTGAGACACTTATTTTTAGGAGATTCTATTAGTTTGGGATATTTTATTGTTCTGTATCTGGGATATTCTATTATTCGGGTATGGTCTATTATTTAGTCTCTTTGGGTATACTCTATTAGTTAAGGATATTCCATTAACTTGGGATATTTTTTGACCAACAAATTTAGCTTCGATTAGAAGTCAGCGTGTATAGTCACTTGGAACCTGTGCCAGATTTTAGTACAAAATGTAATCTTCATAAAACTCACCTCTTTCACGCTCTTTCTCTCGCTCCATTTATCTGTTCCTCTCTCCTTGTCTCTCTTTTTTCTTTCTCTATCTCTTCACCTCATCTCTTTCATTTACTGACTTATTCTCCCCCCCCCCACACACACACACAATCACATTAAGAGTTAACGACATATCTTATAAAGTTGTCAATTAATGTTGACTTTTCTCATCATGACAGAACCTCAACATCTTAATTAAGCGGTGAGAAGGACGTCGCCACGCCCATCAATTAGTAGCTGTTAGCCACGCCTATCACTAGCCGTTAACCACGCCCAATTATTTGTGCTCTGGGTGTGTCCGAGATGGACCGACAGTGTCCGAAATATGTCTACAGTGAACCGACGCCGGCCTGGTTTCACAGGTGAGTATTATAGTGTACAACAGGATCTGTCTATAGTTTCACAGGTGAGTTATATTACAGTGTACAACAGGATCTGTCTATAGTTTCACAGGTGAGTATTATAGTGTACAACAGGATCCGTCTATAGTTTCACAGGTATTACAGTGTACAACAGGATCTGTCTATAGTTTCACAGGTGAGTATTACAGTGTACAACAGGATCTGTCTATAGTTTCACAGGTGAGTATTATAGTGTACAACAGGATCTGTCTATAGTTTCACAGGTGAGTATTATAGTGTACAACAGGATCTGTCTATAGTTTCACGGGTGAGTATTATAGTGTACAACAGGATCTGTCTATAGTTTCACAGGTGAGTATTATAGTGTACAACAGGATCCGTCTATAGTTTCACAGGTATTACAGTGTACAACAGGATCTGTCTATAGTTTCACAGGTGAGTATTACAGTGTACAACAGGATCTGTCTATAGTTTCACGGGTGAGTATTATAGTGTACAACAGGATCTGTCTATAGTTTCACGGGTGAGTATTATAGTGTACAACAGGATCTGTCTATAGTTTCACAGGTGAGTATTATAGTGTACAACAGGATCCGTCTATAGTTTCACAGGTATTACAGAGTACAACAGGATCTGTCTATAGTTTCACAGGTGAGTATTACAGTGTACAACAGGATCTGTCTATAGTTTCACCGGTGAGCCCAAAAGTATAACCCGACACAGGTTTCCCGGGCAAAATCAACATTCTCATGTGACTGTGGACTGTGGATGTTCAGGACCAGGTTTACCCGTTTCCGTTTAGCGAGTCAAGGATCACTTCATGATCTGTGTGTGGTCCTGCAATATGTATGGTTTATCAACACAAGCTTAAAATCCGATTCTCGGTTTCGTGGATCAGTTTAGTTCATTCGGTGAATCGTGCTTCTATCAAACTATAGCCTCGTTCTACGGAACACGTGACTTCATGGGACTCATTGGTTGGATCTCTTCATTGTTATACAAACTCATGGCCCATCGCCTTCCTCCTCCACCCCCAGCCCTGGTCAACGTTTAAAATATATTTCACATCCATTTCCATTGTCTATGTTGCGGCCAAACGATTTTCTCTGATGGACTTAGTGATAGAGTCGCTGGTCGTTTGAGCTCATGCACATTCATTATCTCCCTGAACGCCTGGGGCGAAAAAAATAAAAATAGAAAATAAAATAAAACAACCCCTTAAAACAAAGTTTTTTGTACTATAAATCCCTTATATATGAGACATAACTATGTTCAAACGCGACAAATATTTACAGACTGAATTTGTCTTTACTCCCGTTTGTTTTTAACCCGGGGGTGTGGGGTGGGAGAGGGGAAAGGTCTTGTCACCAATCACTGTACTGAGCTCAGCGTGACACGCAAAATGTAAACAAAAGCACGCCGGTACACCTTGTTAAAGCACGAGATGTGTTCACTTCTGGCTGGCGTGAAGTCAAGTGACCCGTAAAATGTAAACGATAGCGACCGCTACATATAGTTTATATAAATAAACTAAAAAATGCATTACTTTAATTACAGTAAGTTCGATCGTTCTGAGATTTTGATACCATGCATTGTTAGGTGAGACGGGTCCGTGTGCCAAATTTCAGCTCGATCGGATCACGGGAAGTGGGTCATTTTTGTGACTTTTGTTTTTCCGCCCGACCGACGTACGAAGAGAGAGAGAGATGATGACAAGATTTCAAAGTTAATATAATGGATTTCATAAGACACATTTTTTAAAACTTCCTCCCACCTCTTAGTTATAGATGGATCCAGTACCGACATTTGTTTTAATCATTTTTTTGTTTTAATCGCTAAAATCTGTTTTTATATCATCATTACACCCCCCCCCTTTTTTTTTCCTCACCCACCCACCAACTTATCCTTAAGCCGACTCTCTCACCCCTGGTTGCTCAGACGCCCCGTTGATTGGCAGCTACTTAAATCCCCTTTTCACGGCTAATTAACTCCCATATTTACAGCTACTTAACTCCCCGGTTCACAGCTACTTAACTCCCCTGTTCTACCAGCAGCTACTTAACTCCCCTGTTCTGCCAGCAGCTACTTAACTCCCCTGTTCTGCTCACATCTACTTAACTCCCCTGCTCTGCTCACAGCTACTTAACTCCCCTGTTCTGCTCACAGCTACTTAACTCCCCTGTTCTGCTCACAGCTACTTAACTCCCCTGCTCTGCTCACAGCTACTTAACTCCCCTGTTCTGCTCACAGCTACTTAACTCCCCTGTTCTGCTCACAGCTACTTAACTCCCCTGTTCTGCTCACAGCTACTTAACTCCCCTGCTCTGCTCACAGCTACTTAACTCCCCTGTTCTGCTCACAGCTACTTAACTCCCCTGCTCTGCTCACAGCTACTTAACTCCCCTGCTCTGCTCACAGCTACTTAACTCCCCTGTTCTGCTCACAGCTACTTAACTCCCCTGTTCTGCTCACAGCTACTTAACTCCCCTGCTCTGCTCACAGCTACTTAACTCCCCTGTTCTGCTCACAGCTACTTAACTCCCCTGTTCTGCTCACAGCTACTTAACTCCCCTGCTCTGCTCACAGCTACTTAACTCCCCTGTTCTGCTCACAGCTACTTAACTCCCCTGTTCTGCTCACATCTACTTAACTCCCCTGTTCTGCTAACATCTACTTAACTCCCCTGCTCTGCTCACAGCTACTTAACTCCCCTGCTCTGCTCACAGCTACTTAACTCCCCTGTTCTGCTCACATCTACTTAACTCCCCTGTTCTGCTAACATCTACTTAACTCCCCTGTTCTGCTCACATCTACTTAACTCCCCTGTTCTGCTCACAGCTACGGCCTGGACTATGACGGGGTCCTGAGGCGTGGTGACGTGCTACAGACTCGCTTTCACCAGATCATGAGAGACCGCCTGTCCACGGTGCCTCAACTCTGGGAGATACATAATGCGGTGTGTTTGCGTTTGTTTGTTTGTGTGTCTGTGTGTGTTTGTGTGTGTGTCTGTGTGTGTTTTTTAGAATGCAGCATGTCCTTTCTGAAGTTCGTGTCCATACATTTTTTAACCCGCAAAGGCAGGCGAAATCCTATTTGAAGTATTTGTAAAATCATTTAAAATCTTAAAGATCTGTATTTTTAATCTTAAAGATCTATATTTACAATCTTAATGATCTATTACACACATAACCTTTGATTACTTTAAGATTCTCATATCAAAACTTACATGCCTAATTAACCTTGATGACTATTCATTAATCGTGTCCCTCAAACCCCCCCCCCTTTTTGGGGGGGGGGAATTTAGACCAAAGCTTTTTGAGATATTGGGACCCTTTTGAAGTCCAGATATTCTATGTCAGTGCCAAATATTTTAAAATAATCCCGGGGGGGGGTGCCAAGAAGGCGGGGGACCTAAGCTATAGCTTTTTTAGCAAATAGGTAAATCCAGCACTGCCCCCCTCCCCATACCTCCCCACGAGGTCTACAATTTCAAGCACCTCTTGATTTTCTCAAACATTGAATACTCCCTTCCTCTGTATTAGAAATGAAAAATAAAACCATCTATGAAATATGGACGTATTATATAAAAATGTGTATATATAAGAGATAGATCGAAGACAAATTTATTGCATTTGAAAAATTTCTTTTAACATAGAGAATCCATCTCTACCTCTTAAGAACCGCTTAAATAACTCAACTAACCGGAACAACCCGATATTTTTAAAAAAAAATAGCCCATCGGAATATGTGGCAATACTAGAACTCAATATGTAAAACAGTTATTTTATCTTTTTTTTGACGATTCTATTCAAATCCAAACATTCAATATACATTTGCATTGCGTGGCTTCTCCTGGCATTAGGCAGCCATGTACAGGTTCTCAATTTCTACATGTAACCCCCCTCTCCACTCCCTAAATTTTGTTTACAAATTAGTCCCAGTAGTGACATCGGTTGATGATTTCACGTCATTTACACAACTGTGATTTTGTATGAGCGTTGTCTCCACCGTTCATAATTTTCAGAGGGAGAAGATATCGCCAGCGCCGACCATCGCCCGGGTGGTCATGGACGTGGCCGACGTCACTCACCACGGAAGGGCGTGGCCTACCCAGAAGGAAAGCCAATCCATTGGCTGGTTCGCCGACCCCCTGAGGTTGCCGCGGTGCCGCGTGCGGTCCTGGCCCCAGCACTACAGCTTCGCCTGAAGACAAACGCGCGAAACGTGACGTCAGTAGGAATAAACGGCACGTTACCTCAACATAACCTGTGGATGACTTGATGTCCGGGTGCAAGAATCTCATCAAAATACGTGCTCCGTATATTGTCTACAAGTTTGATCTTTGTATTCATATAACACCCCCCCCCCAAAATTAAAATAAATAAAATAAAATAAATAAATAAACTTTAACTCATTCAAAAAAATAAATAAAAAAATGTCAAGTTGATATGTAAATGTGAAGATTACTCAAAACTTAAATAAGTCTGATCCACGGATGTCGCTTGTAATACTTGTAAGTGGATTTGCGCGATCATGGATTTATGAATGTTTACATTTGACTTGTATATGAATACGCTATCTCCATGGCAGACAGTGTTGTTTAAAAAAAATTAATAAAATTGAACAAAAATGCCTAGACAGGCATGTCCACACAGCCACACAATAAAAGAAGACATATTTGAAACTAATTTTGCCAGAAGTTGAAAAGTTGCTGATGCGATGTGTCTTGTAATAATGCCAGCGTGGCCCAGGTCGACGCCCGTAAAAACCGTTGGGAATCACTTTTTCAGTAACTGAAAAGGTTTTTTTTTGTTGTGTGGCGTGGGGGGGGAGGCAACGAACTCTGGTATCAATGTTTTCCATCGCTGCTGCCGCCCCTTGCCCCATCAGTGACACGAACACAGTATTATTGTTACAGCAACGCAGTAACACAGTAACAGTAACACAGTAACATAATAACAGTAACATTGTAGCACAGGCACAGGGAGTAGCGCACCAGACTGTTCTCATCTTATACTTCTACGTGTACATTAATTATGTGAAATAGTGATATTGATTAAATGATAATATGAGTAGAGGGGCCGTCCATAAATGACGTCACGTGATTTTTGCCGATTTTTGACCCCCTCCCCCCCCTCGTCACGCGTCGTCACAAAAACTTAGACCCCCACCTCTAAAAATACGTCACAAATCTTTGACCCCCTCCCCCCCAAAAAAAAACAAAAAACAAAAAAAACTTTATTTTCTATTTGAAAATAAGTATGTTTCAAATCACGTTTTATTGTCATTTAAGTATTTATTATTTATTTAGTGAAAATCTACATTGTAATATCGTAACCCGCGTGAAGCATTTTTAAAAAAACGTTTAACTGGCCTTCAGAAAACGAACTGTGTTAACATCCTTAGATTATATTTTATTTTAATGCATACAAATTAAACATTGACTATTAATCATCACGGTTAACGTCTTTGTTTAGAAAAAAAATATATTTAAAAATAACATTTTAAAAATGTGTTTTTTAAAAATCCCTCAATTGACTGACGGGCAACCCGTAAGAAAGAGGTCGGCGAACAGACGTTAATATCCTCATCTGGGGTCAAAAAGAGAATTCTTGGGGGTAATGCAGACTCATTTGGGACATATAACATCCACTACAATCCACTAGATATATTAAAATACGTCATGTGTACGTGTACGCTTGGAACATATGCCCATTATTGAACCGGTTCCTTCCAGAAAATGCATTTTTTTAAAATTTGACAACTATGTAGATTTCTAACCTAAGTACTACACGAAGACACCTAAATCTACCATACTTTCATTTATATTGACACGAGTAACAATAATCTTAAGCCACATGAATTGTCTGTATCACGTATCCTTTCTGTGATATTTAAAATTAATGCCTTAAAAACTGAGCTAAGAAGAAACGTTGTTTTGTGGTCCTCTCGAATTGCGATGTCAAGAATTTGATGCATTCAATAAAGTTAATGAATACTTGACTAATTTTAAATGGGCTCATTTACCATTATATCTAGATTCTAGAAGACTAGAATGGCCAGGGGCGTTTGACCAAAAACCATTCGAAAAATTATATCAAACTTAAAACGTTTTTAATTCTATCAAATAGATTCCCTCCCCCTCCCCTTTTAAAGAAAAATGATATTCCATGTCGTTTTGACTTAAAATATCTACACATAATCCTATTCAGATCATTTTTAGACACGTGTCATGCTTGTAAAACTCACCAGTAGCATTTTCGGGGGAGGGGGGCCAACGACGCTGTCCCAAATCCCCGAGTCATGTGAGCAGGTTCTAGAGTCTGGGTGTTGTAACGCACACATAAACTTGTGTATTTTGGGGTAACGGGCAAAAAAGTTCAACTCCTGCCCTGAGAGAACCAAACGGAGCTGCGGTTACATCACAAATGCTTTGATGTCAACATCAAACGACGCAGTGTAACAATTTCATACGTTATCTTGTGGATTCTCAAACTTAAGGATTATAATTAGATTTAATTTTCGTGTCTTGTTAGCTCACGCCAACCAGCGTCTGATGGCCTACCGACCGGCACATTGAGAAGCACTGATTTAAAAAAAAAGAAACAAAAAGTCATTAAATAAATTGTAGGCGACCAAATATTTCAGTGGAAGTTTTATTTAAAGTTACCCCTTTGATGTGACGTCACATTTCTTCCACCCCCCTCCCTCCCCATCGTCACGCATCGTCACAAAAGTGTGACCCCCTCCCCCCTAGGTGGTGACGTCATTTATGGACGGCCCCTAGGCTCTTAAATTTTAAAGACAAAGCTTTATTTTCAAGCACAAGTATAATTTAGTGTAAATAAACTAAATGCATGAACAATAATTTTCTTTAAAAGTCTTTTTTTTAGCCTCTCGTGACTCTCATAAAATATGTAATATTTAACTCTTGAAGGTCAACTAGTTTTATTTAATGTATCAGTTTATTTAGTTTTATCGTTTCATGACCATGACCTTTAAATTCTATAATCGCGCAATTTTCACATTTTTTTCACATGCACTTTTACTTGGCAGTTATGAAGGACCAACAAATTTTTTTTAGCCCATGTTGCCGCCGGGCTGCACACTTGTTTATCGGCTTCTAATGAACGATTCAGTGTTAAGGGACAGAGACCAACTGGTCGTCAGCCAGCTGGACAAATGGCGTGATCGGATACATTACTAGTACAAACAGGTTTTTAAAAAAAATCTCATTATTTAACTTAGTTCAGCTGAAGGAGTTAAGCGGACGAAACGTAAAATTGTGTCCAGCGGCGTCACTAGGAGAGTGCGGAGCGTGCGGACGGCACCGGGTGACACCACCACAAGGGGTGACACCAAAATGTAAAATTCTGTATGTTTCCTTTATTTGGCACAGGCAGACTCGGAGGAGGTCTATGGGGTAAGTCGTGAAAGGGGCGTGGGGGGTGTGACACCAACCTTTACAGTTACGTCTCTGAATGTGACATGCCTGTAAACCCAGATAAACTTCTGGAAGACCAACCGACATTTCAATGAGACACCAGTAGCATGTTTGGCAAGATTTGACCCTTTAACTGAATTTCAGCTCTACTAGGATGCGAAGAAATTGGTGAATGGCGTCTTGAAAAAATAAAGTCGACAAAATAAACAACGTTCAAGTTGATAGGAAGTGTCTGAATATCAACTACAACAACAACAACTACAACAACAACAACAACACAAATCATTTAAACCTCAATTTAAACTGAATTTGTCAAGTTTATGACATGCGACAAGAATGATCAAAGTTCACGGCGCCAGACTGTTCAAAATTAACCAATATTATTATAACCGATTTTCTCCCCTCTTAAAGTTTTTTTCTCTTTCTGTTCACCGCGATATTTCACTTTGGCACCATGGTCGCCATGAAAATTAAATTTGTTCCACATGTCATGGCTGCTCTAACAAATGTGTGCACTTGAGACGAAACTAAACGACCCCCTTTGGCCTTTGAACTCGAACGTTGTCCTGGCGACCGTAGAAACTAAAAGCGAGGCTCTCCACGGACGATGTCTGTGAAAGTGACGCCATTTAAAAAAGATATAGATATAAATCAGGAAACCATCTACGTGAGTGCGGGGTGCTGCAATTTGCTGGGTTGAAACCCGAGGGTAAGCGTGGAAAGTGAATGTAGGTATAACTGGTCACATGCAAACCCAGGAGATTACTGCCCCCCTCTCTATTTATTTTATTAAAAAATGCATTTTTTTAGGGCGCCTACTGCGCCGACCTTTTTCAAAAGCCCAACTAACTTGTTCTTGTTTGATAAATACGAAATATTAAACTTTCTGAAATGTACACACAGTATTTTATAATAGGGGTTGTAGGGTGCCTACGGCGCCCTCTTTGTTTTTTGATTTTATAATTAACCATCATCAAATCCTCTTTTTACATTGATCCCTTTTCCAAAATTAAAATATTAGCGAAAACAATGATCTCATATAAATATTATTTTACAGCGCATCTTTAATTTGCAAACCTTTTGATGCACTGGTGCATTAATTTGGTTTTCCCTGCTTTCTAAAATTAGTAGCGTCACGGACAGACATTGCAAATTATATTGTTTAAAATATATATTATAATTATTATATATATATATATGTGTGTATACACCTCGATTCTCGAGTGTTGACATTGACGTTCCACCCAATAATCTATGTCGAATCCTTGCAAATGTCGGCTCATCTTGTGGTGCTTTCACGCATGTCCTTACGATCTGAGAAATCCTCGCCATTCCAACTCGAACCCCACTCCCCCTCCCCTTCGGCATGTTCCATTTCTCTTTAATTGTATAACCACACAACCCCAGCTATAGATACGAACACTGAACACTCCACGGTTCAGTTCAAGTTGGGGGAAGGGGGTAACAGGTAGAGGACAAACCGCACTGAGGGCGGGGTGCATGGGAGGGAGGGAAGCTGGAGTTTGCTAAACGCCGTGGTAACCTTGAGCCAGGTGTGGACCCGGTGAGTAGAAGGAGAAGACCAGAACAGTGGCGTGTGTTTATGATGCGAGTCCAGGTGAGGAGTCAGGTTATCCGGAGAGCAGCGTTCTGTAGAGCTATGTCAATTATATTTTTGGAGGGTCCTTGCGGTCTTCGACTGGAAACAATTTCGTGATTCTACCCAGAGTCGTGCAGCGGAATGCAAACGAACCACCTGACCTAAACAAGGTCATTCAACTTTAGATATCGGGGTCAGACAAATGTCGGACGATGTTTCTAAAAAAAAATATAATAAAAACCCCCAATGCATTTCGGGTCAAAATAACATTAAAAAAACAACATTGCTTGACCATTCATTAATTACTGATGGTCATTACATTGTGGATGGCTAGTGTATGGGGAGAAGAGCGAGTGAAAAGGAAGGCTGGGGGGATTGGGGGGAGACTTAGACCTGAAGAATGAACAGAAATGGGTTTAAATTGACTCAAAGACTAAGACCTGATGCGGTTTAAATTTACTGAAGGACTTAATTCTGAAACAATGATATTTTGACTCTTAGATTTATGGCAAGATATACTCACTGACATTTCTCAATTTTATTCCCCGTTTGGCGTAATTGTTTCTTCAAAAATTTTTTTTTAAATAAAAAACATTTGTTTCAATGACATTTTGACAATCCTATGTGTTAACGTTACGGTCGAGTATCAGGATATACCTAGAAATAATGACCGCCTCATTTGGTGACGTTTTAACTTGATAACCTTCCTTGAAAAACGTCTCAAACTGATCACCTCCCTTGACGATGTCTTAAGCCAAGGGCGGGCAAAGCGCGGCCGGCGAGCCAAATGCGGCCCAAGGGCCGAATGTGGCCTACCACAGAAATTTTTGTGTGGCCTGCCAAGACATTCAGGAAACCTGCCAAGAACTGAGCTTTGCCTCATGTATTAACTAATTTATTTTTTTTAAATGTGTAAAATGCGTGATAGGGTGCTTGGATCTCATTAACCCGATTCTATAATTAAATAAGCTAGCAGCTAGAAATGTAGATACTATGTCATTATCACAAGAAATACATTTAATAAATGGACCACTTTTGTTTCAGTTTATTTAAAACGGCGCGGCCCTCCTCTGAAATTCGCTACCACAAAGTGACCCGCGACCCCTAACGATTGCCCACCGCCGTCTTAAGCCGATCACTGTCTTGACGAGGTTCCTTTAAACAAACATAAATAACAGAACTCTGTCTGTATACGCTGAGTCCATCAAAGCATTTTTTTGGGCATCCTGATCTCTTTCAGTTTTTTCTTTCTCTATCCCCCTCTCACTCAGTCACTTTACCTCCCTTTTACCCTCCCCCCCCCCGACCCACCCAAAAACACACTCCTTATTTGAGCGACTTCAACATCTTGCCTCATTATCTACCGACCTCCTCTCTACTGTATAAATATTAAACAGATGTTTTGTTTTTTTAAAGTGATATTTTTGTATAATGATAGGTTCAACTCCATTCAAGACGTCTAAAAGTGCGCACCAATTGCGCAGCTCATTTCAAGTTCAAAGGTTACGCACGTGTGCTTTATTGATGCTTCTTAAAAAGTGGCAGATGTGCCGTGGAAAATGAAGACAGGCAAGGGGAAAAAAATCTATCTAAATATTTTGTGATTTGTAATAAGGAAACTGTAGATACTTGAATCGTATATTTTTAGATACTGAATCAGATATTTTTAGATATACTGGAAACGGATATTTTTAAATCCTTTATATTAACTCGTGGTGTCTGGTTGAACCCTTGATTGCTTGCTTGTCGAAAAAACTTTTGATCAATTTTTAACCCACTTCCTCGTAAGCTAGCGAGCTGAAATTTTGCAGGCAGTTTCGTACCGATGATAAAAACAATTTAATTTATCAAAATTTCAGATCGATCGCATGTAACGTAATTAAATTATTGATTTTTTATATTATTTTATTTATTCCTATGTATCATGTTATTTTTTGAGATAGAATACAAACTACACAAACAAATTGTGCAATGAAAACAATAAATTTGAGCTTTATTTTTAGACTGAAACGTTTCGGCTAATGCCTTCATCAGTACAACATAAAATACATTCTTACAATACTTACATAAGTAATAATAACATTCTTAAAACATATTGTATTTTAAAAATATTTATGTTAAATAAAAAGAAAGGAAAAACAAAAACAAACATGGACACAGGATATAGGAAAAAGGGGGAAGTATCCAAAGTTACAGTAAAAACCACAACGGGAAACAAGATTCTGCAGTTAAGTAAAATTATGAATTTGGTTAATTCCATACGGAAAATTCCATTCTATATGATATATTTTTTGAGATAGAGTGTCGCGGTGCGTATTATATTGAACACCCTTTCTGTCACGCAATAAGGTGCGTATTTTATTGACAACTCTTTTTATAAATATATTCCTGATCGGTGCGCATTATATTAAACATGTTTTACGACACAACTGCAATTTTGTATTTTTGGATGGTCTTGCGCTGCGTATTATAATGAACATTCTATTAGTTACTTCTCGTACATGAAGGATTTATAGTCCAAAAACTTGTTTTTTTAAACTGTTTTTTAAAATTAAATCCTTTATATTAACTCGTGGTGTCTGCTTGCTGCACCCTTGAACCCTTGCTTGTCGCCAAAACTTTGGATCAATTTTAACCCACTTCCTCGTAAGCTAGCGAGCTGAAATTTTGCAGGCAGTTTTGTACCGATGATAAAAACAATGTATCAAAATTTCAGATCGATCGCATGTACCGTAATTGAATTATTGATTATTTAGATTATATTATTTATTCCTATGTATCATGTTATTTTTTGAGATAGAGTGTAAGGGTGCGCATTATATTGAACAACCTTTCTGTCGCGCAATAAGGTGCGTATTTTATTGACAACACTTTTTATAAACATATTCCTGATCGGTGCGCATTATATTAAACATGTTTTACGACAAACTACAATTTTGTATTTTTGGATGGTCTTCTATAATGAACATTCTTTTAGTTACTTCTCGTACATAAAGGATTTATAGTAAAAAAACTTGTTTTTTTACGTTTTTTTAAATTAGATACTTGGATATTTTTAGATACCTGAATCGGATACTTTTAGATTTTTTCAATCGGATATTTTTGATATTTATATATGGAGAGATAACGAGAGAAATATATATAAATAAATAAATAAATAAATAAATAAATAAATAAATAAATATATATATATATATATAATATATATATATATATATATATATATATATATATATATATATATATATATATATATATATATATCTCTATATATATAAGACGCATTTGTTGTCTGTCCGTCGTCTGTCTGTTCCCTTATAACTCAAGATCCAGACAACCAAATAACGTGAAATTTGGTACACGTACACAAAATTATACCGGAAAGGTTATTAAACAGGTTTCGTTCCATATATATAAGATACTGGGGGCTGGGGGCCCAAAATGTAGTTTTTCCCTATATGAGCTATATAAAATAAAAATTATTGAAAATTAAGACGTAAAAATATTAAACATTTTGGTGTCGAGATTAACAAGATGGCGTTTATTGCCATAAAATAATGTGATGTGACGTCATAGTTTGAGTTCATATTAATTTGTAAATAGGAAACAAAGTGAAAAGAGCAGTTATTATTATTTTAATTGTTAATATACCGCTGTGGGTGTGCGTTTAAGTATTTGTGTGCACATGTGTGAATCAGTGAGTGTGTGTGTTTTTTGTTGTGAACTAAATGTTATGAAATGGTTTATTTTTATGTCTGTTAATGTTGCGCCTCTAACAAGATTACGTATATATTTTTATAAAATTTGTTTGCAAATTACATATTTTTTTACTTTACACTGTTTCTTTTTTGTATATTCTATATGTATTTTATCCAGTCGTCCGATCAAGCTTTTTCCTTTTATCGGCGAGGGTAGGAGTCAATAATATCGTCCATCCCTGGGTGGCATAAACACTGTAGCTAAGCAACTGTGTTTATACTTTTTGCATAACTTAAACGAAACCAGCAGGGCACATTTTAAGCTCAAACATTGCGTTTCGAAATGTTTCTTTAAAACAAATAAACCCCATACAACAGAAAAATGAATTATATAAATTATCACTTACTGGGGGCGGGGCCAAAATGTATTTTTTTTCCGTATATTTAAAACTGACTCAAAACTAATTCTCCAACCTCCCGTGAGGGTAGAAGCATGAAACTTTTGGGAACTTGCCAAATACACTATTATGACGATAATTGGTGAAAAATAATGTAAACATTTCCACTCATGGGTGGCCGGGTGCCCCAAAACCGGTTTTTCCTTATATGGGCTATATAAAACTGAATCAACACCAATTCCTCATATTCCCGAGTAGGTAGAAGCATGAAAATTTGGAAAGTCGTTGAGTACCCTCCCGCAATGGTAACAGTCGAAAAAAGTATAAAGTTATCACTAACTGGGTAGGGGGGTGGGCGGGGGCCCAAACGTAGTTTTTTCTTAAATGAGCTATATAAATCAGGCTCATCATTAAATCTCCTATTTCCTGTGTAGGTAGAAGCATGAAACTTTGTGAAGTTGTTATATACCCTCCCAAAATGGTAACTGGCGAAACATTAATAAAAATTATCACTCACTGGGTGGTCAGAGGCCTGAATGTAGTTTTTTTTCATATATCAAACTGACTCATCAATAATTCTCCAAATTACCATGTAAGTAGAAGAATGAAACTTTTGGAAGATTTTGAGTACCCTCGCGCGATGGTAACATGCGAAAAAAATATATAAAATTATTACTCACTAGGGGGCCTTGGGCCAAAATGTAGGTATTTTCCTAATATGAGCTATATAAAACAGACTAATCATTAAATATCCAACTTCCCGTGTAAATAGGAGCATGAAACTTTGGGAAGTTGTTGAGTACTCTCCCGCAATGATAACATACGAAAAAAAAATATATAAAATCCAGGCAGATCAGGTCCGCCACAGAGTTCCCAGAGCAGCTGAAACAGCTGAGCAAAGAAACTCCAGGCATGTGCTGTTCCAGTGGTAAAGTCAAACTGCCCCCAATTCTAAAGCCACCAGAACCATTGTGCATTCTGTTGAATGGTGAAACTGCACAATCAAAGGACTTTGTGAAACTTATTAGACTATTCAATAATATGTTTGCCGTGACTTCCTTCAAGTCTAATGTTGTCGTGAATAACGGGTGGACACCAACATTCAAGGTCCAAGGCCAAGTGTACCACCATGCTGGACCTCTTCATCCAGTCAATGCTGTAGACAGCAAATATCTCCAGATTTACTTCTTGGGAGAAGATGAGCAAGTGCAAAGACGACTGGATTTGCTTGACAGTCCTGTTGACAGAAACATTGTCCTCAAACTGCAAAGAATGCTGCATCAGCATAACAGCTATGTGAGGTCATTTAAAATGGCTGCTGAGATTATGGATAACACTCAAGTGGACTACAAAATCAAAATTTCCGGCAAAGCACCATTAAAGGAACACAAAGGCAGATTCAATGCACCATCTGTTAGTGAAGTGGCATCATGATTGCTGGAGAGCTAGGTGATCGTAGAGACATTGTGCTGCATTCAAGAAGTTGCTCACAAATGCCACTTCAAAGGATTCAAGACACTCACAGGTCATATGATCCACTTCAGTATCCTCTGCTATTTGTTAGAGGAGAAGATGGCTATGATTTGAACATAAAAGATGTAAACAAGGCCACAAGCAATGACTACTATGCATATCGCATGATGCAAAGAGTCAACGAATTTAATACACTCCTCAGATGCCCGCGCCTTTTCCAGCAATACATAGTGGATATGTATGCTAAGGTTGAGAATGAGAGATTGCGTTTCATCAGACTCAACCAAACAAAACTTAGAGCTGAGGACTATGGTGTACTATTAGAGGCAGTAAGGAATGACAACAATGTGACTTCTGAAAATCTTGGCAAATTAGTGGTGCTGCCTTCATCCTTCAGTGGAGGGCCCCGTTACATGCATGAATATGCACAGGATGGAATGACCTATGTACGTCATAGAAACACAAGCATCAAGTAGATTTGCAATTATGTTACCAAGGGAAGTGATGCAGCCATGTTTACTGTTGCAAATGAAATGCCGAACAGGCTTGATGGGGTTACCAATTAATTATCAACAAGGACGATACATTAGTAGCAGTGAGGCAGTGTGGCGCCTGCTTAACTTTCCCATCCATCAAAGGTATCCAACAGTTGTTCACTTGGCAGTACATCTTGAAGGAGGCCAAGGAGTATACTATAAACCAGGACAGCCAACAGCACATTTGACAGACACTCCAACAAAGACTACATTAACAGCGTTTTTTGATCTCTGCAAAACAGATCCTCTTGCAAAAACATTGCTGTATTCTGAAGTGCCTAGACATTTTCGCTGGGATGCCAGTCAAAAGGTCTGGCAAATCCGAAAAAAGGTATACCTCTTGCAGACTTCCCGAGATATGTGACAGACAATGCCTTGGGAAGAGTGTACACTGTGCATCCTCACAACAGAGAAGCATTTCACATGCGCCTCCTGCTGCACCATATTCGGGGACCTATTTCATTTGAAGATCTCAAAACTGTTATTGTGAAAGATGAGGATGGTGACATCCTTGAAATTAAGCCATGCAGCACATACACTGTTAAATGTACCATTTTATAGCATGCAAGTAAACAGTTAGTTGTGTACGCTTCTACAGAAAACCTTATTTTAAACCCGGGCGAAGCCGGGTACTTGCCCCTAGTATATATATAAAACCCTAACATTCTCAGTTATAAAGTCAACAGTTAACGGCTCATTGCATCAAATGACTCCAGTTGAAGTGAGCTCTTCTTTCTCTTTCTCTCTCTCTCTCTCTCTCTCTCTCTCTCTCTCTCTCTCTCTCTCTCTCTTCTCTCTCTCTCTCTCTTCTCTCTCTCTCTTTCTCTCTCTCTCTTTCTCTCTCTCTCTCTCTCTCTCTCTCTCTCTCTCTCTCTCTCTCTCTCTCATCTCTCTCTCTCTCTCTCCTCCGACCAGCCCGGAAACCACACTGAGATTCGGGATAAACTCGGGAGGCTTAACTCTATAATCGTGTTAGCATGACACGGGCAAAACCTTTCGTACAAAACTAAGGAGTGAAATGCCGCGATAGTTATTGCAGTCACTTTTATCGCCCTTGTTTTTATATAGTGTCACTATATTTGCATCCTATAGGTCCTGGGGGATGTAGCCCTGTTCCCAGCAGAGGGACAGAAGCTCGTGCAAATGTTGGAGTAAAGCTGTCTTGCCACTCTTTAGAGCTTCTGGTGGTATGACATCATTTCCAGGGGCTTTTCCACAAGCTAGGCTGTCAATTGCTTTGCTCAGCTCTTCCTGTGTGGGCACGACATCAAGTTCTTCCATGGGCGGCATAGCGGGGATGTCATCTAGAGCGTTGCTGGAGTTTGTGGTAACTGTTGCATACATTTCCAGATAATGATTCAACCCACCGTTTTAGCTGCGCTGCATTGTCTTGGACAATTTCTACACTTTTGGACTTTAGGGGGGGGGGCAACTTTGGACGTCAAGGGGCCAGTTGCTCTTTTTATATTTTTGTACATGGCTTTGGCATTGCCCATGTCTGCAGCTGACTGTATGCTGGAGCAGAGGTTAAGCCATGCAGTAGGTATTGGCGCATTGACTTGCGATTTTTTTGGCATGCGCCTTGGCTGTTTTTAAGGCCTGCAACCTGTCGGGTGTAGGCTTTTCATTGTAGGCCATAAGAGCTTTCATTTTGGCTTCAGTGACAGGATTCATCTCGTCCCAATGTGCATCAAACCACCAGTCCGTGTTTTTGTGAGATTTTTTGCCAAAGGCATTTAACGCAGATGTATAGATCGTGTCTCTGAGATGCTCCATGCATTTGGAGTCAATGGTGACGTATGAGGACGTCTTTGAGAGACCTTTATGCACTTTGTCAGCGAACAGCTCCGTTTTCACAGGGTCTTTCATGCAGAAAGTGTTGATGCGTCCAGTGAGACTTGGTAGTCTCTCCCACGTCGGATGCGGCCCCTGGCGCCTAACTCTACGTCAATTGAGCTTTGGCTTAGAGCCGGTAACTGCTGCTTCCCGTGTTTTGTCGACACCTTGCGGCGACGCTGGAGTGTCCTCTCAAGAGGTGATGCAAGGCAGCGGAGGTGAAAGTCAAATTGCCATTACCGAGATTTAAAAAAAATATTTAAAATCCATTTTTTTTGGAAAAGCAAACATTTTTTCTTAGGTAACTAATTTCATCGACGCGAATTTAAAACTGCATAAAACTCATTTCGTAAAGGAAGTATTTAATAATCATTTATCTTTCGAGCTTGTATAAATAAAACGCTCATCTACGCTTCTGTCCTGTCTTTATTTGTGTAATCGTAATACATTGTAAGAATGTTTCCATATTTCGACTACAGTGGCGTAGCGAGGGGGGGCAGGGGGGACATATGTCCCCAGGCGCCACGTTAGGGGGCGCCAAAATGAATATTAAAACTAATTATTTAATTTTATTTTGATGTAAATTAATGTATCCCAAATACGTTTGGAAGATTGAATTTTGGAGCTCTACAAATATCTTCATTACAAACCAGTTGGCAAGCATGATTTTGGCACCCCCACTGAGCATTAAGGGGCGCACTTCTACTCATAAACAAATGACACATCCAAAATGTAGGATTGCTGTTGGCGTTTTTTTTAAAAAGCTGTGAGTTGCTAGGAGTGAGAATAGACGAGAAGTAGGAGACAAGGGCGATCAGCCCTGGATTAACCATTAGGCAAACAAGGCACGTGCCTAGGGCACCACACGTTTGGTCAAGCATCATTTTGGTGCCCCCACTGAGCATTAAGGGGCGCCATTCTACTACACATCCACAATGTAGAATTTCTGATGGCGTTTTTTTTAAACAAAAAAAACTGTGAGTTGCTGGGAGTGAAACTAGGGGAGCAGTAGAGACAAGAGCAATCAGACCTGGATTAACCATAGGCAAACAAGGTACGTGCCTGGGGCACCACACGTTTGGGGGCACCACAAGTCCTGAAGTTTCATTCCACCCAGAATTATTTTCTAGTTTAAGACTCAGGATGAAAAGTGTTTAGTTAAGTGTTCCACAAAAGAGAAAACTAGCTAAACAAGAAGATCATACCGTTTCTGTTGTAAAAAGCTAAGATCAGATAATTAACGAATTATTTAATTTCAGTTAAGCAGCAGGTCGAACAGGATTTTATGGACACCATCAACCCTCTTGATAAGTCTACTATAGGCTCACTGAGCTACATGCACAACCCCTCTTGATAAGTCTACTATAGGCTGACACCACAAATCAGACACTGCATTAGTGCTTGAAAATGAAATTTGTTGTGACCCACTTCATTGCGCTGAAGATAATGATAAAGATGAAAATAATTATAAAATAAATCAAGTAGTAGATCCAGGACCATGGATTGACTTATCCACTGATGATGTGGCTTACTGTGTTGACTGTTGCCCACTGTCAGAATCAATAGGGTCCCGTTGGCGCTTGTTTAGAGGCAGTAAACTTCTTGCATACAGTGCAACTTTTTCTCAGGTTAAACTAACAGATGAAAGATTCTGAAAGGATGCCTTGTGATACCTGATGGGAAGCTGATGCTGTTGCATCTGAAGCCATTCTTAAGTCTCATCCTTAGCTTATAGAAGCGTTAGAATGTTTACAAGAAGACCAGTCACATGAGGGGACACCAGAAGAGAAGCAGAAAGCATTGCAAAGGAGATGCACAAATTAGAATTTGCCCTCATGCTTTTCTTTTGGGAAGAAGAGTTTATCTTCATTTTCGCAGGGTCCGTGAAGCGCTACAAGATGAGCAAGTCAGCTTGAAAACATGTGCTGCTTGTATTCTTCACTAGCAGATCACGTACATGAATCTAGGAATGAATTTGAAAGATTTGAAGAAGCTGCAAAAGATGAGTGGATTATAAGTCAACTTTGGCCCGTAACTGTAAACGAAAGACAGTGGTCATTGATGGTGATACCCTTGAGGTATCTCTGAATGACCAGACACATTCGTGTAGATCTGATTTTTACGCCATTGTTGACAAACGAGAGACTGAGATGAGTAGACGCGGACAGATATATAATGATATAGCACTTTATAGCAGTTAGATTCTCTTGTTTGGACGATGTACCACAAACATCTCAATGTTGTGAAGAACTAATAAATGCTTATCCTGAACATCTGAACAATAATGTATATACTGAACTACAACAGTTCCACTTTTATATTCGCCACAAATTTCGTTCATCAAAATCTGAAAACAACACGTTCAGTCATGGAAAATCATACGAAGTAATAGACACAACATAGAGTGTGCTTTTCCAAATGTAGATATCGCATTGGGTATATTTTAAACAGTAATGGTTACAAACTTTTCAACTGAACGCTCTTTTTCTTAATTCAAATGTACAAAAAAAAATCCAATTAGATCGACAATGTAACAAGGAAGGCTGATTTCTTATCTCTGCTGATGAGTGAGGCAGACTTATTGCGCAAAATTAACTTTGGTGATGTACTTAACAACTTAGTTAGTCCGATGTAAACGTAGAAGAAAACACTTTAAAATGTTAATGCGTGCTCTCTCTGACTTTCTCAACTATTAAAAAAGTTACAGTATCTTTGTCTATTATTAATACAAAATTAATTAACTTTTAATGTAAATTCAGAAATACCTTATAATGGGTGTTATATGCAGTAATAGAAGTATAAACATATGTGTTAACAACTGTTTTTCTCTGCTAGTTTTTTTTGTGTGTGCATAATATTGAACCTACCAGTGGTCAGTAGAGAATTGAGGGCCTGTGGCAGAAAGGGACACCCGTGAGGTTTTGTGCCTAGTGCACCAAGACGGCTTAATCCGGACCTGAGGGCGATTCTATTAATAGAACAGATAGAGACGACACTAAAAGAAACCTCATCCTGTATTAGGATAACATTCGTTTCGAGCCATTAAAATTCAATTACTGGCTTTTACATAACTTATTAATTTGTTATTAAGTTTTTTTTTGGAACAGTTGAAAGTATATATTTGTTTTTCTCTTGTTCTACAATTCGTTGTGAAGAATTAAAAACATTTGTACCAATAATATTGAAGAGGGAATCTGAAATACGCTGGATTGCACGATCAGAAGCTGTTAAAGCTTCTCATGAAGGACTAGATGAACAAGTAGGGCTGTTGGAAAATAATCAGAAGATTCAACTATGACGTCTTGTACCAGAAGTGATGCAGGAACTTTAGTGGCAGGTATATTAAACTTTAACTTCCTAGTTTTGTTACATTTCTGGAACATCATACTTGGCAAATTGATCGTGTCCAGAAACGGTTGCAGTATTTTACTATGAATTTCAAGAAATCAGCATCTGATCTTGAAATGCTGGAAAAAGAACTTTCGTGATAATTTGAGCCGGGTTGCGGTAGACGATGGAAAAACAAGATGCACAACTTTTGGAATCGAGGTTGACAGAAGGATTAGACGACATCGGAGGATGCCTGGAGAATTAGCAAGAGATGCAGAACTTTCTGCAGAAGAAAAAATTGCACGTATTCCAAAAGGAGATATCAATACGGTTTTTACGTCTAAAGAACCTAAAAATCAAATTTGAAATTTTAATAGACGTCAAAACTCTTCTCGCTGAGACAAATGTCGATACACTTCGTCAAAATTGCTTACATTTTGGAAATTTCTACGACACTGACGTCAATGGTCACGAATTGGGCACAGACATCAGAGACTGCAAAATGCTGCTCAGTACCCGGACTGAAGTTCTACCGGAAACTCCTTTGGATCTTCTTGGTTTGATTGTAGCATATGGAGATGATGTATTCCCAGATCTGCGCATTTCACAGCAAATACTTCTAACTATTGCTGTTGCAATTGCAAGCTGTGAGCGGCCCTTTAGCAAACTGAAGCTTATTTTGTTTTATTTACTTGTTGCGATGGGAAAAGATCGTCTGAGTGATCTTGTACTCCTTAGCATCGAAAGAGAAACACTTGAGAGTATTAATTTTGACAACGTGATTGAAGAGTTTGCGACAGTCCAATCAAGGAGGGTCAACTTGTTGTAGGCTATATCTATTACAGCCATGTATAATTAGTAGAAAATATATATTTTTTCAAATAAATAGTTTATAATCGTATAGAGGATTATAAGTCTGTATTCTAGTTCATTAAAATACCAGATGCTTCGAAATGAACCATATAAACCCTACATTTTCAAAATTTTCTTAGGGGCTCAGCGCCCCCAGAATTTGTCCGAGAAGGGGCGCAGAATTTGTGCCATGTCCCCGGGCGCAGATGACCCTAGCTACGCCACTG
>CALYLW010000787.1:323586-342582 GCA_944989445.1 Ampullaceana balthica | reverse complement strand
AAAAATAAAGGTAAAAAAATGATTTTTAAAAACCACGTTTTTACAAGCGGATTAAAAAGAAGAAAATAATTTAAAACTGGTAAGTTCAAGTACTTTCATGTAATATGACTAAAAACGTGGGGCGGGCGTTTATGAGGTTTAACATATGCAGCTCACTCATACTCTCACTTATAGATCTCTCTTTTGCCTTCTAAATTAGAAATCTTTAATTTTTATACCAAACACCCGCCCCACGTTTTTAGTCATATTAGATGAAAGTACTTGAACTTACCAGTTTTAAATTATTTTCTTCTTTTTAGTCCGCTTGTAAAAACGTGGTTTTTAAAAATCATTTTTTTACCTTTATTTATTTTATTCTTTTTAGTCCACTAATAAAAACTTGGTTTTTAACAATATTTTTTTACCTCTATTTATTTTACCAAACACCTCACAAGCGCCCGCCCAACGTTTTAAAAACATTGTGATGTGGTCACGGGGCGAACTCACGGATGTCAACAAAAGCCGACGGTACAGATGCTTTTATATAGACTATAGATAAACTTTAAAGTTCAATAATTTAATAACGGTACATTTGATCGATCTGAAATTTTGATACAATGCATTGTCATCCAAGATCTATCTGTGGTAAAATTTTCAGATCTCTAGGTCCATCAGAAGTGGTTCAATTTTACGTTGGCAGATTTGAAAAAATCTTGGACAAACAATGCCCAACGAAAGCGAGTTAATAAAAACGTGGTAAAAAAAAAGAGGGCCATTTCTTCAGTTTATAAAAATTAGGTCATCTACAATTAAGAGAGACGAACTTCTGACAAGCTACCAGTAACAGTGATGTGACGAATTGAGTTATAAAAAATAATAATGTAAAGCTTAACCTTCCACTTCTACCTAGTTCATTGCGGCTATTACAACCTTACCTAGCCACTTCTACCGAATCTGCTCGATATTGGGAAAGCCTCACATATATGTCAAGACATTCGGTAGAGGCCCTAAGGTTCACCCCAGCAAGTATCATACAAGTTTTTTTTATATAAATTATAACTTATAACCTAAGCTGGGAAGTTTGTTGAGAAGTTGACTTTCTCGTTAAAAGACCAATAAGAACACAAAGATCAATAAGAACACAAAGATCAATAAGAACACAAAGATCAATAAGAACACAAAGATCAATAAGAACACAAAGATCAATAAGAACACAAAGATCAATAAGAACACAAAGATCAACTCTCGTCACTTTCATTTGTCTCTAGCCGAAAGGAAGGATTTATCCCCGGGAAAGCAGCGTCACAAGGGTTGACGTCACACGGGTCAGGTATGTTCAAGATGTCTGTCACGTGAGAGGGAGGAGATTGCAAGGAAAAAAGGAGCCACGTGGGAAGAAAAGAAGATAGAAGGATATGGCCGACTGGTGTATTTCTGTTTTGAGGACGTGTGATATTCATTATGTAAACTGATGTATATAGAGTTCAAATTAAAAGTTGTTGAACCAGCGTCTCCTGGAATCAATGTGCAAAAGATAATGTCGATATTGTTACGCCTACAAATAATTAGATGTTACAATGTCCTCCCATCCCCTCCAAACAGTGTAGTAGTAAGTGTAATTAACAAGAAAAGTTAAAAATATTACTCAGTGCCCCCCACACACAATTTTTGTTTGTTATACATTCCAACAGAAATTAAAAAGAATTATATATCAAATATGTATTCATGTTTCTCCCTTTAGTGTAAATTATAGTAGAGAAAGGTGTAAATTAGAAACATTGAAATTTGACAAACTTTTTATTTAACTCAAAATAGAAAGGTAAGATACAAACAAACGAACAAAAATAAATTATTAAAAAATAAATTAAAACATTCGAAATCATCTTACTGAGATGATAATGATAAGCCCGGTGTGCTGCAAGGGGCCGTCCATAAATGACGTCACGCACCTAGTGGGGAGGGAAGGGTAATTGAAAATTTACAAATGTTGCCTCTGCCCTTTTTTTTTACAATTATATTTTACAAATGTTTCCCACTTTCTTGTTTTGTGTGGGTGTAGCCAATGTGTGGGTGTAGCCAATGTGTGGGTGTAGCCAATGTGTGGGTGTTGGCTATGAGTGGGTGTAGCCAATAAGTGGGTGTAACCAATGTGTGGGTGTAGCCAATGTGTGGGTGTAGTTATATGTGGGTGTAGCCAGTGTGTGGGTGTAGCCAGTGTGTGGGTGTAGCCGGTGTGTGGGTGTAGCCAGTGTGTGGGTGTAGCCGGTGTGTGGGTGTAGCCAGTGTGTGTGTAGACAGTGTGTGTGTAGACAGTGTGTGTGTAGACAGTGTGTGTGTAGCCAGTGTGTGTGTAGCCAGTGTGTGTGTAGCCAGTGTGTGTGTGTGTGCAGTCAGTGTGTGTGCAGTCAGTCTGAGTGTGTAGTCAGTGTGTAGTCAGTGTGTAGTCAGTGTGTAGTCAGTGTGTAGTCAGTGTGTGTGAACACAATATGTGGGTGTAGTCAGTGTGTGTATAGTCAGTCTGTGTGAACACAATATGTGTGTTTTCAATGTATATATGTAGTTGATATATGTGTGCACAGTCAATGTGTGTAAGGTGGCTTTAATTCTGACAAGTGCACTTGTGAAACTGTATAGAGTTTTATTTGTATTGATGGTATACAGTTATGATTTCAGGAATTTATTATTTTAAAAAAAGAAATCCAAATTTAATAACTGAGCATGCTCAAAACATGAATGTAAAAGATCGATTAAATAATTTGAATATTTAATGATGATTATTAATTAAATATGTTTCATGTGTAATACATGTGTACAGAAATGGTTATGGGGGTATGTTGATGTGTACAGAAATGGTTATGGGGGTATGTTGATCTGTACACAAATGGTTATGGGGGTATGTTGATGTGTACACAAATGGCTATGGGAGGGTAGGTTGATGTGTACACAAATGGTTATGGGAGGGTAGGTTGATGTGTACACAAATGGCTATGGGGGTATGTTGATGTGTACACAAATGGTTATGGGGGTAGGTTGATGTGTACACAAATGGTTATGAGAGGGTAGGTTGATGTGTACACAAATGGTTATGAGAGGGTAGGTTGATGTGTACACAAATGGTTATGAGGGTAGGTTGATGTGTACACAAATGGTTATGGGGGTAGGTTGATGTGTACACAAATGGTTATGGGAGGGTAGGTTGATGTGTACACAAATGGTTATGGGGGTATGTTGATGTGTACACAAATGGTTATGGGGGTATGTTTATGTGTACACAAATGGTTATGGGAGGGTAGGTTGATGTGTACACAAATGGTTATGGGGGTATGTTGATGTGTACACCAATGGCTATGGGGGTAGGTTGATGTGTACACAAATGGTTATGGGGGTATGTTTATGTGTACACAAATGGTTATGGGAGGGTAGGTTGATGTGTACACAAATGGTTATGGGGGTATGTTGATGTGTACACAAATGGTTATGGGGGTATGTTGATGTGTACACCAATGGCTATGGGGGTAGGTTGATGTGTACACAAATGGTTATGGGAGGGTAGGTTGATGTGTACACAAATGGCTATGGGAGGGTAGGTTGATGTGTACACAAATGGTTATGGGAGGGTAGGTTGATGTGTACACAAATGGTTATGGGAGGGTAGGTTGATGTGTAAACAAATGGCTATGGGAGGTTAGGTTGATGTGTACACAAATGGTAATGGGAGGGTAGGTTGATGTGTACACAAATTGTTATGGGGATATGTTGATGTGTACACAAATGGTTATGGGGGTATGTTGATGTGTACATAAATGGTTATGGGGGTATGTTGATGTGTACACAAATTGTTATGGCGGTATGTTGATGTGTACACAAATTGTTATGGGGGTATGTTGATGTGTACACAAATTGTTATGGGGGTATGGTGATGTGTACACAAATGGTTATGGGGGTATGTTGATGTGTACACAAATGGTTATGGGGGTATGTTGATGTGTACACAAATGGTTATGGGGGTATGTTGATGTGTACACAAATTGTTATGGGGGTATGTTGATGTGTACACAAATTGTTATGGGGGTATGTTGATGTGTACACAAATGGTTATGGGAGGAGGTTATGTTGATGTGTACACAAATGGTTATGGGGGGAGGGTATGTTGATGTATGTGAAGATAAGTTTAGTTTAAACATTTTAAAATAAAATTGTGTGAATGTTTATGCATATAATATGTATGTATGGACCAATAATACATACAATATGTATGTGTAGACCAATAATACATACAATATGTATTTATAGACCAGTACATTTGTAGCAAGTTATACACAAGAACTAACTGAATATGTTAAATTTATCATTTAATATTAATATGGTACATTTTATAAGTGGTACAAAATTGATTTTTTATCAGAAAAAGGCATCTACCATTGATATGTACATGCACTATTGAATAGATTGTTTAATGTTTAATAGAATGCTTGAAAAAGTTTTGAGTGCATCTTAAATGACACAGCTTGGTGTGCAAGTTCAATAACATTACAGAATTAATGTGTAATAACAAGTTTAAAATGATTATTCAAAGCATTTATGAAAGAAATATAAAATTTCCCTTTTAAAAGGAAGTCATTTTCCTCACATGATTTCTGTAACCTGGATATGTGACAGTGAATTGTCAGTTGATCTGGATATGTGACAGTGAATTGTCAGTTGACCTGGATATGTGACAGTGAATTGTCAGTTGATCTGGATATGTGACAATGAATTGTCAGTTGACCTGGATATGTGACAGTGAATTGTCAGTTGATCTGGACTACAGCCGGCATCCCACACATGTCTCTTGCCATGATTCCAATCTTCATAGCTCAAACATCTTATATATTCCTAACATTCCAAAATCTGTTAAGTTGTGTGTTGACAGTGTAGATTGGGCTCAAAGTAGAAAAGTCATGAGGCATTCTTGCATCAGTTTGTTAGTAGAAGCCTAAAAAGTGAGATAAAAACGATGAACAAGAAAACCTCGGAAAAATGCTGATAAAAGTTAGTGCAAAAAAAGGATGGAGCTCAGTTTCTTCCCTTTTAGCCTGAATGTAAATAGCATCTCTCACACTTGAGGCCCACCCAGAAACAAATTGACTACTTTTTTTTAAAAACTAACTGTAGCCGTCTGCTAGAGTATGTTTTACTGCAGGGACACGCCGGTGGGCCAGTAACACACTGCCCCTGGTCTGTGATAGTGTACATACTGTGCATACCCACAGTACCCACATAGCGCCGCACCATGTGCACCGCACCGAGATGCACTGGGAAGTAGTGACTGAGTGACGTATTGGTGCGTTGTGTGTTGTTCCGGTCCCAACGTAAAAAACGTGTTTGGTTGCAGAATTATAAAAACAAATAAACCTTGATAACTATAATCCTCCACCTTATTGTTGACTATAAAATACTGTATATTAGAAGCCTACACACGGCTACAGTTTTGGCGCTGCGAGCAGGGTTCTAAAGTGAGGATAGTTTGTGATAAGTAGTGAATTGTTTGAAATTCTCGGCTATGGAACAGGAACAGATACAGTTTAGTCGTCTGCCAAAGCTACCGAAGTTCACGGGTGACAGCGGGGCAGAACCCTTCGTGAAAGAGGCACGACTGTTACTACAATTACAGCCCATGCCCTCTGCCGCTGCGGTTACCTGGATCATAGGCGCCTTAGAGGGGCGTGCCCGCCAGGAAGTGTTGGACCGGGCACCGGAGGAGATCAATACACCTGAGAAACTGTTAAGTTTGATAGTGCAGACATGGGGTGAGCAGAGAGACGCAAGCACTCTAACAGCAGCCTTCTACCGACGTCAACAGGGCCTGGGTGAGACAGTCGAAGATTACTCAGCGGCTTTAAGAAGTCTGTTTCAACTGGCAAACTCTGCACGACCTGGCATCTTGGCGGACGACATGCTCCGAGATGCCTTCATCCAAGGCCTTCAGCCAGCCGCCCTACGTCGTGACATACGAGCATATGCCAGATTGCACGCTGGCAGCTCTTATGAGCAAGTCCGGAAGGAGGCTCAACGCTGGATGAGAGAGGACTTCTCTGATGTCGCCGCAGCTGCTCAGCTCTCCACAGTATCTCTCCCCGACTTGGCACAGATGACACAACAACTAATGGCCCACATAGACCAGCAGGTCGCAGCTGTGGCAGACAGTCTCCACCAGTCGATTCGCCAGCAGCGAGGGGACATGGACTTTTACGGTGTCCACTGTCCACCAGCTCCCAGACAGCCTAGTCTGGATCCACGACGACATCTGCAGACCGCACGCAGACAGTCCAATCAACCCCAGGGACCATCTCCGCGGGGCACCCTGACCTGCATGTGGTGCAATCGAAGAGGTCACATAGAAGACGAGTGCCAGGCCAAAAAGAGGTACGTTGCTAACCAAAATAATGCACCCCAACAACATCCTCAGCAGCAGCTGCCTAGACAACAGATCACCCAAAGAAGACAACATGTGAACCAGGGAAACTTCTAAACCCCGTTGCGGTCAACAGACACGCAACGGGGACGTCAACGGGACTCATTGGCACGTGTCCAACCCTGGAGGTAACCCTAAATGGTCACCAGGTTGCGGCACTTATTGACACGGGGAGCGAAGTAAGCACCATCACAGAAACATGGGCATCCCAACATCTTGGCCACCTCACCCTTGAAACCGGCTTCATAACTCTACGGGCCGTCAACGGAGCTGAGGTGCCATATCTGGGAATCATGAGTGTCGATGTGCAACTACTAGGGCAGCATCTACAAGATGTCCCGTTCCTCGTTGTCAAGACCCCAAACGACCTGGTGACACAAGTACGAAAACAAGAGGTTCCTGTGCTGCTGGGAATGAATGTATTGAAAAGGTGGCTTCCCCACGCAAACCAGGTACCAAAATTTCTAGAATCCACGGTGCGAGAGATCCGTAGTGGGACAATTACTGGACCAAAGACTGCACGGGTAGCGGAAAAGAGCTTCATTCCAGCCCTCTCAGTAGCCAACGTCCGAATCGGAAAAATTACGACCTCTCAACCACTACTGGCATCCCCGGGTGAGGAAACGCTTTCTCCGGGACTGATAGTCATCCCGACACTAGTAGGCTCATCTGCTAGTCCCTTCGTGCGGGTGGCTAACATGACCGGTGAAGGTGTATTCATAGCTAAACGAGCACAAATCGCCCAATTGGAGCCGGTGGAGTCATTAGAGAACAATAACGCTGTGAAATTCAATGTTATGGCTGACGAGATCCTAGTCTCGTGTAATAAGTTAACCGCTGGACCGGGTGAGGTTCCACCAGTAGGCATAGAAGGGCAGCATCTCACCGACCATCAACGTCGGCAGCTTCAGGAACTTCTCTGTCGTCGAGCCGCCGCTTTTGCCCAAGACGAAAATGATCTGGGCTACACAGATGCTGTGTTTCACCGCATCAGAACTCAAGATAATAAGCCCGTCGCTCAGTCTTATCGTCGAATACCCCCAAACCAACTTCAAGAGGTTCAACGACATATTCAAGGGCTGATCGAAAAGAAGGTGATCACAGAGAGTTATAGCCTATTTGCCGCCCCAATCGTCCTCGTGCGGAAACGGGACGGCAGCTTGCGTCTCACGGTAGACTACCGGAAACTAAATCTTAAAACTATGGGCGACGCCTACCCGTTACCACGCATTCAAGAATCCTTCGACACTTTAGTTGGAGCCCAGTTCTTCTCAACTCTTGATTTAGCCAGCGGCTACCACCAGATAGCCATGCATCCAGGGGACCAGCACAAGACCGCCTTTGTCACCCCTATGGGCTTATTCGAATATACCCGTATGCCGATGGGGCTCACTTCGGCTCCGGCAACCTTTCAACGACTGATGCAACGCACCATGTCCGACTTCCTCTTCCAATTTTTATTGGTCTATCTGGATGACCTACTAGTCTACTCCAAGACGTTCGAGGAACACTTGCAACACCTTGATAATCTACTGAGCCGTATAATAGAGACCGGTTTAAAGTTGCGCCCAGACAAATGCCAGTTTTTAAGGCGGGAAGTGAACTTTCTAGGCCATACCATATCAGCCAAGGGAATTGGCTGTGATGTTTCTAAGGTGGAGGCGGTGAGAAACTGGCCCACCCCAACTACTATAACAGAGCTGCGCAGTTTTGTAGGCTTTGCCAGCTATTTCCGGCGATTTGTAAAGGGATTTGCAGAAATAGCCGGACCACTTCATGATCTTGTCACCCTCGGCAGTAAGGGGTCTAACAAGAAGACGGTTAAAATAGCTGAGCTCTGGAAAAAAAAACACCAACAGGCGTTTGATCGGCTTAAATTAGCTCTCACGGCTGCACCCATATTGGGATATGCTGATTTCACGAAGCCCTTTATTCTAGAAACGGATGCCAGTCATGAGGGACTAAGTGGAATACTATCACAAGAACAAGATGGTGCACGACGCATAATCGCCTACGCCAGTCGACGTCTACGACCTACTGAAAAGAATCAGGCCTCCTACAGTAGTTTAAAATTGGAGTTTCTTGCTATGAAATGGGCAATCAGTGAAAAGTTCCGTCACTATCTAATTGGTGCCACGTTCACTGTTTACACTGATAACAACCCATTGGTATACTTTCGTACCGCACCGCTGGGTGCTTTGGAACAACGCTGGGCCGCACAGTTGGCACAGTTCAACTTTGATGTTAAATACCGGCCGGGGAAACAGAATCCGGCAGATGCTCTGTCCAGGCTTCCAGGGGATTTTCAAACGGCCACCGCGGTGCCAGCAGAAATTGCCGTGGCACATGAAGCACAATGTCAGAAGCTGGAGGCCGCCATGCCAACCGGAAAACATACAGGGCCCGCGGGAGAAGAAGTAGGCCGCAAGACTGAAGGGAATACTTTTCTACCTCGGTGGTCCAGCAGCGAATTGATTTCAATGCAGACAAAGGATAAAAATATTGGTCCGCTGCTGGAGGCATGGCCAGAGCGCCCCCGACCAGGTCAGGGAAGCAGGACATTACGTAACCAACACAGGAGATTGTTGCTCCACAAAGGTCTGTTGTTTAGGAGGATAACGGATCCAGCCCAGGGCAACTGTGATCAGTTATTGTTGCCTTCCAGGATTATCCCTGAAGTATTATACTCGCTTCATGATGCCATGGGTCATCAGGGCGTGGAACGAACAATTGGGCTCCTAAGATCGCGCTGCTACTGGCCTGGCATGTATGCACAGGTACGAGAGTACATATCCACATGCAGCCGCTGCACAATGGGACGTTCTCCTGGCACGCTGCATACTACGTCAACTCCGATTATCGTGACATATCCCTGTGAGATAATAGCTGTTGACTTCACCAAGCTAGAGCCCGCCAGTGATGGCAGAGAGGATGTGTTGGTAATCACCGACGTGTTTACCAAATTTTCTCAAGCTGTACCCACCCGTAATCAGGAGGCGGTCACCGTGGCCACCGTACTAGTGAGAGATTGGTTTAAAAAATATGGCGTCCCAATACGAATTCATAGTGACCAAGGTCGGTCTTTTGAATCGCGACTGATGGCTGAGTTATGCTCCTTATACAACATCAAGAAATCGCATACCACGCCATACCATCCTCAGGGAAATGGACAGTGTGAGCGGTTCAATCGAACACTGCACAACCTACTGCGATCTTTACCACCCGAAAGGAAATGTCAGTGGCCAGTGTTTCTACCAGAATTGGTACAGGCATACAATAATACACCCCATGCCTCTACGGGATTTGCACCTTACCATCTACTGTTTGGCAGGGCCCCTAGGCTCCCCATTGACGAACTTTTACATCGACCCACGGATGCCGCGGTAGCAGGTACCGACTGGGTCAGACAACATCACTACCGGCTGCAAGAGGCCCACCGCCTCGCTTTACAGAAACTGAAACAGGAGGCTAGTGAAAGGACATCTTTCAAGGACAAGCATGCGAGCGAACATCCTCTATCAGTAGGCAACTGTGTCTATTTACGTAATAGAGTGCAAGGACGGAATAAATTCCAAGACTATTGGAAACCAGATTTATACTGTGTCACTGCCCGCTTACCGGACAGACACGTATATAGACTGCTTCCCCTGGCCGGAGGTGAGGAAAGAACAGTGAATCGGAAGGATCTTCTTTTGGCAGAGGAACCTCTATCGGAGCTCGTACCAGAGTCAGAGGTAGTCCCCACAGATATACCACCCTCTGAAAGTGGAAATGAAGAAGAAGATATGGTGATCGTCTCTACAATGCGACCCAGAGACAATCGACCCGGTGCAGGAATAAACTTACCCCTCCCGGTTGAACCGCGCAGATCAGCACGTATTGCTGAACGCGCAAACATTGACAAGTTGAAACATACCCCAGAAGTAGACGAGTGACCAAACGTCGAAGAGACGCTTTTCGAACAAATTGACTTTTTGTTGTGTTTTTACCAGGCTGCAGTGTAATCCTATGGTGTTTCCAGTTGAACTATAAGGTCTTTGTCATGAGTCTTGATTTATAAGTTTGTATGTATCACATTGTGTAGTCCCATTTTCTGGTTGGTCCCACAATCTTTGTAAGAATCTTCTTTCCTGGATAAATTAAATTAATGCTGTGAGATAAGCTTCAAAGCTGAACTCAAAAAAATACTTTTAAAGTTAAAATAACAATACCTTATAAAGTTTCACATTTTCTTGATTAGCATATAGGAAAGCAAGTTCACCTCTCTATGTCCGGTATGTGAGAGAGCCTGTTGTCTTAGATGATTGAATCAGCGCTACATCTTACACTACTGTATTAGGTTGGCTGGAATCTGTAGCAATCACCTTTCACTTACAACTGTAATTACTGATCTGTGTATCAAATGAAATTACTGATAAGTAAAATAAATGATAATACTTGTCTGTGAGACAAAATGTGATGACTCATTTCTAAGATAAATAAAATCACAGATTTGTGAGATAAATTTAAAAGATAAACTTAAACAAACATTTACATGTTAGTAATCAAAATAGATGGGCCACACCCTCAGAAAGCCAGCATCTTGAGACAAGCATGGATGGGCCACACCCTCAGAAAGCCAGCATCTTGAGACAAGCATGGATGGGCCACACCCTCAGAAAGCCAGCATCTTGAGACAAGCATGGATGGGCCACACCCTCAGAAAGCCAGCATCTTGAGACAAGCATGGATGGGCCACACCCTCAGAAAGCCAGCATCTTGAGACAAGCATGGATGGGCCACACCCTCAGAAAGCCAGCATCTTGAGACAAGCATGGATGGGCCACACACTCAGAAAGCCAGCATCTTGAGACAAGCATGGATGGGCCACACCCTCAGAAAGCCAGCATCTTGAGACAAGCCCTCATTTGGACACCCAAGGAAAGAATGGGCCACACCCTCAGAAAGCCAGCATCTTGAGACAAGCCCTCACTTGGACCCAAGGCAAGAGAAAAAGAGGTCAACTCAGAATGACTTGGAGAATGGAACTGGAGGCAGACACCAACAAGAGTGGGCACAACTGGGGACAGTTGGAGAGACTGGTGCAAGAACCGGGATGCCTGGTGTTAAGTCTTTCAGTTTATAGGAATAGCCTTGCGTGACTTCTTCCATTCAGTATAAGTGACACAAATAAATAGAACAGTCAAGTGTTGATTCCTCTGTACAAAACTGGCCGTTCTACAAAGACACGGCCAATATCACTTTTTACAAATTTTGGTTTGACAGTCACTCAACAGTCTCCCAGAATTTAAAGTATAACAATTAGAGCTCTCACCATGACAACTTCACATAATAATCTACTTCACATGTTAATAGCCCCTCGGTCCAACTTGACCTCACTGGGCCACACACAACTCTTCTCTCTACTCACGCACTGTCCCAACTGGTCCTCTCTGTCCTCTATCATGCCCTCTCACCACACACTCGCAAAATCCTTCCACGTGAACTCGTATTCACTCCTGTCATCGCACATTCACCCACACTTTGTTCTCATACCTGACACCTGGGTAGCCTTTGTTTGTGGCCTATCTCATACCCCCGACACTTGGGGAGCCTTTGTTTGTGGCCTATCTCATACCCCTGACACCTCGGGGGGCCTTTATTTTGTGGCCTATCTCATACCCCTGACACCTGGGGAGCCTTTATTTTGTGGCCTATCTCATACCCCTGACACCTGGGGAGCCTTTGTTTGTGGCCTATCTCATACCCCTGACACCTGGGGAGCCTTTGTTTGTGGCCTATCTCATATCCCTGACACCTGGGGAGCCTTTATTTTGTGGCCTATCTCATACCCCTGACACCTGGGGAGCCTTTGTTTGTGGCCTATCTCATACCCCTGACACCTGGGGAGCCTTTATTTCTGGCCTATCTCATACCCCTGACACCTGGGGAGCCTTTATTTTGTGGCCTATCTCATACCCCTGACACCTGGGGAGCCTTTGTTTGTGGCCTATCTCATACCCCTGACACCTGGTGAGCCTTTGTTTGTGGCCTATCTCATACCCCCCGACACCTGGGGAGCCTTTGTTTGTGGCCTATCTCATACCCCTGACACCTGGGGAGCCTTTGTTTGTGGCCTATCTCATACCCCAGACACCTGGGGAGCCTTTGTTTGTGGCCTATGCCCCAGATGTGATGACAGGCGATGGTGATGATGGATCAAGATTTAATATTTTATAATGTGAAATTGCAAGTTTTATTTATTATTAAATATAACAGCAAGTTTACCTCTCTATGTGCAGTACATGTGAGACCTTGTGCAATGAGATGAAAGATTTTTGCCACAAGTCTTGAATCCCTGCCATGTTTGCCGGCCACAATGTGGCTGGAACTTCTGTAAGGTAAATATAATTACTGATCAATGAGATAAATAGAGGTAAGATTACTACAAAAAAGATGTCGCTAAACTTCAGGTCTCTTAAAAATTAATATTTAACATACTAGGTAAGATGGAATTTTCTTTTAGCATATATATATAACAGCTAGTTACCGATCTTTATGCAGTATTTGTGAAATTGCAGCTCCTTCCCACGTGTCTGGGTTGATGGCAAATGCTTTCAGTGAGCTGCAATGGACTGATCCACCTGGCGCTCTTCCATCCACGAAGGTGCCAAGTCATGCGAGGCAAACCGGATCACCGCCGCAGAAAAGAAGAGGCAAGCCTGAAAGGCCCATGCTGTCAACCCTCCTGGAGATGTCCCACTCTTCCCTTGACCCTTCTGTTCCCGAACCTTCCGTGCAAGGATCGGCCTCATCAGCCATCTGCGCACGCACAGACAGAGCCAGTCCCAGCAACCCTTAGATGACTAGAGTGGTCCTCGTCGAATCGACGGACGAACGAACGAACATGTGAAATCTAGGCAATGTGATGAAAGATCTTTGCAATAGAAGTCTTGGATCCATGTCATATGGAATCTTATACCACATTGGCTGAAATCTCTGAATGGGTCCTCTTTCTCTAAATATAAATAGCAAAATTATGAAATCACAAGTTTTCTCTCTTAGTATACATAAAAGCAAATTTACACTTCTATGATATTTCTTATCTTATCTTATCTTATCTGTTTACAGACGCTCCTTCTATACAGAAGATTATTGCGTCCTACGCTTATCTATGGTTTGTGTTTAGTCCTGCATATATTTGCAAGATATATTGGCAATGAGATAAAAGATCTTTACCACAGAAGATTGATTTGGGGCTAAATCTTCAAGTCCTGTACCCGTTTGGCTAGAATCTCTCTCTGTGAGATAAATATCAGAGACAAACTTACCAAAACATTTAACTACAGCAGAGCCGTCTTTACACCATTTTGGACCCCCAGGCAAAGAATTAGTGTTGGGCCTCTGTGCAAAGAAAGAGTGCCCCCCTCACTGGAATATAATAAATATACGTAATATATATAAATAAAAATATTCCAATCGTGCCCCTATGCTCGTGGGCCCCCGGGCAAATGCCCAACAGGCCTATGCGTTAAGACGGCCCTGAACTACAGGTCAATAAAAAAAATCAATATTTAATGTACTAGATTATGACATGGCAAGTTAGGTTTCTCAGGATATTGATACAATTGTTTTTACTTTTCTATGCACAGCAAATGTGAGAAACAGACAAGCAATGCAATGAAAGATCTTTGCCATAAAACTTGAATCAATGTTAGGTCTTGGAGTCATTAAATCAGTTGTATGAATCATCTTTCCTAAGCAATGTAAACAGATCTGTGAGATAAACAAAATTTAGCAAACAAAAACGTTTTTCAAGTCAGCTTCAAAAATTATGAGTAGTGCATTTGGACAGTGGATTTAGAACATGTAGATGAATACCAAGCTATCTAATAAAAGCATTAAACTACAGATTCAGTTTTCAAAGTTAGTTACATTTATCGATATATCAAACAAACCAATATTGTAAAATGTATATAAAGATTTATATTAAATGTATATAAAATGTGACTAAACAATAATTTTCCATAATAAAAAGGAAGTATATATGGGGCTAATGAAGGATCAAAGTAAATTAAACGTCTGCTTAAAATACAGTAAACATAATCTATGTCTTTAGTACTTAGAGATTCAGAGTAAGATATCAATGAAGATGTCAAATTGTCTTGTCTTATCTATACAGACGCTCCTTCTATGCAGAAGATAATTGCATCCACAGACCATGACAGATGATCTGTTGGCAAGTGATGCAGCGTTCACAGGCCACGGCTTTGTGGGTTCCACGTATTACCCAGCTGCCTAACTAGTGTTAGGTACCCATTCGTTTGTTGTTGTTGTGCTACCACTCGACCACTGCGCCCCCATTTCAACTTGAATCTAATATTTGTCTCATGAATGAATAGAGATTTCAATTGCAGCTTTAATTTAGATATTAATGATAAAAATTAGCAAAATGTTTTAGTTTATTGAATTTGTTACTTGACATTTGGTCTTTGTGCCAAAATGAATTCTCCTTCTGCTTACCTAATGTGAGTAGTCGTAAAATGATGCTGCCATAAATGTTTTGGTTGTGCCACAATCCTGAGACTTGAACACCACTCAAACATAATCCATGCATTGGAAATTTTCAGTTAATTAGTGTTACTCTTATTTAATTGAAAAAAAAACATCAAAACTAACTAAAGGTGCTACCTAAGTATATGATATAACAGTGGTGTAGCTAGGGATTATTAGGGATTTGGGGGTCCGGGGGGGCTTGGCCTCTTTGTGGCGGTGGCGTAATATTCAATGCAAAAAAATGTTGGACACTCCTTGTGAGGAATTTCAATTTTGGACCCCCCCCCTCCCCTAGCTATGCCACTGGAATAGATGTCATTCAAAATATCCTGTAAGTTGGAAAACTTTCCTACATAAGAGAAGCAAAAATCCCTTATCAATTACAGAAAATAATCTTGGCATACATCAAAATAAGAGCAGCACATAACTATTCCCCCAGGTATATAATTTTTATAAAAAATATTACATTACATGTATTTAAATTTGCAAAATAAGTCTTGTTAAATGCATCAGATATATTGTCTATCCAAAAAAGTTAAATAGTATACACCCAATCGAAAGGAAAACCTGCAGATTACGTACAAGCCCATATGACAAAACCAAATCACCAAACTTCACAAAAAACAACAAAATGACCAAACAGACCAAAATTCCCAAATTGCAAAATGAACAAATGGCAAGAAACCAAATAGAACTATTAGAACTACCAAACCAGATGGTGTAACACCCACAAAACAAGCAAACCACAGAAAACAAAACCAACTTTTCTAACAAAATTTGAAAAACGCTAACAATGCAGACCAAAATGACAACTTGAAAACCAAAACCTCAAAAAACCACAACTGAATATCAGAATGATTTTTAAAAAACTCCCACAATACAATCAAGAGGAAGGAAATCAAAACCAAACTTCACAACAAAATGTCAGAATCATAAGAAAAACTCAGACAATCAACAGGAAGAGCAAATCAAAAACCAACTTAACAATAAATTTTCAGAATCATAAAAACCTCCCACAATGCAAGAAACAACAAATCAAAAACTAACTAAAAAACAAATGGAAAATAAAACTTAAAACAAACCAGCACAAAGTACTAAAACAAGAAAACAAAAGTACAAAAAAATGTTAAAGCATGTTTTACATGGCAAACTATAATACCATTGTGTTCAATTTTTAAAAAAAACAACTAATGTGAGATCAAATAAACTAATAAACATTGATATAAGTTTTACATTCAGTCAAAAAGTAATTTAATTTGAGGGGAAATAATTTAATATTACATAAATTTTGTGAAAAAGTTCCATACAAAAGTAATGTAATCTTGTAGAAAATATCACAAAATCTAATAAAGTTTCTCAAAGACCTGAAGAATATTCATCCTTAAGAGATTTCTGCTTCAATTAATCTTACAGTTGGATAATGATTGGAATCTGCTCTGTTGATATTACATAATGTTTGCGATGATGCTCAAAGGAAAAGCAATGTATCTTGTAGACGCTGATGCCTATCTCTACAAGCACAGTCTCTCCAAGAAAATATAAATACTGATATTCTGATAAAATAGATGAATGAATAAAATTTTGAGATTTGATATTTAAAAATAGTAATAAAATAATTTTAGATTTTTAAAAATTTAAACTATTAATCTCATTACTTCAACTTCATCAGAAGAATGTTCATCTGTGGGTGACTGCTGTCAGAATTTACACTGTCTTTTCTGTAGCTGATATCTAGCTCTCCAAGCACAGTCTTTTCTGGAAAACCTAAATATATATTTATATATTTAATGCTTAATTAATCAAATCTTAATTAAACTAATCTTACTACCTAATTTGTATCAGAAGAAAGTTCATCAGTAGAACAATCCTACTGGAAATGAATAGATCTTTTCAATAGAGTTCTGTCTTTAAACTAGCAATCTCATATGTTCATTTGTAGGTGACTGCTGTCAGAAATTAAACTGGAACTTGCACACTGTTTTGATGTTGAAAAGTTGCTGGTATCTACCCTCTGCAAGGACAGTACTTCCTGTAAAATCTAAATACTAATATGCTAAATTAGTATAAATATATATAAAAGATGAATGAATAAAGTAATGGAATTTTATTGAATGCATATTAAATAAAATAAGCCATATACAATCAAAGGGGAAATAATTCGTTTTATATATTTAATGGTAAATTAATCACATCTTAAATTAACCTATTCTTAGTACCTTATTTGTATCAGAAGAAAGTTCATCAGTAGAACATTGCTGCTGGAAATCAACAGATCTTTTCTATAGAGTTCTGTCTTTTCTGTAGCTGATATCTAGCTCTACAAGCACAGTCTTTTCTGGAAAACCTAAATACTGATATGCTATATAAATAGAAACATTCTTAAAAGGTGAATGAACTGAACTGAACTATCCCTTAACACGTTGTTGGGTCGTTGGGGCACCATCGTGAACTGCTCACTAACACACGCCATTTGTCCCGGTCCTGTGCTGCCCTTTGAGAGTCGCTGAATGACAGGCCGGTCCACTCTTTGATATCGTCCTCCCATCTTTTCTTTTGTCTGCCTCTTTTCCTTCCTCCCTGGACTGTGCCTTGCAATATAGTTTTTGCGAGACCTCCATTTCTTGTCACGTGTCCGTACCATCGTAATTTCCTCTTTTTAATTGGTGTGAGTAGGTCCTCGTAGGGGCCAATGACAGTACTTATTGTGTTGCGGACCGCTTTGTTTGTGATTTGCACTGTGTAGGGGATGCTCAATATCTTTCTGAAACATCTCATCTCCAGTGCATTGATTCTTCTTTGGAGGTCTGCAGTGAGCGTCCAAGCCTCACAACCATACAAAAAGACCGACATCACCAGAGAGCGCATTAGCCGGATCTTTGTTCTCAGGGACAGCTTCTTACTTTGCCAGATGTGCTTTAATTTACTCAATGCTGCCATTGTTTTGGGCTACTCTGGCAAGAATTTCTGGCTTTGAGCCTTCGTCGGATATTATGGCCCCTAGATATTTGAAGGAGGAGACTTCTTCGAGTTTTTGCCCGTTTATCCGAATCTCACTTGTAAATTTACTATTTGCTATGACCTTGGTCTTTTCTGCATTGATCTCCATGCAGTACGCCTTTGTGGTTTTCTCTAGCTTTGCGAGGAATTCTTTTAGTTCATCCTCGCTACCAGCTAGGCCGTCAATGTCATCGGCGAAGCGTAGGTTGGTTATACTTCTCCCTCCGATGCTGACTGTTCCGACATGGTCTTCTAGCACATCTGTCATGATCCTTTCAAGGAAGAGGTTGAAGAGAATGGGGGAAAGTAGACATCCTTGTCTGACACCAACAGTGGTCTTGAACCAATCTCCCAGCTTGCTGTTGAAGAGTACTGCGCTGGTTGCTCTGTTGTAAAGGTTCTTGATCACCTCAATGAGGTTTGCATTTATGTTGAATTTGTGCATAGTTGCCCACAGTGCCGCATGCCACACTCTGTCGAACGCTTTTTTAAAGTCTATAAAGACATGATAGAGGTCACTCTGCTGTTGGAGATGTTTTTCACAGAGAACTCGCAGGTTAAAGATTTGCTCCGTTGTGCTTCTTCCTGCTCTGAAGCCCGCCTGCTCTTCTGAAATGATTTGCTCTGCTTGTGATTTCAGTCTGTTCAATATGATCATAAGCATGACTTTGCTGGGGTGACTAATCAGGCTGATTGTAAGGTAGTTCTGACACATCTGTAGATTACCCTTATTTTGGGAGTGTGATAACCAGCAATTGCGTCCAGGGGGTGAATAAATACATTTAAAATTACGTTTGGTTTAATTTAGAGGAAAATAGGTAATATTTTAAAATTTTTAATACTCAAATCTTAATTAACGTAATGTCAGTACCTCAAATTCATGTTGAGAATGTTCATCTGAAGGAGACTCCTGTAAGAAATTACACTGGAACTTGCACACTGCTTGGTTCTTGTAAAGTTGCTGGTCTACCTCTGTGAGCAAAGTCTTTCCTGAAAAATATAAATACTAATAAGCTACATTAGTATAAATA